>JAECWY010001451.1:0-57867 GCA_018151275.1 Drosophila prosaltans | reverse complement strand
AGACATCTCGTCATTTAAAATCAGTGTCCCAACAAATGTCTTTGACCAAATTTGTCACAAAGATTTTTGGCCGGAACATTTAGTTATAAAGGAGTATACGGCTAAGAAAAGAAAAATCGGCCTCCGATTCGTCTGCCTAACTAACAACTAATCCTTCCCTACCCTCTGGCTCGTCAGTAGCTGGCGGGTCAAAAAACTAATTTCGTCCCTTATTCTGGCCTATCAGAATGTTAGAGGACTAAAATCTAAACTTTCTGAGCTTTTTGTAGATAGTCAATCTTTTGACTTTCATATCTTGGTCTTTACAGAAACGTGGTTAAAGCCAGACATTTCTGATGCCTCTGTTTTTCCCACAATTTTTTCAACCTACAGATGCGAACGAATCTCCAAAAATGGTGGAGGAGTTTTGATTGCCGTAAATTCATCTCTTCCTTCAGAAATAGTTCTGCCACCTGCTGTTCTTGACATTGAATTTCTTAGTGTCAAAATTTGTTTGAAATCATATTCTGTATTTCTAACTAGCTCGTATATTCCACCGAATTCTGACATTACGGTATATTCTAGCCATTTAGAAGCTATTCGCTTTGTCTCTTCTTTCTGATGCAGACATATTTATCGTTCTGGGAGATTTTAATCTACCTGACGTTTCATGGCTTCCATCAGGTGAGTCACATTGCTTTGTTGACGGTCTCCTTGAGTTATCCCTAACCCAAGTTAATCCTGTGCGTAACAAACATGAGAGATCACTAGATCTTATATTTATGTTGGATTCTTCTAACTGTACTGTTTCGAGGATTGATCCCTTAGTCGTCCCCGAAGACAGTTTCCATCCAACTTTGGACTTAACTATTGATCTACCTTTTCGGTTATCAAATGCTGGTACCAGTTCGACGTCTCGTACCCGTTGCTTTCGTAAAACTAACTTTTTCAAGCTCAATGAGCTAATTCTTGCCACAGACTGGTCTTATCTGTACTCCTGTAATGGTATGAATGTTGCGATTTGTTTTTTCTATGATACTATCATTTCGCTTTTTGATGCTTGAGTTCCACGTGTGACCCATGTATTGTCTAACAAACCGCCATGGTTTATAGAGATATTATAAAAAGTTCAAAAAATCGGGTCGACCGTCTGATTTCTCTCTTTATGCTGTTGCTCGATCGAATTTTTCAGTGCTTAATACACTATGCTATAAGGATTACATTAGGCGTTGTAAACTTCAGTTCTCCCGTGATCCTAAGCAATTTTATAACTTCGGTAACGCCAAACGAAAGGTGGCAGTGCACCCGTCCTATTTATGTTTTGAAAATAATAAAGCAAACGATGATCAGGCTATTGCCGATATGTTTGCTGATTTTTTCAAAACGAGCTATGCCTCCAAAGATCTTCGAGCTAACTTTTCATATTCCTATCAGTTGAAAAGGTCTAATTGCGTCTTTAATCCTGTGATCGATGAAGATTCGCTTCTCAGCGTGCATACTTTAGTCAAGCCCGTGTACTCACCAAGACCTGATGGGATACCTGGTTGTGTACTCAGGTTTTGCGCTGAGACTTTGATTTCCACAATTCTTAAGTTATTTACTTTGTCCGTTGAAACTTCCTCTTTCCCAACCATTTGGAAAGAATCTTTTATTATTCCTTTGCATAAAAAGGGTAATAAATCCGTATCTTCTAATTATAGGGATATTTCCAAATTGTCTGCTATTCCGAAGGCATTTGAGAAATTATAACTTCTCAACTGCAACATTTCTGTAGTTCTATTCTTTCATCTTCTCAACATGGGTTTATCAAACGTAGATCTACTACCACTAACCTTTTAGAGTTTACTTCTTTAGCGATCGAAGGATTCAGGAATGCATTGCAAACTGATGTCATTTATACTGACTTCAGTAAGGCTTTTGATTCTGTCAATCATACACTGCTTTTGTTCAAGCTGAACGAACTTGGGATTCCAAGCCTTTTGCTTAATTGGATTTCACAATATCTTAATAACCGTACACAAAAAGTTTTATTTAAAACTTATCTTTCGAAGACCATCAATGTGACCTCGGGTGGCCACAAGGTAGCCATCTAGGACCATAGCTTTTTACGCTCTTCATTAATGACCTTCCGTCAGTTGTAACTCAATCTCGCGTGCTTATGTACGCTGATGATGTTAAACTTTGTATTAGTTTTAAAGACTTAAGTTCTCCACATCAAGTCGATCTTAATAACTTTCAAACTTGGTGTGAAATTAACTTATTAAAACTCAATGTTTCGAAATGTAACGTCATGTCATTTCATAGATCATCTTTGCAAATAGTGGTGTATTATCTTAATAATACCCCACTTGAACGTTTGAACGAGATTAATGATTTGGGTGTACTCATGGACCACAAATTAAATTTTACTCGTCATATTAATATAACTGTCAATAAAACCATGAGTTGTCTTGGTTTCGTTAAGCGATGGTCGAAAGAATTTGACGATCCTTACACAACCAAGACTCTTTTTATTTCACTGGTCCGCCCCATTTTGGAGTATGGATCATGTGTTTGGTCTCCACAATATGGATCACACCAAGTAAAAATTGAATCTGTTCAAAAACAGTTTTTAATTTTTGCTCAAGTAAAAATTCAATCTGTTCAAAAACAGTTTTTAATTTTTGCTCTTCGTGGTTTAAACTGGGATCGAAATGTTAACTTGCCCTCCTAATCTAAAAGACTTCTTTTGATTAACCTTCCTTTCATTACTTAATCGTAGAGTAATGCTTTGTACTTTGTTTATCCACAAGCTTTTGAATGGACAAATAGACTGTCCTAATTTACTCAATCAGGTCAATCTATCTGTTCCTTGTAGACTAACCCGAAATTATGTCCCTTTATCTTTAACACGCTGTACTTCCAACTATTCTTTGCATGAACCTTTTCAAGTTCTCTGTTCCGACTACAACCGCCTTTATTCTGTAATCGGATCAGAGTTCTCTATATCTATTCTAAAAACTACTATTTTAAGTTATCTATCTAGTAGTTAGTCTTAATTATTATTTTAGTTGTCGTCCGTTATCCACGCGACTTCGTTTTTGCATGCTGTTTGATAGGGATCGCGCGTAACAGGCTTTGTCCTGGTGTCGCTTGGACCACTTGAACGTACTGCGCATTGTACGCGTCAACGTCCAGAAGATAACAATCCAAAACCAGAAGCTGCCGCCTCTGTTGCTGGTATTGGTGCTGCTGCTGCGTCAGCGTAAACTGTCATCAAAAATGTAATAAAATCGCACGTATAATCGCACAAAAAAACTCTGGAAAGGGTTAAGCAAGTCATTTGGCAACGAAGAAGAGGCTAAAGGTCCAAAATGTTTCAGTTGTAATGAATTTGGTCACTTTGCAGCCAAATACCCGGCTCCACGTTGTTCGTACTGCCAGAAACTAAAAAGAAAAGAGACGCAACGGCTGAAAGCAAAACGGTCCTAAGCTCCCATAAAAGTAAAAGAGACAAATATAGAAGCTAAACAAACAGGTTGGAAAAAAGGCGCAACGGCATAAAGCAAAACGGTCGCGAATTTTCCATAAAATTAGGTTGCGAGACTTTAAAGACGAGATCGAGAACCGACAAGAGCAAACCATAATGGGTGAGGCAAACGGTCGTGAAAGCTATCTCCAAGAAAGAGAGACAACCAAAAGACAAAGTTAAGTTGGAAAGAAAAAGGAAATCTGTCATCTCGAAACGTACGCCAGTGTATCGATAAAATCTATCGATAACAAGGGAAAAAGTGAGACTGCTATCACAAGAAAAGCGAGAGACAATAAATTTAAAAAAAAAAAACACTTAATAATCAGCACCGAAAAGGGGATTTCCCATTTCCTAAACCGCATCCAATGGGATAATAAGCCGGATAATAATCCAAAACCAGAAGCTGCCGCCTCTGTTGCTGGTATTGATGCTGATGCTGCTGCCCATACTGTAATCGAAAATGTAATAAAAAAGAGAGGTGTCATGGGACACCCAGATGAAACGAAGTTTCTTTCGATTAAGGGGGCGGCAACTGCTTTTTTCATGCAATTTTGAAAAAAGAAATATTTTAATTAATACTTAAACCTTTTTTTTTGATATATTTTTGAAAAAAATATACATATGTATGTACATATTTCGAAATACTCCATCCAACAGGAAATAATTTAAAAAAAAGTAGCTCAAATGCTACTAAAATGCCACGTTGATCCTAATTGCAAAAACCAAACCTTATTTGAATTGTAAGAATTCAGCCCATACAATGAACTATAAAAAATTCAAATTTCAAAAAAATAAATTTTTTACAGACTTGAAAAAAGTCACTTTTTCGATCCATTTTGAGAGACTATTTAGTTAAAAAAAAAAAAAACAACAAAGCGATCACAATTATTTTAGTGCAGATAGGTTTTTTTATAATAAAGATATTTTGAAAATTTGAGCAAAATCGGTTAAGTTTTTGACATATCTTGGCAGATGTTTTAAGGAACCGAGTCTAGTAAAACGCGTTTTATTGTTGTTGCCCGCAACCATGCTCTATGTACACCTACTTAGGTTTGCGGCTATTACTTCTACAAGTATCCGGGCAGAGAAAAAGGGTCGGGATCGCGAATCCGAGCAGAGGTAATACATATGTGCGAGCTTGTGGGCAGCGAGACGCACAAGTAAATGCGGGTTGCACTTTTAACTGACGGACACACAATTTTGAGCTCGCGACCACCTTTTACTTACTTTGCAGCCAAATGCCCGGCTCCATTGAAAAAGAAATTACGGTGTTCGTACTGACAGAAATTGGAAAGAAAAGAGACTCAACGGCTTAAAGCAAAACGCTTCAAAGTTTCCATAAAAGTAAAAGAGACAAATATAGAAGCTAAACAAATAGTGTGGAAAAAAAAAAGACGCAACGGCATAAAGCAAAACGGTCGCGAATTTTCCATAAAATTAGGTTGCGAGACTTTAATGACGAGATCGAGTACCGACAAGAGCAAACCATGAGGGTGAGGCAAACGGTCGTGAAAGCTGTCTCCACGAGAGGAATACAACCAAAAGACAAAGTTAATTTGGAAAGAAAAAGGAAAACTGTCATCTCGAAAAGAACGTCAGTGTATCGATAATCATCTATCGATAACAAGGGAAAAAGTGAGAAAATAAATTAAAGAACAAAACAACTTAACAATCATCATATCCATCAGTTAAATGTCAAAAACAAAGACATCAGAAGCAAACCGCAAAGGGGATTTCCCATTTCGTAAACGGTATCCTTTGGGATAATAAGCCGGATAGCAATCCAAAACCAGAAGCTGCCGCCTCTTTTGCTGGTATTAGTCCAGCCCAAACTGTGATCGAAAATGTTATAAAAACGTACGAAGAATCACACAAAAAAACTCTGGAAAGGGTTAAGCAAGTCATTTGGCAACGAAGAAGAGGCTAAAGGTCCAAAATGTTTCAATTGTAATGAATTTGGTCACTTTGCAGCCAAATGCTCGGCTCCACTGAAAAAGAAATTACGGTGTTCGTACTGCCAGAAACTGAAAAGAAAAGAGACTCAACGGCTTAAAGCAAAACGGTCCAAAGTTCCCATAAAAGTAAAAAGAGACAAATATAGAAGCTTGACAAATAGTGTGGAAAAAAAAAGACGCAACGGCATAAAGCAAAACGGTCGCGAATTTTCCATAAAATTAGGTTGCGAGACTTTAAAGACGAGATCGAAAAGTGACAAGAGCAAACCATAAGGATGAGGCAAATGGTCGTGAAAGATATCTCCACGAAAGGAAGGCAACCAAAAGACAAAGTTAAGTTGGAAAGAAAAAGGAAAACTGTCATCTCGAAAAGTACGCCAGTGTATCGATAATAACGATAATATCTATCGATAACAAGGGAAAAAGTGAGAATAAATTAAAAAACAAAACAACTTAATAATCATCATATCCATCAGTAAAATGCCAAAAAAAAGACATCAGGAGCAAACCGCAAAGGGGATTTCCCATTTCGTAAACCGTAACCCAGGATAATAATAAGAAGCTGCCGCCTCTGTTGCTGGTATTGGTACTGCTGTTGCTGCTGCGTCACCGCAAACTGTCATCAAAAATGTAATAAAAACGTACGTAGAATCATACAAAAAAACTCTGGAAAGCGTTAAGCAAAGTCATTTGACAACGAAGGAAAGGCTAAAGGGCCAAATTGTTTCAATTGTAATGAATTTGGTCACATGCAGACAAATGCCCGGCTACACTGAAAAAGATATTATGGTGTTCATACTGCCAGAAACTGAAAAGAAAAGAGACGCAACGGCTTAAAGCAAAACGGTCCAAAGTTCCCATAAAAGTAAAAGAGACAAATATAGAAGCTAAACAAATAGTGTGGAAAAAAAAGACGCAACGGCATAAAGCAAAACGGTCGAGAATTTTCCATAAAATTAGGTGGGGAGACTTTAAAGACGATATCGAGAAGCGACAAGAGCAAACCATAAGGATGAGGCAACTGGTCGTGAAAGATATCTCCACGAAAGGAAGGCAACCAAAAGACAAAGTTAAGTTGGAAAGAAAAAGGAAAACTGTCATCTCGATAAGTACGCCAATGTATCGATAATAACGATAATATCTATCGATAACAAGGGAAAAAGTGAGACTGTCATCACAAGAAAAGCGAGAGACAATAAATTAAAAAAAAAACAACTTAATAATCAGCATATCAATCAGTAAAATGCCAAAAACAAAGACATCAGGAGCAAACCGCAAAGGGGATTTCCCATTTCGTAAACCGTATCCAATGGGATAATAAGCCGGATAATAATCCAAAACCAGAAGCTGCCGCCTCTTTTGCTGGTATTGTTGCTGATGCTGCTGCTGCGTCAGCCCAAACTGTCATCGAAAATGTTATAAAAACGTACGAAGAATCACACAAAAAATCTCTGGAAAGGGTTAAGCAAAGTCATTTGGCAACGAAGAAGAGGCTAAAGGTCCAAAATATTTCAATTGTAATGAATTTGGTCACTTTGCAGCCAAATGCCCGCTCCACTGAAAAAGAAATTACGGTGTTCGTACTGCCAGAAACTGAAAAGAAAAAGGACCAACGGCTTAAAGCAAAACGGTCCAAAGTTCCCATAAAAGTAAAAGAGACAAATATAGAAGCTAAACAAATAGTGTGGAAAAAAAAAAGACGCTACGGCATAAAGCAAAACTTTCGAGAATTTTCCATAAAATTAGGTTGCGAGACTTTAAAGACGAGATCGAGAAGCGACAAGAGCAATCCATAAGTGTGAGGCAAACGGTCGTGAAAGATATTTCCACGAAAGGAAGGCAACCAAAAGACAAATTGAAGTTGGAAAGAAAAAGGAAAACTGTCATCTCGAAAAGTTCGCCAATGTATCGATAATAACGATAATATCTATCGATAACAAGGGAAAAAGTGAGACTGCCATCACTAGAAAAGCGAGAGACAATAAATTAAAAAAAAAAAAAAACAACTTAATAATCATCATATCCATCAGCAAAATGCCAAAAACAAAGACATCAGGAGCAAACAGCTAAGGGGATTTCCCATTTCGTTAACCGCATCCCATTAATAAGCCGGATAATAATCCAAAACCAGAAGCTGCCGCCTCTGTTGCTGGTATTGATGCTGCTGCTGCTGCCCATACTGTCATCGAAAATGTAATAAAAACGTACGAAGAATCACACAAAAAAACTCTGGAAAGGGTTAAGCAAAGTCATTTGACAACGCAGGAAAGGCAAAAGGTCCAAAATGTTTCAATTGTAATGAATTTGGTCACTTTGACGCCAAATGCCCGGCTCCACTGAAAAAGAAATTACGGTGATCGTACTGCCAGAAACTGAAAAGAAAAGGGACACAACGGCTTAAAGCAAAACGGTCCAGAGTTCCCATAAAAGTAAAAGAGACAAATATAGAAACTAAACAAATAGTGTGGAAAAAAAAGACGCAACCTCATGAAGAAAACGGTCGAGAATTTTCCATAAAATTAGGTTGCGAGAGTTTAAAGACGAGATCGAGAAGTGACAAGAGCAAACCATAAGGATGAGGCAACTGGTCGTGAAAGATATCTCCACGAAAGGAAGGCAACCAAAAGACAAAGTTAAGTTGGAAAGAAAAAGGAAAACTGTCATCTCGATAAGTACGCCAATATATCGATAATAACGAAAATATCTATCGATAATAAGGGAAAAAGTGAGACTGTCATCACAAGAAAAGCGAAAGACAATAAAATAAAAAAAAACAACTTAATAATCAGCATATCAATCAGTAAAATGCCAAAAACAAAGACATCAGGAGCAATCCGCAAAGGGAATTTCCCACTTCGTTAACCATATCCCATTAATAAGCCGGATAATAATCCAAAATCAGAAGCTGCCGCCTCTTTTGCTGGTATTGTTGCTGATGCTGCTGCTGCGTCAGCCCAAACTGTCATCGAAAATGTTATAAAAACGTACGAAGAATCACTCAAAAAAACTCTGCAAAGGGTTAAGCAAAGTCATTTGGCAACGAAGAAGATGCTAAAGGTCCAAAATGTTTCAATTGTAATGAATTTGGTCACATTGCAGCCAAATGCCCGGCTCCACTGAAAAAGAAATTACGGTGTTCGTACTGCCAGAAACTGAAAAGAAAAAAAGACTCAACGGCTTAAAGCAAAACGGTCCAAAGTTCCCATAAAAGTAAAAGAGACAAATATAGAAGCTAAACAAATAGTGTGGAAAAAAAAAAAACGCTACGGCATAAAGCAAAACGGTCGAGAATTTTCCATAAAATTAGGTTGCGAGACTTTAAAGACGAGATCGAGAAGCGACAAGAGCAAACCATAAGGATGAGGCAAATAGTCGTGAAAGATATCTCCACGAAAGGAAGGCAACCAAAAGACAAAGTTAAGTTGGAAAGAAAAAGGAAAACTGTCATCTCGATAAGTACGCCAATATATCGATAATAACGAAAATATCTATCGATAATAAGGGAAAAAGTGAGACTGTCATCACAAGAAAAGCGAAAGATAATAAAATAAAAAAAAAACAACTTAATAATCAGCATATCAATCAGTAAAATGCCAAAAACAAAAACATCAGGAGCAAACCGCAAAGGGAATTTCCCATTTCGTTAACCATATCCCATTAATAAGCCGGATAATAATCCAAAACCAGAAGCTGCCGCCTCTTTTGCTGGTATTGTTGCTGATGCTGCTGCTGCGTCAGCCCAAAATGTCATCGAAAATGTTATAAAAACGTACGAAGAATCACACAAAAAAACTCTGGAAAGGGTTAAGCGAAGTCATTTGGCAACGAAGGAAAGGCTAAAGGTCCAAAATGTTTCAATTGTAATGAATTTGGTCACTTTGACGCCAAATGCCCGGCTCCACTGAAAAAGAAATTACGGTGTTCGTACTGCCAGAAACTGAAAAGAAAAGGGACACAACGGCTTAAAGCAGAACGGTCCAACGGCATGAAGAAAACGGTCGAGAATTTTCCAAAAAATTAGGTTGCGAGACTTTAAAGACGAGATCGAGAAGCGACAAGAGCAAACCATAAAGGTGAAGCAAATAATAGTGAAAGACATCTCCCAGAAAGGAAGACAACCAAAAGATAAAGTTAAGTTGGAAAGAAAAAGGAAAACTGTCATCTCGATAAGTACGCCAATGTATCGATAATAACGAAAATATCTATCGATAATAAGGGAAAAAGTGAGACTGTCATCACAAGAAAAGCGAAAGATAATAAAATAAAAAAAAAACAACTTAATAATCAGCATATCAATCAGTAAAATGCCAAAAACAAAAACATCAGGAGCAATCCGCAAAGGGAATTTCCCACTTCGTTAACCATATCCCATTAATAAGCCGGATAATAATCCAAAACCAGAAGCTGCCGCCTCTTTTGCTGGTATTGTTGCTGATGCTGCTGCTGCGTCAGCCCAAACTGTCATCGAAAATGTAATAAAAACGTATGTAGAATCACACAAAAAAACTCTGGAAAGGGTTAAGCAAAGTCATTTGGCAACGAAGATGAAAGAAAAGAGACGCAACGGCTTAAAGCAAAACGGTCCAAAGTTCCCATAAAAGTAAAAGAGACAAATATAGAAGCTAAACAAATAGTGTGGGAAAAAAGGCGCTACGGCGTAAAGCAAAACGGTTGAGAATTTTAAAGAGGAGATCGAGAAGTGACAAGAGCAATCCATAAGGATGAGGCAAATGGTCGTGAAAGATATCTCCACGAAAGGAAGGCAACCAAAAGCCAAAGTTAGGTTGGAAAGAAAAATGAAAACTGTCATCTCGAAAAGTACGCCAGTGTATCGATAATAACGATAATTTCTATCGATAACAAGGGAAAAAGTGAAAATAAATTAAAAAAAAAACAACTTAATAATCATCATATCCATCAGTAAAATGCCAAAAACAAAGACATCAGGAGCAAACCGCAAAGGGGATTTCCCATTTCGTGAACCGCATCTTATTAATAAGCCGGATAATAATCCAAAACCAAAAGCTACCGCCTCTGTTGCTGGTATTGGTGGTGCTGCTGGGTCAGCGCAAACTGTCATCGAAAATGTAATAAAAACGTACGTAGAATCACACAAAAAAACTCTGGAAAGGGTTAAGCAAAGTCATTTGGCAACAAAGGAAAGGCTAAAGGTCCAAAATGTTTTAATTGTAATAAATTTGGTTACATTGCAGCCAAATGCCCGGCTCCACTGAAAAAGAATTACGGTGTTCATACTGCCAGAAACTGAAAAGAAAAGAGACACAACGGATTAAAGCAAAACGGTCCAAAGTTCCCATAAAAGTAAAAGAGATAAATATAGAGACAAAAGCAGAACGGTCGAGAATTTTCCATAAAATTAGGTTGCGAGACTTTAAAGACGAGATCGAGAAGCGACAAGAGCAAACCATAAGGATGAGGCAAATGGTCGTGAAAGATATCTCCACGAAAGGAAGGCAACCAAAAGACAAAGTTAGGTTAGAAAGAAAAATGAAAAAGAGAGACTGTCATCACGAGAAAAGCGAAAGATAATAAAATAAAAAAAAAACAACTTAATAATCAGCATATCAATCAGTGAAATGCCAAAAACAAAAACATCATAGAGGCTAATGGTCCAAAATGTTTCAAGTGTAATGAATTTGGTCACTTTGCAGCCAAATGCCCTGTTCCACTGAAAAAGAAATTACGGTGATTCGTACTGCCAGAAATTGAAAAAAAAAGGGACTCAACGGCTTAAAGCAAAACGCTTCAAAGTTTCCATAAAAGTAAAAGAGATAAATATAGAGACAAAAGCAGAACGGTCGAGAATTTTCCATAAAATTAGGTTGCGAGACTTTAAAGACGAGATCGAGAAGTGACAAGAGCAAACCATAAGGATGAGGCAAATGGTCGTGAAAGATATCTCCACGAAAGGAAGGCAACCAAAAGACGAGAGACAATAAATTAAAAAAAAAAAAAAAACTTAATAATCAGCATATCAATCAGTGAAATGCCAAAAACAAAGACATCAGGAGCAAACCGCAAAGGGGATTTCCCATTTCGTAAACCGTATCCAATGGGATAATAAGCCGGATAATAATCTAATCCGTGATCGAGAGACGAGATCGAGAAGCGACAAGAGCAAACCATAAGGGTGAAGCAAATAATCGTGAAAGGCAAAAGACAAAGTCAGGTTGGAAAGAAAAATGAAAACTGTCATCTCGATAAGTACGCCAATGTATCGATAATAACTAAAATATCTATCGATAATAAGGGAAAAAGTGAGACTGTCATCACAAGAAAAGCGAAAGATAATAAAATAAAAAAAAAAACAACTTAATAATCAGCATATCAATCAGTAAAATGCCAAAAACAAAAACATCAGGAGCAAACCGCAAAGGGAATTTCCCACTTCGTTAACCATATCCCATTAATAAGCCGGATAATAATCCAAAACCAGAAGCTGCCGCCTCTTTTGCTGGTATTGTTGCTGATGCTGCTGCTGCGTCAGCCCAAAATGTCATCGAAAATGTTATAAAAACGTATGAAGAATCACACAAAAAAACTCTGGAAAGGGTTAAGCAAGTCATTTGGCAACGAAGAAGAGGCTAATGGTCCAAAATGTTTCAAGTGTAATGAATTTGGTCACTTTGCAGCCAAATGCCCTGCTCCACTGAAAAAGAAATTACGGTGTTCGTACTGCCAGAAATTGAAAAAAAAAAAGACTCAACGGCTTAAAGCAAAACGCTTCAAAGTTTCCATAAAAGTAAAAGAGACAAATATAGAAGCTAAACAAATAGTGCGGAAAAAAAGACGCAACGGCATAAAGCAAAACGGTCGAGAATTTTCCATAAAATTAGGTTGCGAGACTTTAAAGACGAGATCGAGAAGTGACAAAAGCAAACCATAAGGATGAGGCAAATGGTCGTGAAAGATATCTCCACGAAAGGAAGGCAACCAAAAGACAAAGTTAGGTTGGAAAGAAAAATGAAAACTGTCATCTCGAAAAGTACGCCAGTGTATCGATAATAACGATAATATCTATCGATAACAAGGGAAAAAGTGAGAATAAAGTAAAAAACAAAACAACTTAACAATCATCATATCCATCAGTAAAATGCCAAAAACAAAGACATCAGGATCAAACCGCAAAGGGAATTTCCCACTTCGTTAACCATATCCCATTAATAAGCCGGATAATAATCCAAAACCAGAAGCTGCCGCCTCTTTTGCTGGTATTGTTGCTGATGCTGCTGCTGCGTCAGCCCAAACTGTCATCGAAAATGTTATAAAAACGTATGAAGAATCACACAAAAAAACTCTGGAAAGGGTTAAGCAAGTCATTTGGCAGCGAAGAAGAGACTAAAGGTCTAAAATGTTTCAATTGTAATGAATTTGGTCACTTTGCAGCCATATGCCCTGCTCCACTGAAAAAGAAATTACGGTGTTCGTACTGCCAGAAATTGAAAAGAAAAGAGACTCAACGGCTTAAAGCAAAACGGTCCAAAGTTCCCATAAAAGTAAAAGAGACAAATATAGAAGCTAAACAAATAGTGTGGAAAAAAAGACGCAACGGCATAAAGCAAAACGGTCGAGAATTTTCCATAAAATTAGGTTGCGAGACTTTAAAGACGAGATCGAGAAGTGACAAGAGCAAACCATAAGGGTGAGGCAAATGGTCGTGAAAGATATCTCCACGAAAGGAAGGCAACCAAAAGACAAAGTTAAGTTGGAAAGAAAAATGAAAACTGTCATCTCGAAAAGTACGCCAGTGTATCGATAATAACGATAATATCTATCAATAACAAGGGAAAAAGTGAGAATAAATTAAAAAACAAAACAACTTAATAATCATAATATCCATCAGTAAAATGCCAAAAACAAAGACATCAGGAGCAAACCGCAAAGGGGATTTCCCATTTCGTTAACCGTATCCCATTAATAAGCCGGATAATAATCCAAAACCAAAAGCTGCCGCCTCTGTTGCTGGTATTGTTGGTGATGCTGCTGCTGCTCAGCCCAAAATGTCATCGAAAATGTAATAAAAACGTATGTAGAATCACACAAAAAAACTCTGGAAAGGGTTAAGCAAAGTCATTTGGCAACAAAGGAAAGGCTAAAGGTCCAAAATGTTTTAATTGTAATGAATTTGGTTACATTGCAGCCAAATGCCCGGCTCCACTGAAAAAGAAATTACGGTGATCGTACTGCCAGAAACTGAAAAGAAAAGAGACGCAACGGCTTAAAGCAAAACGGTCCAAAGTTCCCATAAAAGTAAAAGAGACAAGTATAGAAGCTAAACAAATAGTGTGGAAAAAAAAGACGCAACGGCATAAAGCAAAACGGTCGAGAATTTTCCATAAAATTAGGTTGCGAGACTTTAAAGACGAGATCGAGAAGTGACAAGAGCAAACCATAAGGATGAGGCAAATGGTCGTGAAAGATATCTCCACGAAAGGAAGGCAACCAAAAGACAAAGTTAGGTTGGAAAGAAAAATGAAAACTGTCATCTCGAAAAGTACGCCAGTGTATCGATAATAACGATAATATCTATCGATAACAAGGGAAAAAGTGAGAATAAATTAAAAAACAAAACAACTTAACAATCATCATATCCATCAGTAAAATGCCAAAAACAAAGACATCAGGAGCAAACCGCAAAGGGAATTTCCCACTTCGTTAACCATATCCCATTAATAAGCCGGATAATAATCCAAAATCAGAAGCTGCCGCCTCTTTTGCTGGTATTGTTGCTGATGCTTCTGCTGCGTCAGCCCCAACTGTCATTGAAAATGTTATAACAACGTAAAAACGTAAGAAGAATCATTCACAAAAAAGCTCTGGAAAGGGTTAAGCGAAGTCATTTGGCAACGAAGATGAAATGAAAAGAAAAAGACGCAACGGCTTAAAGCAAAACGGTCCAAAGTTCCCATAAAAGTAAAAGAGACAAATATAGAAGCTAAACAAATAGTGTGGGAAAAAAAAGGCGCTACGGCATAAAGCAAAACGTCGAGAATTTTCCATAAAATAGGTTGCGAGACTTTAAAGACGAGATCAAGAAATGACAAGAGCAAACCATAAGGATGAGGCAAATGGTCGTGAAAGATATTTCCACGAAAGGAAGGCAACCAAAAGACAAAGTTAAGTTGGAAAGAAAAAGGAAAACTGTCATCTCGAAAAGTACGCCAGTGTATCGATAATAACGATAATATCTATCGATAACAAGGGAAAAAGTGAAAATAAATTAAAAAACAAAACAACTTAATAATCATAATATCCATCAGTAAAATGCCAAAAACAAAGACATCAGGAGCAAACCGCAAAGGGGATTTCCCATTTCGTGAACCGCATCCCATTAATAAGCCGGATAATAATCCAAAACCAAAAGCTGCCGCCTCTGTTGCTGGAATTGGTGGTGCTGCTGGGTCAGCGCAAACTGTCATCGAAAATGTAATAAAAACGTATGAAGAATCACACAAAAAAACTCTGGAAAGGGTTAGGCAAAGACATTTGGCAACAAAGGAAAGGCAAAAGGTCCAAAATGTTTCAATTGTAATGAATTTGGTTACATTGCAGCCAAATGCCCGGCTCCACTGAAAAAGATATTACGGTGTTCATACTGCCAGAACTGAAAAGAAAAGAGACGCAACGGATAAAAGCAAAACGGTCCAAAGTTCCCATAAAAGTAAAAGAGACAAATATAGAAGCTAAACAAATATTGTGGAAAAAAAGACGCTACGGCATAAAGCAAAACGGTTGAGAATTTTCCATAAAATTAGGTTGCGAGACTTTAAAGACGAGATCGAGAAACGACAAGAGCAAACCATAAGTGTAAGGCAAATGGTCGTGAGAGATATCTCCACGAAAGGCAGGCAACCAAAAGACAAAGTTAAGTTTGAAAGAAAAAGGAAAAAGAGAGACTGTCATCACAAGAAAAGCGAAAGACAATAAAAAAAAGAAAAACAACTTAATAATCAGCATATCAATCAGTGAAATGGCAAAAACAAAAACATCATAGAGGCTAATGTCCAAAATGTTTCAAGTGTAATGAATTTGTTCACTTTGCAGCCAAATGCCCTGCTCCTCTGAAAAAGAAATTACGGTGTTCGTACTGCCAGAAATTGAAAAAAACAGACTCAACGGCTTAAAGCAAAACGCTTCAAAGTTTCCATAAAAGTAAAAGAGACAAATATAGAGTCAAAAGCAAAACGGTCGAGAATTTTCCATAAAATTAGGTTGCGAGATTTTTAAGACGAGATCGAGAAGTGACAAGAGCAAACCATAAGAATGAGGCAAATGGTCGTGAAAGATATTTCCACGAAAGGAAGGCAACCAAAAGACAAAGTAAAGTTGGAAAGAAAAAGAAAAACTGTCATCTCGAAAAGTACGCCATTTCCCATTTCGTGAACCGCATCCCATTAATTAGCCGGATAATAATCCAAAACCAGTAGCTGCCGCCTCTTTTGCTGGTATTGATGCTGCTGCTGCTGCTGCGTCAGCCCAAACTGTGATCGAAAATGTTATAAAAACGTACGAAGAATCACACAAAAAAACTCTGGAAAGGGTTAAGCAAAGTCATTTGGCAACGAAGAAGAGGCTAAAGGTCTAAAATGTTTCAACTGTAATGAATTTGGTCACTTTGCAGCCAAATGCCCGGCTCCACTGAAAAAGAAATTACGGTGTGCAAGTTAAATGTTGACTTTATTTATTCGAATTCAACTTAAGACTGATTTACAAAATTGCTTCTGCTCTAAAGAAATGTTGGGCGGTGCAAGCAACGTTAGCATTAAATGTGGCAGAACTGCGGCTCGTGG
Source organism: Drosophila prosaltans (assembly GCA_018151275.1). Classification (NCBI taxonomy): domain Eukaryota; kingdom Metazoa; phylum Arthropoda; class Insecta; order Diptera; family Drosophilidae; genus Drosophila; species Drosophila prosaltans. The sequence goes on along the minus strand of JAECWY010001451.1, from coordinate 41,611 downwards.
CGTGATCGTATTCGGTTACCAAGAACTCCTTAACGGAAACCATGCAGACGTTGAGTCAGCAGATGTTGGATAACAATATTATTTTGTTGATGTTACAATATTATTTTGTCGATGTTAACTCTTCCTCCCTTGATTTCTGCTTGTCCCCAAGCAGTTGTTAAAAATATGGGACATCATAGAATGAACGGGGTTTTGGTTGGCGTTGACCCATTAGTACTGCAGGCTTTGTTGAACTTTGGTTGACTTCCAATGGGATGCTATTTACTTGGAGTGTCACATTATTTTTCCTCTTTTGTAGCATGTAGAGAACGATGCAGATGACAATAATAAGTAGGAAAAGTATGGCCAGAGTGCCTCTATTTATGTTGGATTGGAAGAGAAGTTTACGGAGTTGACCAATGCTGTTGAGGTGAAGTGCTTCTAAAGATTGTAGTGATAGTACTTTTGATCTCTCGCCCGGTATGAATTCTGTTGTTCCGTTCCAGGTCAGGTTACCGCCAAAGTCATTTAGCAAGATCAGCCCGTTGTCGATTTCCTCTATCTTGTCCAGATGTTCCGCGTTGCTGAAGTTGCAATATGCCCTAGTACCCTGAACTAGCTTAGGTATACATTTAGTATCGCTTAAATTAACAATTTGTGTCTTAAGGCATACGGTAATATTAATAAAGGTTTTACAGTTGTTTGGTATTTCGAATATTTGTTCTTTTGAAATAAAAAATTCGTTTTTTTTATGACGGGTTTAATTAAGACGTGTTGGAAATTTATTTTATTTAGTACAGGTATTTTAACTAAGTAGACAAGGATTGTCCTATTGTGCAATATAGAAACGTTAGAGAACTCAAGTATTTCTTCTATAGATAATGGGGGTAGTTCTTGATCGTTAAATGTGTCAGCTATCAATTTTAACTCGTCCTCACTTAGTAATACAGAATTAATTATGTTAAGTCTAGCCCATTGAGTGGCATGCCTTATGTTCTTTATTTCCTCTTTTATTAATCTAATCTGGTTTTGGAAACTAATAGCTATCTCGTTAGTGAAAAAACTTTCTTTATACCCTTGCAGAGGGTATTATAAAATTGGTCAGATGTTTGTAACGCATAGAAATATACGTTTCCGACCCCATAAAGTATATATATTCTTGATCAGCATCAACAGCCGAGTCGATTGAGACATGTCCGTCTGTCCGTCCGTCCGTCTGTCCGTCCGTCCGTCCGTCCGTCCGTCCGTCTGTCTGTTTAGCCAGACGTTTTCGAGCTTAAATTTTAAGCTACATGGTTGAAACATGAAAAGTTAAGTTCCTCAATCGATGATGTAGGTTAAGTTTAAAAATTAGTCGGATCGGATGATTATCACCGGAGTTATTACCTAAAACGTGGAGGTACCTCGAGTAAAATAAGCAGTTTTCTTTGGCAGCAAAGAAACAAAAACAAATTCCAAGCAATCACACACACACATACATATGCAAAAATTGGTCACCACGCGGTGTGTGAGAGAGACAGAAACATTTGCGTTGTGTTGTTGCACAGAACGAAATTTAAAGAGCGAGATGCCATGCGCTTGCTATGTACATATATGTACATATATGTATGTATGTCGAACTAGCTTAAGTGAGTTAAGTGAGGATGGTGACGTAGTACGTAAAGATCGGTCGCACGATGGTTCGGTGTTTGGTGTGTTCGATTCTCGGTGAATTCGGGAAAATTTTTAGTTGAGTTTTCTCTTTAATTACTTTAAAAATTTTGTTTTTAAATTAAATAATAAAACAATGAAGCTGCAAGGGTATACAAACTTCGGCAAAGCCGAAGTTAGCTTCTTTGATATTTTTTTATTGAGTTTGTTAGGTCATTAGATATTTTGTTAGTTCATTGATTCTATGCTCTAGTTGTTTATTGATGATTTGTTTGTTATTATTTGATACTAGCTCGTCTAAGTTTTGGGTTAGCATTACTAGATCGTCGTGGTCAGGGCTCCCTGCCACGTATTTCCAGGCTGAGCCTATCCAGTTAATGGATCAAGCATGTCTATGGGTTAGTGTGGACGTGATAGCATGGAATGTGGTGAAAGTTTGTGTTATCTCATGGTGTAAGGTGGGATAAAGATGATTATTTTTTAATTCGTTTTCGGTATGATGTGTTAATAAATTGATGGCATTTTCTATTTGGTTTAAGTCAATGATATGGGCTATGGTTGTAGTGGAAATCTGTATTTTCCCCACTCCTTTATTTATAGAAATTGTTTGTGCGTTGGTGAAATTGAATGTTTCCAAGAAACATGAACTGGTCCGTATGCTAGTCAGCAATCTGTGGGAAAGGGATTATTGATTTTTAATATTGCTTTAATGTACTATTTTCCCCGATTCGGTTAGTATAGTGGTACCTTTGTCCTCCTTCACCGTTTCTTTCTTATACCTAGCTGTTAGTTTGGAACCTAGGCGTGTGTTTTGTTTGACAAAGATTTCCTGTCCGCTATTGTAGTTTTGTATTTTTTTACGTTTTTTGTTATGATGCTCCAAGGCTGTTTCCTGTTTTGTTCTTATTTTGTCTATGTTGTTTTGTCTGGATTTTTCGTAGCATTCTGGGTCTGTTGTAATGTTTCTACCAAAGAACACGTCCAAAGGTCTCTTATTGGTGACTGAATGTATTGATGAATTGTACTCGTAATTCTGTAATAAACTGCTAGTCCTAAAAAAGCTCTTAAATCTTTTAAAGTTCTGGGCTGTGGTTAATTGGCTATTGCTAGTACTTTGTCTGGGTTTGTTTCGATACCTTTGTCAGAAATGACGAACCCTAAGAATTCGACTTTGTTTTTGTAGAATTCGCATTTGTCCAACTGGCATTTCATATTGGCATTTTGCAAAGTTTGGAAGATTGTTTGAAGATTTTTTGTATGTGTTTCCCTGTCTTTACTGAAAATGATTATGTCGTCAATATAAATGTAACATATTTTCCCGATATGTTCTCTGAGAATATCACTATCCAACTATCCATACTGGTGAGTTATAAGGTCACCGTGAAGGTCGAATAATGCCATTAGCTAACAGCTCTTGAATTTGTTTATTTACTTGATATTTTAGGGATAAATATGAATATACTGGGGAGTCAGTGGACGTTCTGATTTCTGCTTCTACATTTGTAGCGTAGGTCAGTTTTTCATTTGGGTCCGCAAAGTGGTTGGGATATTTCTGTACTAATTGTTCGAGGTCTAATTTTTGTTTGTCGTCTAAATGTTCCGTCCTGGGTATGATTGTGTTAACTGCTTCGTATTTTTTTTCTTTTATCGGTATTTTTGTTTTTCCTTTAATTGTCATCACTTTGTGGGCAACGTCGATCACTGCTTCTAAATCTTTAAGGCTGTCGTTGCCAAGAATGGCATCAAAAGATTTTAAGGTTGGTAGTAAAAAAAATTTTACAGTACATTCCGGGTGGTTGAATAAATTCGCGAGTTTGTGATGTGTTATTTTGATGCTACCTCCTACAGTAATTGCTTTAAAAGGGGCTTCGTTCGGTTTGGGATTTATAACATGCCTCGGCTTATGTAGTTTCTATTTGAGCCCGTATCGACAAGTATTTTGAAAGTTTTGTGAACCCCCACTATACTTTCCAAATAGGGTAGTGAGGAGTCGCTCATTCTAAGAAATTCAGATCTGTAACAGGGTATTGTGTGTTTTCTGGTTCATTTTTTTCATTTCCCTGTTCCATATACTCTGCCAAGCTAATGTCGTACTCTTCCTGGTTGGTTGCGTATGCCTCAGCATAGCCTTGGTCGTTTTGTACCTGACACTCTGCTCCCTCGGTATTAAAAAGCCTTTGTCCTTTTCCGACTTGATTTGCGGGGAATGGTGGTCTTTTACCGGCATCGAACTGAGGTCTGTTCATATAGTTGACCATCTTCGTTTGTATGCTACGGTCAATGTCCATTGGCTCTGCTGGCTTGGCAGCAGTCGGACGAGGTGGGGCTATTGGTTGGGTCTGTCGGTATTGATTGGGTTGGTTTGGTTGAGGCCAAAATTGTGGTTGGTAGCCGAATTGATTTGGTGGTCTTTGGAATTGACCGGGCTGACCCTGGTTATAACTGTAAAATGTTCTGGGTTGAGGTACTGGTCTCCGTGGAGGAATTGGAGGTGGATGCTGAAATGGTGATTATATCGGCATTCCATAAGTTGGGTTGTTCGGTGGATTCGTCATGAACCTACGAGGTGCAGGAATTGGTTTCTGGTCAATGTTTCTGAATTTCGTGATTTGCTGTCTATTGTTTGCGTGGGTTGTTCTATACGTTTGATTTTCTAATTTAAGACACAAATGCAAGGCTTGTGGCAAGTCGGTTGGTTCCTTGATACCAAAAAGGCGTGGTAAATTACCACGTAGGCGTCTTACAAATGTATCTAGCGCCCTATCTCTATAGGATTTTGTCATAACCACTTCAGTTTGTCTGTCTAAATTCATACAGCTAACCTTATTGAGGATCAAGGATAGGTGTTGGTAGATACATTGGTAAAATTCCTCAACTGTTTGTTGTCCATTCTGTGTCATGGTAGTTAGTTGGTACTCGAGTGTGCTTAAGTCATGCCTCCCAGTTCAGGGCGAGCAATTGCCTCCCAGTTCAGGGGCATTTTATAGGAATCTAGAACCTGGTCTGCATGATGAGTTATTTTGCTTCGTATTGTCTGTAGAATACCAAAGTATTTTGGTGACCCTTTGATACTGGAGTATGCCTCTAGTATCCTATCTACGCCCTTTTTCCAATTGGATCTGCCGAAAATTCTCTCATTCCCTTCACTATGTCCGGGACGCGGTCTAGATCGGTAACGTTGCCTCTAGAGTTAGGGTCTATGCTATAAGCAGCTGCCTCAGCAAAATCGCTAGTGTTAGCGTTAGCAGCCGTGTTGTGTATTATTGTTGCTACTCTGTCATTAATTATTTGGTCTAAGTAGTGTTCTATAGAATTTGCTTCGACTGTTCTTTGCTGCTGTCTCTGATTGTGTTCAGCATTATTAACTGAGGTTGATTGTAATTCATCTGTGTCGATTGCGTTAAGTATTGAGGGTCTCAATAGATTGTTTAGATTGGCCATGATTGGTTAGTAAGCGAATGTTAGTTAGTAAGCGATGTGTTATGGATGAGAGGTAATATTAAGGAATGTTTTGAATTTGTAAAAAATATTTGTAAAGTAAAAATTTAAAAGTAGAATTGGATTCAGTGTTTTATAAGAGTTGCAAAAATATTTAGGTATTGAATAACTTAATTTTGAAATGCTAACATTTATGTTCAGTTTGCTTTGCTAATGGATTTTTTTTTTTTTTTTTTTTTTTTGTATTTGATTTTAGGGTAAAACCTAGACGACGAGGCCTGTTTGAATTTTTTCAGCGCCTTTGTGTTCTGTTGTTCGTTATTGTCTATTTATTTTTCGCTTCGAGTTACACTGCGCGGCTGCAAGGTCGGTATACTAAGCTTAAATTTGGTTTCGCTTTCTTTCTTTTTCTTAGACTTTAAAATTTTGATGTTACTTCAATATATTCTCTTTTCATTAATTTTCTTAACTTGTATTTCTTATATTTGTAACAGATTTCATTTTAATTCGTTGTTGTTTTATTTTTCTTTTGTTTCTTAATTTAATTTATCTTTTCTAAATTTTCTCTGATTTTTTCTTTCACTTAGTCACTTGTTTTCTTTAGCTTACAGAACTATTGTTGTTGTGTACTCAATCTTTTGGTGATGCCGAATTAATCCCTTTTGGTATCCCCTTCTCGTGGTTCGGTGGTTCACAGTTTAGTTTGAGAAGTGCTCTGCGAACAGGTCGTACAAAGCATAAGCCCATGGTGCGCAATCTGTGGTTGCGATTTAGTTTGAACTTGATTGCCGGTTTAACGGGAGTCTAATTCACTAAAAATTCGAGTTTGGATTGATCACTTAAGGTTCGTTTTGCCTTATCGTGTCAATTACGGCCGATTCGCGTACTTAGATAACTTTTTGCACTATTGTATTCGCGATCGGTCCCTGCTCGGGCGCCAGTTAAATGTTGACATTATTTATTCGAATTCAACTTAAGACTAATTTACAAAATTGTTTCTGCTCTAAAGAAATGTTGGGCGGTGCAAGCAACGTTAGCATTAAAGATGGCAGAACTGCGGCTAGTGGCGTGATCGTATTCAGTTACCAAGAATTCTTTAACGGAAACCATGCAGACATTGAGTCAGCAGGTGTTGGATAACAATATTATGTTGTTTATGTTACAATATTATTTTGTTGATGTCGCAATATTATTTTGTTGATGTTAACTTGCATGAATCTATTTATTTCAAGAGCATGTCATCTGCGTGGCGTAAAGAACCACCATAACCCATATCGCGGGAATTTAAATATGCCCAAGGAGTTTTTGTATACACTTTTTTTGGAAAGCCTAAAATATTTTTTTTTTTATATTTCAAAAAAAATGTATAATATATATATATACATATACAATCTATCATTTTGTGTCTACCCTATATTTTGGCCTGCATACATTTATCCCTGTATTCCCCCCATTTTCCCATATACCCATTTATACCCGCAAAGAAAATTAAAAACGCAGATTGCACACGTATAAGTTTAATTAGTCATCGACAGGACTGTCAACGTAATCACCGATAGAGCTAATATACCCAGCAGAATCACGATAGAGTAGACAGTGGATTCAGCGACAGAAAAATTGTTTTATTTATATAACCATCAACATATAACAACAACAGCGACAGAAAATTATAATCAGTTAGTCAGCGATAAAACTATTCGCATAGCCAACGACATAGCCCAGGGACCCGGCAGAGTTACGGCAGACGAAGCAGTAGAATCAGCGCAGAAAGGGAGTGGTTACTTTTTGGGTTCTCATTGGTCGACGAGCTTGGCGTCGAGACCAGAGTTCACATACTGAGAGGAATAACGGAATAATACAACCATTGTAAGGGTGCCTTGTCTTGCACAGCGACAAATTAAATAAAATTTGCACTAGGCCAATAATTATTATTAAAACTGTATGGTATGCTTAGAATAGCTGAAATAAAGGGAGAGCTTTAACGGGACTTCTTAAAGCTCAACTTCTATCGCTGATCTAGCTTAGCAAAAGTAGAAAAAAAATTAAGAAGAGAGTCTGGTAGAGAACTTGAAATGAAGCGGAGCCAAGAAAAAACGATACGCGTAGGCGTAACCAACGGAGTTACATAACTCTGCCCTCCGCGTGGTATTACATCATCCCACACCCGTTTGTGATCAGAGTCCACTGAAAATTGCTAAGATGGTTTTTCAGAGCCAAGCCAGCGTTTAATTCGCTTATGCTCAACAAAAATTGAAACCTCTTATGCGAGCAGTGGCTCTGGTTTAATTTGTGGACTCATCCATGATCGTGCCTTAAGACCAGAAAGCACCCGAGGGTTATCACTTACCAGCTGTCTGGATGGTGCTAATTGTATTTACCAGCACCCCAGAGTCAAATATGTTGATCTACTATGACCAGTGAAAATCACTACGGCTTCTACCGTTTATCTGAAGAGCACCTGCACCAAGCGAGTAACAAGGAGACTTCCAGACCTTCGATACCGTGCCTGAGAGCCATTGTTTGTGGATTTTACCGATGTTTCATCCAGTTAGGATTCATTCATTTAAGTATCGCACATTCCTATGCCAAAATTCGTTGTATAATAATTTTCTTTTTTGGTTAATGTAGGATTGTAAAGTGTTGGTTGTGAGAAGCAGGTTATATTTAACCCAATTTAATTCTTCTAAGCTAATAGAATATAGCGCTCCACACGTCATCAGGCCTGCTGACCGGATTGGACACTATGAAGTCGTAAGTACGGCATAGCCGATACCAAAATTGTAAGTCTTGCTTGTGACTATTTAAATATAACCCCTTGCCGTGACCAGCATAGTTAAAGTTTAGTCTGACAATTTGATAAATTTAATGATATGAAAATGAAGTAAAGTCGTGAAAATATGAAATAATGAAAGTCGTATAAATAATAAGAGCATTAAAGTTAAGTTTTGATAAGCAAAACGTTGCAAAAATTAAACTAAGTTTGGCATAGCCTTGTGCATAATAGTTCGATTGACTAAAGTTAGATATTAATTCGATATAGGCTAAAATCATGTTCCTAGAATTAGTTATGAATATCTACTTGGAATTAGAATTGAATAGACTTTTGTATTGAAAATGATTTGCTAATCTTCTTATTTGGGGCACCTAAAGCAGAGGTAATACAGCCGATGAATGGGTAAAACAGCTGAGATGTCAAAAGTTTTACATAGGAGGGTGGGTATAGAGGAAGCCATAACATGTAGGTCTTCGTTTAATGCAGTACTTCTCCGCAGCTATTTTAATTAATTTGGGTTCATCCTATATCCCGATCTCTGTCTTCATTTTATTTATGTAGCGCTCGTTGGGAGAGCACAAAGACCACCCCCATTTTCCCTGAGCTCAGCCGAGCCAATCGTTAGTAAGACAGAGAGTGCCCTTCGACACACGCGTGTTCGTTACATAATAAATGGCGCCCAACGTGGGACAAGACCATCAAGGACATTATTCATAGTCCTTTTCCCCATGATTTCTCACCAACCCTTTCTCTTTGTTCCTTTCTACCCAAACTGTTATAATTCGTTACACAAGAAAGTGTAGAGTGATCTTTGGAGATGCCAGTAATTTGATCACTGATCGTAACTGGATCGTAACTTTCTGCACTACTCTTGAGATACCTTGTGGTTACAAAGCTCGTTATGGCTAGGACTCTATTTTACGTAGGAATAAGGTTCTGGATATTGTTCGGATATCTGCCAGGTAATAATGACCCTAGTTCAGTGACAAAGCCAAAGCTTACTTGAGAATTGTTCTTGCTGGAGCGTTTCTGGCAAGTCCCTCGTCAGCTGTTGGGCCAACCATAACATGCTATGCTATTTTATTTATCAATAGTTTCAATCTAGGTAGACTTGAGAATTGTTCTTGCTGGATACAACAGGCAAGATCCTCGTTTATCAGGATACAAATCCATTCATATATTATCATCCGTTGGAAGAAACGAGATATTTCGCTTTTGAGTAAAATATTATTTAATATACACACTATGGCAGTCAGGCGAAGCCTTGAAAATTTTTCCGCTGCATTGCCTGACAAAAATTTAGTATCGTGTACCATTTGCAAGGAAACTGGTGGATTGTCAAAGCTGATAGAAACTCGTTGTAGGCATAAGTTTCATAAGCAGTGTTTGAGCGGATGGCTTGATGCTAATGATACATACCCAAATTGTCGACAACCTTGCTCTCGCAGTCAGTTAGGAATAGGAGACAGAACATCGACAGCATCACAGCCTCCAAGGTCTTCCATTGGGTCAGACAGCACTCAGAATACTTCCCAAAAATAGACCAAATACTAGGTCCCAACCTCGACCGATAGCCCCTAGTCAGAATGGTAGACCAAGCGGACCAGCTCGTCGCGAACAGACGCGGAATTCTGCGCCGTCTCAACCTAATGTTATTACTGAAGAGCGTATTCAACAACTAATTTCAAATTCTTTAGAAACCTACCGCATTAACATGGCCACTGTAATCACAGACGAGATACGTAGGGCTATGAGGAATTTAACTATCACGGGAGTCCAACCAGAACCCCAAGACGAACCGCAACTGGAATGGGACTTTCCCATGCCGGCGGTTGCCCCTCGTAGAAGTCTAGAAAATAGCATTAGAAACCGACAATTTAACATTCGTTCAAACCCCTCCCCAAATGGCCCAGAAATGGTACCAGATCGACCTGATCGAGTATCGAATATAATTACCAACTGGCACATACGATTTACAGGATATTACCGTAGAGGACTTTATATACCGGGTAAATTGTTTAACCACTCAGAGTTTGAATGGAGATTTTAATGTACTTTACAAATTCGCAAATCTTTTGTTTTCGGGTCTAGCTCTGACCTTTTTCTGGCGATGCCATCGAACTGGAAATGATATGAATTGGTTTGATCTATGCGTTCGATTAAAAGATAGATATAAAGATCAGCGTTTAGAAAGAGATATTATGGATCCGTTGCGTAGACGCAAACAATCTCATAATGAGAATTTTGATGAATTCCTTGATGCTATGTTAGCTGTCACTGACGCGTTACGGGAGCCATTGACCGGCGCTGAATTGGTGGCTGAGGTCCGAAACAATTTAAGACCAGATTTGTATCACGAATTATTACATGTCGAGACTCCTACCATAGCCGCATTACGTAGGGAGTGCCACAGGCACGAAGAGTTTTTCCGTAGTGTTAGATCAAGACAACTAATGCGTCAACCAGGGACTCGACGAGCAGTTGACGCCTTAGTTCATGAAAGTCATGCTTATTACATAGCCGATGAAGAAGTAGGAGAAGAAGCCGAAGTATGCGCATTGCACATATCAAAAAATTTAAAATGCTGGAACTGCGATAAAGTAGGTCATAAATATCAAGATTGCGTGGAAAATCCCACTTGTTTTTGGTACGGGTGTGGTTCAAAAGATACCTACAAGTCTAGTTGTCCAAAATGTCAGTCGCAGGCGGAAAACTCGAGGCAGGATATCCGCCGAACGGCAAAAAGGGATATCCGCCAATAGTCTCGGAAAACCCAGAAAACTCAATGCCCAGGATAGGAAAGAGCCCAAGTCAAATCACGTGCGGTTGCAAGAATATAGAAAGCGTAGAGCCGAAATCTTCCGTAAAGATCTTGAGAACAGTCCTAAGTCTCGATCCATAATACGAATGCACAACTTTTGGAACAATCGCCGCCAACTAAAAAACTATACCATATCAGCAATATCAACTCCTATCAATGATACCCGTCCCTTTATCACTATAGAAATCTTTGGAAACCCGTATTCAGCTTTGCTGGACAGTGGGGCGAATAAAAGTGTAGTAGGCGGAAACTTAGCAACACAATTAATAAACGACAAGAGATTATGTCATCGCATTAATGGTAATGTGCGCACGGCAGATGGACACTCACAATTTTTATTTGGTTGACCCATAACACAATTCATGCTGATCTCGAATTTTTAGTAGTACCTGCTATAAAGCAAGAAGTCATTTGTGGTATAGACTTTTGGCAACAGTATGGATTGTTAATAACGCCTACACCTATATTGAACGAAGTGTCCCTTTTGCAGCTCGAAGATGATAAATATACATTGACCGCTAATCAAAACTATCAGTTAAACTCAGTCATTAATAATTTTCCAATGTATGAAAGAGACGGATTGGGGGTAACCAATCTCGTAGAACATGTTATTGACACCGGGAACGCCAAACCAATTAAGCAAAAATTTTATCCGTTATCGCCGGCCAAAGAAAAACTGTTATGCATAGAGATAGATAGAATGTTAGATTTAGGAGTAATAGAAGAAGCACCAACTTCTGCGTGGTCATCACCTTGCGTGTTACTCGTCAAGCCCAACAAGGTCAGATCTCGTAAATTAAATGAGGTTACTCTGAAGGACGCATACCCAATACCGAATTTAGAAGGACTTTTGAGTAGACTTCCCCCAGTGCATTGTATCTCTAAAACAGATCTCAAAGACGCCATTTGGCAAATACAGCTGGAACAGAACTCGAGGGCGAAGACCGCTTTTACCGTTCCGATTCGACCGTTGTACCAATTCAGACGAATGCCTTTTGGACTGTGCAACGCACCCCAAACCATGTGCCGATTGATGGACCAAGTTATTCCGTATCATCTCAAAACTCAAGTTTTAGTCTACTTAGACGACCTATTAGTTTTGTCCAATAATTTTGAAGAACATCTTACACATCTCAAAGTGGTAGCCACACAGCTGAAAAAGGCGGGATTAACTATTAACGTCAAGAAAAAGGTAGAGTATCTTGGTTATGTAGTAGGTGAAGGCACGTTGCAGGTTAACCCTGACAAAGTAAGAGCTATATTTGACTTTCCTGTCCCAAAGACCCAGCGTCAGCTAAAATGTTTTTTGGGCATGACTGGCTGGTATCAGCGATTTATTCCACAATACGCTTCTATTAATTATGCTCTAACGGAATTACTTCGCGGCAAAACAAGCTGCGTTCGAAACCCTTAAATCTAAACTCTGTACCGCCCCATTTGTAGCTCACCCAAATTATAAAAAACCGTTCGTGGTCCAGTGTGATGCATCCATGCATGGGGTAGGCGCTGTATTAGCTCAATGCGATGAGTTTGGGTACGAACGACCAATCGCATATATTCCAAAAAAACTTAACAAAGCCCAACTATACAGTTACTGAGATCGAATGCCTAGCCGTGGTTCTCGCTATTAAGATATTTCGAATGTATATAGAAGGCCATGAATTTAAAGTCAGATATTAAAGTTATAGACCAGTATATATATTATAGAACCGATTTTTCGTCTAGAGTAGCGGATGCCGAGGATCGACCGGGAAACTATGGGTGCCACAACCACTTCGCCGTAACGTCATCCTGACGGCTCATAATCCACCCAATGCAGCTCATTGTGGCATTGCCAAATGTTTAGAGCGAATACGTCGAAAATTTTTCTGGCCGCGCATGGTGGTTGACATGCGTAATTATATCCGCCAGTGTGAAGCCTGTCGAACATGCAAATACCCAACTCAAGCTCTCAAACCACCAATGGGTAACCAAGATAAAAGCGAGAGACCCTTCCAAAGGCTTTACCTTGACTTTATAGGACCCTTCCTACGTACTAGAAACGGTAATATTGGAATTTTCATTATTTTGGACCATTTACGAAATTCACCTTTTTAAAGGCGGTTAGAAAATTCAATTCAAAGATTATTGTAAGCATTCTAAAAGAAGACATATTTGATTGTTTTGGCGTACCACAGATAGTAATTAGTGATAACGGGACGCAGTTCAAAAGCCAGGATTTTACCCAATTTTTAAGCAGTTATGGAGTACAGCAAATGTTTACCGCCGCCTACTCTCCGCAGACAAATGCAGCCGAACGAGTGAACCGTTCTATTAACACCGCATTAAGGTCATATTTGCGTTCCGACCAGCGCCACTGGGATAGCTATCTTATCGGCATAAATAGTGCTCTTCGAAATCATTTACATCTATCTATAGGTGTCTCGCCTTATGCTGCTGTATTTGGACAGACTATGATTACGCGTGAGAAAGATTATAAGTTGTTAGAGTCCCTAGATTTGCTAAATGAATCTGAGATTAGGATGAACCGAGATGACGAAGCTACCAAAATTCGATAAAGCCTATATGACCAATCCAAGAACTTTGCGCAGTAAGCCTAGTACATTTGAAGTTGGCCAATTAGTAGCTAAACGTAATTTCAAACTTAGCAATCTTTCCAACCATTTCAACGCAAAACTAGCACCTATAGGGATTCAAGCCAAAGTAAAGAAAAAACTTGGGAATACATTATATCTACTAGAAGACACTCAAGGCAAAGAGCTAGGAACCTTTCATGCTAAAGATCTGTGGTGAACCGATCGGCCCCTTTGTTTTTCTTCAGCTCTGATCCTCCACAAGCTTAGCTGTGTCGTTCAAACCTGTGGTGTAAGGGTGCCTTGTCTTGCACAGCGACAAATTAAATAAAATTTGCACTAGGCCAATAATTATTATTAAAACTGTATGGTATGCTTAGAATAGCTGAAATAAAGGGAGAACTTTAACGGGACTTCTTAAAGCTCAACTTGCAAAAGTAGAAAAAAAATTAAGAAGAGAGTCTGGTAGAGAACTTGAAACGAAGCGGAGCCAAGAAAAAACGATACGCGTAGGCGTAACCAACGGAGTTACATAACTCTGCACTCCGCGTGGTAATACATCATCCCACACCCGTTTGTGGTCAGAGTCCACTGAAAATTGCTAAGATGGTTTTTCAGAGCCAAGCCAGCGTTTAATTCGCTTATGCTCAACAAAAATTAAAACCTCTTATGCGAGCAGAGGCTCTGGTTTAATCTGTGGACTCATCCATGCTAATTGTATTTACCAGCACCCCAGAGTCAAAGATGTTGATCTACTATGACCAGTGACAATCACTACGGCTTCTACCGTTTATCTGAAGAGCACCTGCACCAAGCGAGTAACAAGGAGACTTCCAGACCTTCGATACCGTGCCTGAGAGCCATTGTTTGTGGATTTTACCGATGTTTCATCCAGTTAGGATTCATTCATTTAAGTATCGCACATTCCTATGCCAAAATTCGTTGTATAATAATTTTCTTTTTTGGTTAATGTAGGATTGTAAAGTGTTGGTTGTGAGAAGCAGGTTATATTTAACCCAATTTAATTCTTCTAAGCTAATAGAATATAGCGCTCCACACGTCATCAGGCCTGCTGACCGGATTGGACACTATGAAGTCGTAAGTACGGCATAGCCGATACCAAAATTGTAAGTCTTGCTTGTGACTATTTAAATATAACCCCCTTGCCGTGACCAGCATAGTTAAAGTTTAGTCTGACAATTTGGTAAATTTAATGATATGAAAATGAAGTAAAGTCGTGAAAATATGAAATAATGAAAGTCGTATAAATAATAAGAGCATTAAAGTTAAGTTTTGATAAGCAAAACGTTGCAAAAATTAAACTAAGTTTGGCATAGCCTTGTGCATAATAGTTCGATTGACTAAAGTTAGATGTTAATTCGTTATAGGCTAAAATCATGTTCCTAGAATTAGTTATGAATATCTACTTGGAATTAGAATTGAATAGACTTTTGTATTGAAAATGATTTGCTAATCTTCTTATTTGGGGCACCTAAAGCAGAGGTAATACAGCCGATGAATGGGTAAAACAGCTGAGATGTCAAAAGTTTTACATAGGAGGGTGGGTATAGAGGAAGCCATAACATGTAGGTCTTCGTTTAATGCAGTACTTCTCCGCAGCTATTTTAATTAATTTGGGTTCATCCTATATCCCGATCTCTGTCTTCATTTTATTTATGTAGCGCTCGTTGGGAGAGCACAAAGACCACCCCCATTTTCCCTGAGCTCAGCCGAGCCAATCGTTAGTAAGACAGAGAGTGCCCTCCGACACACGCGTGTTCGTTACACCATTAAATAACGGCAGAAGTTTCTTCAATTTGATTTTGAAGCAGATAAAAGGCGACCACCAGCATCACCAGAGAGAGTCCACCGCGAACCTTAAACGAGTTAACAAAAGGACAATCTTCCGTGAACCTTCAACGTGTTAACAACAGGACAGTCAACCGCGAACCTTCCAAGTGTCAACAACCGGATATACAATCAAGGATAATTAAGTCAACGTTCACCAGCAAGGATATTCAACTACAATTAAGGGTAATTAAACCAACGTTCACCAGCAAGGATATTCAACTACAATCAAGGATAATTACGCCAACGTTCACTAGCAAGGATATGCAAAGACAAACAAGGATAACTAAGCCAACATTCACTACAACGATATTAACCAAGGATCATCTAAGCCAACGTTCACTGCAAGGATAACCAACCACAGTTAAGCATAGCAAGGATCAACGAGTAAACCAAGCAACATTTTACGGCAAGGATATTCAACCACGATTGAACACACCAAGGATTAACGATCGAAATAAGCAAGGCTCAACTACCAGGAGTGGTAATCATCGCACAGCTAACTCAGTCAACCAGGATAAAACGAGAATATTCGTCGAATAATAACAGTTCATAGCAGCAGGTACAGATGCAGCAGAGGCAGTTCTATGCAATAATACATCGTACATTGCTAATACAATTATTTTACTGTCCCTAATTTGATTTATTGCCCTTTAAATTAATACTTCATTTTCAGCTAGCGTTTAGTTTAACTACACTTCACAAAGACATTAAGAACTTGGGATTCAAATGGATAACATATCGTCGTAAAGCTGAGCTAGAAAGTTTCTTCGCCGAATTCAGACTGACGGCTGGCGGTTCAGTCGAGGAGATGAGACGCCGATCCAGTTTCGCATCCAGGGAAGACCATAAACCAGATGTACTATCACGTCTATCAGAGCTTGAATTGCAATATGGACAAGCAGCCAGCATCAGTCAGGGTCTAGAGGTCAAACCACGTTCATGTCCCGTGTCACCGGCACGACAGACCGACAAGGAGTACTCAACCGAGAGACACGTGTCCCTTAACCAAGACATAGTTGAAAAAATACTGCAAGTACCAA
This sequence comes from Drosophila prosaltans, assembly GCA_018151275.1. Classification (NCBI taxonomy): domain Eukaryota; kingdom Metazoa; phylum Arthropoda; class Insecta; order Diptera; family Drosophilidae; genus Drosophila; species Drosophila prosaltans. The sequence goes on along the minus strand of JAECWY010001451.1, from coordinate 25,486 downwards.
CGTTCACTAGCAGCATTGCGACCTCACCAATACACCATGAACAACCATCGAGAATACCAGTTATTCTAACATCATAGAAGTGTCAAAATGGGGTCTTTATTTTAACAGTACCGCAGATCCATTATACTTCTTGGAAACAGTAGAAGCAAGGGTTAGTACTTATCGTATCAGTATAGAATGGCTTCCTAATATGATGCCTATTTTCGGGACGAGCCGAAGGATGGTGGCAAAGCAGCGGTATGTTAGACGCCTCATGGCCTAGCTTAAGAAAAGAATTTCTGGATTTCTTTCTGCCTCCCAGATACTTTGAAAAATTGGAACATGCCATCCGCACGCGAAGACAGCGATCTGGAGAACCATTCAAGGCCTACTTGATATAACTACGTCTCATGATGAGAAGAGTAACAAGAATTACAGCGCATATATGACAATCTACTGCCTGACTACCAATTGCACACTCGCCGTATGGATTTTCGTAACTTTAATGAGCTGCCCCAATTAAAAGTAAATTTCGAGACCCTGCGTGGTGAAGGTTCTAAGAGATAAGATGCATCTTTTTCCCCTCAGGCAAACACTTCGGATAAATCAGACAGCCATATGCAACAATTTACCAGTGGACGAAAAAGCAACACAGGTAACAACAGAAGCACCAACAAACCAGCTTTGCCTCCTCCTACGGAAAAATCAACAAGCTACCCACATTTCTATCACGTATCGGAAGCACCAGTGGATACTCACCGTGCTTGCCGTAACTGTGGTGAACCGAATCACTTCGCGAAGCAATGCAACAATCCAAAGATATTTTTCTGTTGGGAATCTGGAAAACGCAATATACGAACCATCGACTGCTGTGGACGGTCGGGAAACGCCGGGCGCCTACTTTTGACAGGGGATCGAATGGAGAAAGCGCAGAACCAACCCCAAATTTAAGTAGACTTCAATTCGACAAGGGTCGCCTCATCGCCTTAGTCCAGGTCAACGGATGTGAAGTGAGCGCTACCCTCGATACTGGAGCTACTAGGACCTTCATTCACAGTTCACTGGCACAGCAGATCGGTACTAATGGAAACTGGAAACAAATACACACCCCTATAAACTTAGCCGATGGATCCAGAAAAGAAATCACCCAGGCTATCAAAGCTGAGATATGGCTGGGAACGACACAAGTAAAAATACCACTGCTGGTATTACCAGGTATTATGGACCAATTGATCTTAGGCACCGATTTTCTATGTGGCACTCGGACTAAGATCCAGTGCGGGGAAAGTTATCTACAGTTGGAACCTATGCAAAACTCACTTCTATGGTCGTTTATCAAAGCGGAGGTGACCTCAACAGTCAGTTGCAGAGCGGCCACCGAACCGTCGATTTCTTTAACCAACAACAACCAGGCCCCGTCAATTCTTGATGAATCCTCAAGCTCCCAAAGGGAAGGATTGGCAGATGAAAAACGAATCCGAAGCACTGCTCTTACTTCAGATCAAGCCATTATAAATAACCCCTTTCGTCAACAAGTCATCGAAAAATCACCAGGCAATATAGACAAACTGAACTTAATAATGTCCATGCCCACGACAAGCATGGGAAGTACCACGATATCTCCAGAGCCAGAATACACATCAACGAATTTCTATCAGGAATTACCCAAGTTCGACACATTACAAGGTGTCACCCACATCGCAGAGCACGTCATCACTATGAAGGATGACAAACCAATTAACTGCGCAACTGTCTTCAATGCCAAAAATATAAAGTGGATCAAATGAAGCCAGCTGAAAAAATGTTTACTCGTCAAGTTTCAGAACTATTCAACACCGTGTGTGCTGATTTTGTTGGACCTCTCCCCAGATCAAAGCAAGGTAATACTGTTCTATTAGTTTTTTTAGACGCATACAGTAGATGGGTGGAGCTTGTACCTCTGCGTAAAGCTACCGCTTCTGCATTAGAATACGCTTTTCGGGAACGAATCATCGGTCGCTTTGGAACACCACGCACTTTGGTATGCGACAATGGAACCCAGTTCAACAGTCGCACCTTCAAAGAAATTTGTCAATGAGCTGGAGTAGAGATTCAGTACACCGCCCCTTACACACCGCATCAAAATCCTACCGAGCGGGCCAATCGCAGCGTGATGACCATGATAGCTCAATACCTGGGAGAAAATCAGAGTAACTGGGATCACTTTCTACCCGAATTTACATTGGCAATAAACTCCAGCGTATGATACTCAACAGCGTTTACACCAGCATTCCTTGTGCTGGGTAAGGAAACCCGCATCCCTGGAGCCCTGTACGAAGTTTCAGAACCATTCAACACAGTGTGCACTGACTTTGTCGGTCATACTGTTCTATTAGTTTTTTTAGACGCACACAGTATATGGGTGGAGCTCGTACCTCTGCGTAAAGCTACCGCTACTGCATTAGAACACGCATTTCGGGAACGAATCATCGGACGCTTTGGAACGAATCATCGGACGCTTTGAAACACCACGCACTTTGGTGTGCTACAATGAAACCCAGTTTACCAGTCGCACCTTCAAAATCTTTGTCAACGAGCTGCCCAGGAGAACATGCAACAAGTTTCAATAGAGCAAGGACGTCACTAAAACTTGCGGCGTAGAGACTGGCGACCAGCGATTGGAGATCTGGTCCTCCTGAAGCAACACCACTTGTCCAAGGCCGCAGAAGGCTTCGCAGCAAAACTGGCCCCAAAGTTTGAAGGGTCTTACAAAGTAATCAAGTTTATTTCCAGAAACATCGTCCGACTACAAGAGACCAATAGTAGATGTCGACGCACGTCGAGTATAGACGACCTGAAATCTATACAATCAGACGAACCAAGCATCCGAGATGAAGAACAAGTTAAATCTACTACAGAGTTGGCACAACCCGTTGGCGTCAGACGCGAAGCCCAGAAGACTGATGAGATTATCCGACCGAAGACGAGTTAACTCGCAGGGGCCACTTGTTGGAAGGTGTGACTTCCCAACATCCGAGTCCCCCGCTGGGGGGTCTCAAAGGCACGGCAGGAATGCCGTGGTCCCACAGTCACAAGTCAGAGTATCTAACACTTTTCTTTTCCTCAGTCGTATGATGTCACGCCAATTCAGCGTGGACGAAATAGTCGGAGTCATCAAGGACGTATTAGCCACCGAGTTCGCCACCTGGGAACCAAGTTCGCCAGCCCATCTTTAACCAAGGAACTCATCGGGATGAAGCGAAGTGAATACTAAGATATACGCACTACGCCTCCATACCCACAGAGTGTAGCTGGAAGTTCGCCCAGACGCTCGCCATCGCTGGACAGCGATGTCGATCTCGAGGGTATGTTAGTCGATACGACATCAATTCCAGAACCCTAGATGAGCAATCCTAGCCCGTCCCACCTAGATTACACCAATCCAGAAACTGGCGAAACCGCGCGATTGCCACAACCTACGATCGAGCCTGACTTTGGTGACCTGAGTACGCCTCGTATCCGCATTTTGAGGATATTTCGCCCCCTTTGTTACCGGCACCCCAGCAGATGAAACCGCAGAGCAATTTTACTCCGTCACCACTACAGGAACCCGATGACCTACCAGGCTGTAGTCGTCCAACTGCCTGGCAAGCCATCCCGCTTGGATGACGTACCAAAGGATACAATATCAAGGTTCCTTTCTTTTTGTTTGTTATCCTAATGAATAGGTAATAATAATTTGTTAGTATAAAATCTAAATACTCTGACTTGTTTATTAGCTTAATGATCAGTTTTCTCATCTGTAGGTACATTGTTACATATATATATCAAGGTTCCTTTCTTTTTGTTTGTTATCCTAATGAATAGGTAATAATAATTTGTTAGTATAAAATCTAAATACTCTGACTTGTTCATTCAGTTTTCTCATCTCTAGGTACATTGTTACATATATATACCCATTAGTTTTCCCATCTCTAGATATTTCTACATACATACAGAGTTAACTACGCAGCAGTATCAAAGCCGACCACATACATATGTGCATTCACCCGGTGGAGTACACACATACACACACACTCATGCGAGTCCAACGGGACTTGCACGAAATTGTCCAGGTCGCTTTTGCGCAGTTTCGTTTTTCGGCTGCAACGGGACCAGAAAAGAATGTGTACAGGACGCTTCTGACGCCAACGCTTGACGCGTGTCACGACAGGATCGGTCGTCATGGCAATTTTGATTGGCCGGTCGCAGGCCGCATCTGGCAAAAGGCAGAACAACCCTTGATCTGAAAGGCAGTGATCCCGTCTGAAATATTAAAAATGAAGAAAGCAGTGCCAGGGTTGAGCGGATTAAACACCAAGGATATCTACAAGGATATACATATAAACAAGTCGCGGATTTAACCAGAGCCCAGTGCGAAACTAAGAACAAAAAGAGGCAACGTGCAAAAGAAAAAGAATAGAAATAAAACAAGTGTGTGTGTGCAAGGGAATACCGGGTGAGTCGGCCATGGGGACCCAATTGTTGCCCCTCCAACTTTTCTAGGAATATCAGTGAATCAAATGTGTAGTTAGGTATTTAAAAAATGTTTTAACAATAAAATGATAACGAATTGAATATCAAACACCTTAATTATTGGGATGATATTAGGGACAACTAACCTACTCCTCTATCCTTCCCTCTATCCCAAATCCTTTGTGTATGTGTAGTAATTAGGGCTTGTTTCTCCTCTGGCATTGGCATCCGGGTTACACCCTACCCAATGCCAAGGAGAGTGTCTTGTCTATTTGTAGTGTGTCTAGGTACAGGAAGGATAGTCGGCACAGTCAACGTCCGGGTTACACCCTTGTTGACTGTTACGGCGTCGTGTATCTGTTTCCATGCGACCGAGATTTATGGGGTGATCGATCACACCATAAATCTTGGGCCATTCTCTTGTATTATTTATCGTACTCCTCCGGGAGGTTAAAAGGCAATTTCTGCGGGTCTCATTTGCCGTCTCAGTGCCGCCAGCTCTGCACCATGGTTCTACATAACCAAAAGGAAGGCCACTTCATCTCCTGAAGTAGTGGATCGTAAATAGGTCGCAAAGGCTCCAGCCAATGTAAAAACCAGACGCCTATTATCTGATTCGTCCATGTCCATAGATACTGATTCTGCTGAAAGCCAATTGGAGCCTGGGCATATCAGACGCTCGTCTGCTGCTGCCCTGCCCTGCTTGCCCCAACCGACAACCCAGCAAGTGGCCGCACTCCGAAGTAGAGCCCGCCGTGGCTCCTCCACCAGCTACACCTAAACGGCCGAAAATACCGCCAATCTTCGTCTCCAGCGTGAGTGACATTACTGGCGTGCTTTCCTTTGTGAAGGCAAAAATCAGTGGAGATGATTTCACCTACAAGTATACAAAGAGGCAAAAAATTAAGGGAGCAAGGTAAAGCCCGCTTGCACCAAATTCTTTCATGCCTCATAGCTTTTTGTCTAGCATCACCCAACACGGAATGTGCTATGCCGGAGTTGTCAAAAACGGCCTCAGCAAGCATTCCCGCTGAAAACAACAATGCTCCTTCACCGATGCAGCAGGGAGGCCCTACCGTTGCTCATATTGAGCAAATCATCAAATTGCTAAATCCCGATTCTATGGATGCCAATGCAACCGCTTGGTGCTCCACTGTGGACCTCATCATAGCAGAGAGTCCCTTGAGTGGTAGCGCTTTACTCGGGGGGCTTTACTTTACTGGGGCTTCGAACTGGCTGTCGCAAATCTTTTTCTGTGGTATGACGTTTAGCTACTTAAAAGAATTGTTCTTGTTGCAGTTTGAGAGATCCGAAACTCCAGCAGCTATGGTTTTCAATGTTCTGGCTGGAAAACCAAAGGAGGGCGAGTGTATTTCTCTATACACAAGTCGATTAATAACGGCACTTATGGCGAAATGGAAGTCAATGTCCACCGAACAAATCGACATGTCTGCCGCGCTGGCGCACGCTGCCCATGTTCATACGCACCGTTTATACGGCCAACGTCAAAACCCGTAACGAATTACAAAATGAGCTACGAGTTTTTGATTTTTAACAAGAAAAACAGTGCCACTGAGGAAAATTCTACAAGTAAAAGACAGCGATTGCACACACCCATGAAATGTCACTTCTGCGGCAAAATGGGTCATAAATTCGTCGATTGCCGAGCAAGGAAAACCGCCGCAAAATCTCAGCAAGGAACCAACACAAATTATAGCCGTTCATTGGATGCGAAGAATAAAGTCATTACTTGCTACAAGTGTGGAGCTCCTGGACACATTGCTTCGGTTTGTACTGGACGACAGGAGTCAGCCACTCAAAATAACGCGGGCGAAAAACGTGTAAACGTGTGTCAATTGGCTGATCCGATCGGTACTTTGATTTCATCTGGTGAGTCATACCCATTCTTTTTTGATTCTGGATCCGAGTGCTCACTAGTAAAGGAATATGCCTCTCAGCGACTGTCGGGCATACGTATTAATAACGTTGTCGCCTTAAGGGGTATTTCAGATAATACCGTAACAAGCACTTTGCAAATTATGTCCAATGTAATTATCAATGACTTTTCTCTTGAGGTTCTTTTTCACGTGGTTCTTAATAATTATATTAATTACGATATAATAACTGGTCGCGAAATTCTAACTCAGAATTTTGGCGTTAAGATAACAACAAATATTTTAGAACTGTTTAAGACAAAATTTGTGTACACCCTATCTGCTTTGAACAATCGTGTCAGTCTTGACAATATTGAGATAAGTCTTGACAATAACTGAGATGTGTGGTGTGGATAAGTCAAGTTTGATGGAGATTTTAAATGAATTTTAAAATGCATTTATAGATGGGTTCCCAAAAACCCAAATCAGTACAGGTGAGCTGGAAATTCGCTTGGTTGATCCCAATAAAACCGTGCAAAGGAGACCATATAGACTTAGTATTGAGGAAAAGGAAATCGTGAGAGGCAAAATTAGAGAACTATTGGAGGCCAATATTATCCGCCCTAGCTACTCCCCTTTTGCAAGCCCAATACTTCTAGTAAAGAAAAAGAATGGCTCGGATAGACTTTGTATGGATTACCGGGAACTAAATGCAAATACTGTTGCTGAAAAATTTCCCCTACCGCTAATTAGCGATCAGATATCTAGGTTGCGGGGTGCAAAATACTTCTCGTGTTTGGATATGGCCAGTGGTTTCTACCAAATCAATATTCATCCAAATTCGATTGAAAAGACATCCTTTGTTACTTCCGAAGGCCAATATGAACCATGCCTTTCGGGTTAAAGAATGCCCCGTCTGTGTTCCAACGTGCGGTGATGAAAGCGTTAGGAGATCTTGCCCATTCATATTTCGTCGTATATATGGACGATATCATGATTGTTTCAGAAACAAAAGAGGAAGCATTTGTGAGGTTGCATACTGTACTGCAAATTTTATGTCGGGCTGGTTTTTCGTTTAACGTGACAAAATGTTCCTTCTTAAAATCCAATGTTGAGCATCTTGGGTTTTTAGTTAAGAATGGTGAAATTCGACCTAATCCACGAAAGGAGCACGCTCCTCCGCAGTCGGTAACTCAAGTCAGGCAATTTATCGGTCTAGCGTCTTATTTTCGACAATTTGTACCCAAGTTCTCTGAGATAATGAAGCCCTTGTATGGTCTAACTTGCAAAAATAAAACATTTGAATGGAAATCAGAGCACGAACATATTCGACAAAAAATTATAACAACTTTAACAGATGAACCTGTACTTGTTATATTTGATCCCCAATATCCCATTGAATTGCACACTGACGCCAGTATGGATGGTTATGGAGCTATTCTATTCCACAAAATTGACAATAAGCCTCGTGTCATAGAGTATGTTAGCAAACAAACATCCTCCACTGAATCCCGTTATCATTCATATGAACTCGAAACATTAGCTGTATTTAATTCAATGAAACATTTCCGACACTATTTGCATGGCCAACACTTTACAGTTTATACTGATTGTAATTCACTGAAAGCCACAAGAAACAAAATTGACCTCACTCCAAGAGTTCATCGGTGGTGGGCATACATGCAATCATTTGATTTTGATATTCAGTATAGACCAGGAGCCAAAATGGCCCCCGTTGATTACCTTTCACGTAATCCGGTACCAAATGAAGTAAAAGCTCAATCTTATACGAGTCCTAAAAATAAACATATTTTGTTGGCAGAAATAACGGAGAATTGGCTTCTTGCAGAATAACTGAAAGATTCAGAAACGTCATTTATTATTTCAAAAATTCAGAATGATGAACTAGACGAGAACGTGAGTAGAACGTACGAGTTACGCTCGAAAATGCTTTTCCGAAAAATTCAAAGAAATCGAAAAACTAGGTGTCTTCCAGTTATTCCTAGATCCTTTAGGTGGTCTGTAGTTAATCATGTCCACGAGAGTATTGTTCATCTTGGTTGGGAGAAAACATTGGACAAAATGTACGAATTTTATTGGTTTGAGCATATGGCTAAATACGTACGAAAGTTTGTCGACAATTGTATTACTTGTAAGCTGACCAAACCTACATCAGGAAAGCTACCAATTGAGCGTCATCCTATACCCAAGGTAAATTAAGCGGTGAAAGGGATCAAAAGGAGTACATTATAGTACAAATAGATGCATTCACTAAATTTGTTTATTTGTACCACACAGTAAATATTAACAGTGATCGTTGTATAGATGCTGTAAAGTCAGCAATATCTTTGTTTGCCGTACCAACACGAATCATTGCAGATCAGGGTAGATCATTTACAGGATCTAGTTTTTGTGATTTCTGTTCTATGCAGAAAATAAAGTTACACCTAATAGCAACAGGCGCCAGTCGCGCAAACGGGCAGGTAGAGCGCGTTATGAGTGTTTTAAAATAAATGTTAACCGCAGTGGAAAGTATTTAACGGTCCTGGCAAGATGCCCTAGGCGAAATACAACTAGCCATAAACTGTACAACTAATCGAGTAACCAAATCTAGTCCTCTAGAATTATTAATTGCAAAAGAGGCAAGGCCCTTTAATATGTTACCTATAGTAGAAGAAAATAATAAAGTTGATGTAAGTTTTGTAAGAAAGATGGCCACAGAAAATATAAGTAAGAATGCGATTTATGACAAAGAACGGCTCGACAAGAACAAAGCTAAATTTAACAGATTTAAAATTTGAAATTGTTGAAGATTCATTGGTGGACTCCAATGAAGGTGAAGACGTTGAAAGAGACGTTATAAATGAGTTGGTGGATTCCAACTAGAAAAAGAAACGTTGAAAGAGACGTCATAAATGGGTTGGTGGATTCCAACTAGAAAAAGAAACGTTGCAAGAGACGTCATAAATGGGTTGGTGGATTCCAACTATTCCGATGTGAAAAGATACGTTGAAAGAGACGTAATGGTTAAGTTGGTGGATTCCAACTAAAAAATTATATTGATGAATTTTATTCTAATAATTTAGACATCGAAAATGGGTGGACCCATAATGTAGGGTTGCCAGTGCTGGTAGGTACAAGAGTTAAAGTGTTGACTTATCTGGAGACTATCATCGCGGTAAAAGCCTATGTTTTTAAGTGTCTTAGAAACCAGATTACATGCAAACTTGGGAATCCTCTATCCAAAGGCTACTTGGAGAAATATAGGCTATCTTCTGTCATTGGTGTGGCCAAATTGAATAAAGTTAAATAATTCTCTTAATTCTTCAATTAAGTTGTGGACAAAATTTAATCTGTTCATTAAATATAATTTTTTCAGATTAAGCTTGACATGATCTGCTATATAGTTAAAATGTTATGTAACACACGAAGACGTGTGAAGGTCAGGAAGGCCGTGTCGCATCACTATTTTTTTAATTTACTCGTTAATTAATCGTAATCTGTAATAATTGTACCATCGCTATTGTAACGATTAAAAGAAAAGAGAAGCATAAAGTTACAAGTGTAATGTATTTTTATCCTTTTTCTACGGATGTCTTCTGTCTCAAGTTGTCATGTGATTTTCTTGCGAGCCCAACAGATATGTCTGTTCTACGTAGCCTCGGCCTGACAATGGAATAGAATAAGATAACCATAGTGCTAAGTTGACACGCGTGCCAATACTGTGTGTATGTATTGGTCTGTCAGATTGGAGAAAGAAAAATTGCTTTCACTTTGGATTGAACTGCGAAACCGAAAGGTAATAAGAAAAATGTCTTGGCCGAGGAAACGTAAGGCACGTGATTTGGACCATAATATGAAAACTGCGTTAGATAACACCCAATTAACGACATATACAAGTTTTTTTTCTCTTTCTATCCTCTTCTCCTTTCGGGAAATCGCCTGCGATACCGAAAGCCTACAACGTTAACATCCAATTGTAGCTCAAATAAATCTCCGGTCTCTTCATTATATTACTAAATGTTCTGTAATGGAAGACCCTGGGGAGACTGAGATTTGTACCCCAGCCGGAAAACTTCCTTACAACTATGTGGCTTAAAAATTTATGGTCTAAAACTTGATAGACACAGATGGACGGACAGACGGACATGTCTCATTCGACTCGGCTATTGATGCTGATCAAGAATATATATACTTAATGGGGTCAAAAATGTATATTTCTATGCGTTACAAACATCTGACCAATTTTATAATACCCTCTGCAAGGGTATAAAAATATATATGTAGCTATAGCGATTTGGAGAAAATTTTGTCAGCTGATGAAATTTGGCTATATAAATAGGAATGTGATATCTTTAATACATCTTCAGTAATTCGTTTTTTCTAAATTGCGGGGGTGGAAGTGGCAAAAATTTTAAACAAACTTAGTCTGCTTGAACTATGTTCACACTAAATTAGGAAGCTCAAGTTCTTACAGTCTCTGAGACCCATGTAGGTGTTCACATGGAAGGACGAACGAATAGACGATCAGACGGAAATGTTTCGATCGTGTTGGTTGTTATTGCTGATCAAGAATGTGTAATAATGTTTTTAACGACCAGGATACATAAAAAAATAAATCACTTCACAATTTTATGCTCAAGTCGGAGCCTTTATTCACTTATGATCTTTACAGTTTAAGATATAAACTGGGAATAATTCTAATGATACATTTCTTTTTGCTTATATTTATACTTGCTACTTCTATGAGCCTTGTATGGGGTGATGTTTTTTGGGAGTTTCTATTGGTTAATTGTTCTTATGCTGAATAGACATTCTTATGTATTGGAAAGATATTGGACTCCTGTTTGTGGAAGATTTTGGGGTAATGCGTTAGTTGGATATATGATTCTTTTCTGGGGAAGATTTTGGGGAAATGCGTTGGTTGGATTAGAGGTAATGCATTGGTTGGACATATGACACCCCCAACCTTAAAAAAAAGCGTGTCCTCAGGCGGATACAATTGGGTAGAGCGACGTGCATTGTTTTGGGACAGTGGCGGGTAATTCGATTTGCTCTATGGGCATTTGTCTTTCTTTTTTATAAAAGTGTCTTAAAGTATGATATTGGTTCTAATCTGGTGATATTGTTTGTTATATAAATATTCTGGGAGTAATCAGGAAGTGAGTTAACAATAGATATTCCGTCAATTTGTAATGAACAGTCATAAATTTTTATAATATTATCGCCTTCTATTAAAAGGTCATTGTTTACACAATTTTGATTAAGTTTTGTACTTAATAAGTTCCAAGTTACAATAATATTAGGTTCAATGTAATTTATTTGATAATTGTTGTATGTTTTTGGGTATTTGCATGTTGTTGGCATTTGATTTAAGATTCCTATTATAAATTCGTTATTTTCAATTTGCTTAGTATTAAAGTTGTAAAGAGTGCAATTATCAAAGTAGTATTTGTCATGTGAATTTTCTGTTAATATATTTTTATTTTCGTCTGGGAAAGAAAGTATCTCAAAAATTGGGGTTTCTATGATATCTCTAGGTATATTTGAAATGATGAATATTTCTTTGGGATCAGTTTTTAGCCAGGTGGAAGTCTTTGTATTGGATAGTTTTTTTGCGAATTTATATTTTTTAGATAATCATGTTTTAGCAGTTTTGGGTTAAATATTCCTAATCTAGTGAGCTGCATGCCCATTTCTATGTCCTCAATATATTCTGAAAAATGTTCAAAGTTAAATATTAAAAAATCTAATTTAATAGCTTTTCGTTTTCTGTAACAATAGAATTCATAACTTCTAATCCTTTATTAACCGCATTGTCTACGTCACGATGAGAGAGCGAGAGAGCGAGACGGGAGTGGTGAACAGGGGAGCCTTCACCACGGCCTGTAATGCTAAGTAGTCTGTAATATGTAATGTTAAGTTAGATTAGTCGCTTTTATAACGTTGAAGAAAAGAGTTGGAATACAAACATACTTACGTGAAGTGAAACTCTTGGAGTTCTTCAATCTACGTTTTATTTCTGGGGAAAAGAAGGAAGAAATCCGCAGTGCTACATACATTTTGGTCCTTCGAGCCGGATCTCCACCAAGAAGGAAGTTTTTCTAAGATCAGGCCGATCTACTGAAGCCAGCTCGCATCGGTGGATTTTTCCCTCAACGCTGCAAAGAAAGTTAAGTGAAAACTTTTATTTGAAGTCCACATAAGGTGACAGTGTAAATGTTGTCCGTTTGTATGATTTATCACTAAAGGTGTTAAATCAGGCAGCACTTCATTTACACTCATTAAATGACATAAGTTCATTCTCCTTCATTTCTTTTTCCTTCAACTTTGTACTGCTTTCCATCGCAGCCATCTTTTTTCCAATCCCAGTTATGTATGTATGTACATATGTAAGTGTACATATGAACAGTTCCATGATCATTTTTTCCTACATCAACTGTTCACACATCCATTCCTTCCAAGAAACGTACATATGTGCATACATAACTAAGTACATAAGGTACTTCCATACATACCTACACCAACAAGAAATATATGTGCATTCAATGTCAAACTTACCGTGTGTCGCCGTTCCCAATTTACAGCAAGTGAAGTGAACACTCCTCCGCGAGAAAAATTTGTGCTGTGACATCCTAAAATACGAACAAGAAAACATTTAGTGAAAAAAAATTAATTTCGCGAGAAAATAATTATAACTTACGTTTGTTTACATTTTGAGTCACACATATGTATGTACGCACATACACGAATGTTCCGATTGTTCACCATTCCTACACTTGTTATCGGCTCCAGTTTCAAGGTTTACACGACGGCAATTTATTTTTTCGGTAACGCGAACCAAATGCGAAATTAACGCGAACGTCCAATAAAATAATTTCGCACTCGCATTGTTTTCGCGGTCCGAATTTAATAAATCCGAGCTTGCGTGTAATATTTAATGCACATTGTTGCGGTGCGAATTAAGTGCGCCCCGCGCCAACATAGTTTACTATAAGTACGCCCCTGACCCCTTATCCGAAAGTCCCGTATTATAAAATTGCTCTCTTTGCGTCTGCTTTTTTTGGCTCAACTGCAGCCGCTGCGACGGCCAAGTTGAGGAGTTAATTTGGCAAGCATAAAGGGCAGACGTGAGTGAAAAGAAACACAAATGTAAGAAAAAAACTTTGAAGAAAATGAATTGCAAAAAAAGAATTGTTAACTAATAAGAATTTATAAAAGATTTCAGCAAACTCTGTACAAAGCAGTACGAACAAATCCATACTTGTATACAAACCGGTACATACCTGTACATAACATACATATAAGGAAATAAACTTAATATGTACAAGTAAAGGCTAGAAATAACTGTTTATTTTTGGAGGAGCTCACCGTCAGCCAGCGAGCCAACACACATATTTTTTCCAATACACATTTCATCCATAATAAATATATTTTACATATTCCATAATATATTTTATAACATTCCGTACACACATAATATTCCATATACACACAATATATTTTATACATTCCATATACATAATATATTTACACACATATCACATACCCACACATATAAATCCTAACACACACATATAATTTCTCCTACATTGAATTTACACAAACGCATTTTCATGATTATTTTTTGGTGCAGGTTTCCGAAATAAAGAAAAAAAAAAAAAAACAAATAAAACATTGAAACATTTTATCAAAAAAAGGATTTTCTAATTAAGTGAACTAATTACGGATTTTTTTTGCCTTCGTGTTGTTTGTTTCTTAAAATTTTAAATTCGCGCATACAGAAAATTTTGTGAAACCGCCTCCAACGCTACAGCCGAGTCGTTTTTTTTTTCCTGTGAGATTTGCCTATTTTTTTCAAAAAAAAATTTTGTGACTAATCTTTTTACAAACGACTTTGAAGTTTGTTGACGGTGTATTTGTATTTCTACCGAGAACATAAAAAAATCCATTCCAAGCTAACATCGGAAGAAATATAACGTACAGTTTAGATTTTTTTTGCAATTTTTCCTTTTTGCGCAAACAACAACACGTAGCCGTCTATCCTTTTTCGACCCAAGTTCACAAAAAAGAAAATTTTATTAACGGATAACCACCAGTAAAATTATTATGTGCATTTGTGTAAATCCGATTTATTGATTTACATTCAACTATAATTTTGTCAATTAAAATATACAGTCCACATTTCGAAAATTCCTACATCACTAAAGTTCAACATTTCGAAAATTCTTACATCGATGAAATTTCCACAGTGTTTATAGATTCAAGTTTTTCAATTACTGCGAAGATTATTATACTCGATTCAAGTTCCATTGGCTTCGACATTTTCTGCAATTCTTTTTACATTTTTTCGATCTTTAATTTTCAATTCTCAAATTCCTGTTGTCATTGCGACACTGCTACGTCTAGCAACGGTCAAGAAAAACCGCGATTTAGATTATGCCAATCGAGCAACCCAAGACTAACGCTAAGTCAACTCGGCTCACTGTTCCTCCACGTTCTACATCGCCTGCGACCCCGACATCAAAACCAAGAAGTCTCGCTTCTCCTGCGACAATTAAACGTCATCCAAGTTCTGCTAGTAGTGAGTCTTCGGCACTCAAGTGTCAGAGCCACGGCATTCAACGAGCTTCATCTGAGCCCAGGTTGTCGTCTCCGAAAACTTCTCGAGCGTCAAGCCCATCTGGTTTAGAAACTGTGAAGCCAGTCCCGCACATCACCGTGTCCGCTCCTTCAGTCTCTACTCGTTATGAAACGTGTATCCAACATGGCTTTGGCTGACTTTATAGCTGCCAGTGATCGTATCAGTCGTTTCCAGGATATGATCACCACTCCGTCTGAGAACACAGTCACAATCTCCACACTGAAGATCCGACAGGATCACATTCGCTCCTAATGGGCAACAGCCGAACAAGAGTATGTTCGTTGTTCGAAAAGTATTCGGCAAGATGGTGACGCTGCAGGTATTACGACCCTAGAAGCAAAATATGCTTATTGTTATGATGTTTATGAACGTTGCGCGTCTCTTCTTACAGAGTCCATTAACCAGGCATCCATGCCAGCGTAGTTGCTAGTTCCTAGCGTTGCTTCCAGAGGCTGTAATCTTCCGCCATGTGATACAGAAATCTTTGGCGGGGATTTTTTGCGTTGGCCTACATTTAGAGACCTTTTCACCGCTGTCTATATAGACAATCCGCGGTTAACACCTGTCGAAAAGTTATTCCATTTGAATTCTAAAACAAGAGGTGATGCCAAGGCTCTAGTGGCTAAGTCTCCACTTACCAATGATGGTTTTGAATCAGCTTGGGGAGCCCTCTGTGAGCGGTTTGAGAATCCAAGACTCCTTGTCAATAGTTAGCTCAAAGTCCTGTTCGGCTTACTGCCCATTCCTACCGAGTCCGTTACATCGCTGAGAACGATGCTGAACACTTCCCAAGGATGCTTGCTAGCACTAAATCTCCACGGTGTCGACACATCCACTTGGGACAGCATGCTCGTTTTTTGGGCTAGCTCCAAGCTGCCCAAGGTTACCCGAGCTATGTGGGAGCAGTCTCTCCAAAATAAACGAGATATCCCATGTTGGTCCGAATTAAATGCGTTTCTAGAAGATCGCGTCCTTACGTTGGAATCACTAGAAGATTCAGTGACTGTGAGTGGTCAGCCATCGACAAGTCAATTCGTCCGAAAAGAGACCCAGAGGAATATTAAGACTTTTAAAACCAAGGTCTCGGTGGGCACGTCTACAAGCAAGGTGTGTGCTACGGAGGATCATCCAATCCGTCTGTGTCCTCGTTTTCTCCAAATGTCCATCAATGATAGAGTCACACAGATTAGGCAACTCAAATTATGCCTCAATTGTTTCGCACGTCAGCACCTCCTAAAAAGAATGTCCAAGTGCACATAATTGCTTCACGTGCAACGGTCGCCATAACACTCTGCTTCATCGTGGTAACGGTGCGCCAGTGCCAGCGCTACCCAACTCAAACGCCAGGGGGATCAAACGAGCCACTTTTGTCACAAACCTTCCGGCACACCCAACTTTCACCCCCAAAAGTTATTTTCCTCCAAGAGAGAACCGAGTCCTTTGGGAACAGCCATGGTTACCGTGCGTCACCAGGGAGTATCCTATAGGGCTCGTGCTTTGATTGATCCAGGATCTGAAGGGAGTTTCATAACGGAGCGACTCTTCAATCAAATAAAGCTTCCATTCAAAACAGTGACTGCCCACATATCTGGTCTGACCATGTCGACTCCCGCTCAAGCCCATAAGCTTTCTCAGTTCGTCATCGGTTCGCCTTTTGATGCCAGAACGGCGAGTGCCCACGTCCGCCTATGTCCTTCCGTATTTGGCGGGCAATCTTCCGACGCATAGCATTAGCGAGAGTGCCTTAGAAAATCTGCCCGACTTGCCACTTGCAGATCCGAATTTCCGTCACAGTGCCCAAATAGATCTACTGCTCGGATCTGACGTGCTTCCGGCAATTTCCTTGAAGGGCAAGGAAACCAACATTTGCGGCACCCTTCTTGGAGAAGAGACCATCTTCGGGTGGGTACTTACGGGGCCAGTAGATGATTCCCAAATCGACCAACGAGCAATCTCCTCGTTTTCCACTCGAGTCGTGCATCCCCCAGATAGCCAATTAGATACACTTCTCACAAAAATTTTGGGAGGTGGAGGATCTCCCTGTGAGGAGAATGAAAGAGTCCGATTCCGATTGTGAGGAGAACTTCGTCCGAACCACCAAAAGAGACACCTTGGGACGATATATCGTCAGCCTTCCATTCCGAGAGCCTAGCAACATCCAGCTGGGTCATTCCAGGTCAGGTGCATTGGCTCAGTTCCTTCGGAACGAGAGCCGACTGAGCAAGAATCCGGAACTCAAAGCTCAGTATAACTCGGTGATCCAAGAGTACATAGACCTTGGTCATATGAGAAAGGTTAGTCCTGCAGACGGTAGCTCTGTATTTTACCTTCCACATCATGCGGTGTTTAAGCCAGAAAGCACCACTACTAAAGTTCGCGTAGTGTTCAACGCCTCCAGTTCCTCCACCAATGGGCAGAGTCTCAACGATGTCTTGCATACAGGGCCGGTCCTCCAATCCGACCTAACCATGCAACTACTTAAGTGGAGATATTTCCGATTTGTATTCAACGCCGATATTACCAAGATGTATCGGCAAATCCTTGTTGACCAACGACACACCCGTTTCAGCGAATCTTGTTCCGCACACCAAATGGCGAATTAAGCGATTTTGAGCTAAAAACCGTCACATTTGGAGTAAATTGTGCCCCCCTTCCTTGCGATTCGAGTCCTCCAACAGCTAGCAAGTGATGTGGAATCACAATATCCTCGAGCGAGTGAAGTTATTCGCAATTTCATGTACGTGGATGACGTACTAGCTGGTGCTCATACGCAACACGAGGCCTGTGAGGCCATTAAAGAGCTGTCATGCGCGATGGAGTCCGCTGGTTTCCCCTACGAAAGTGGACGGCCAATCATAAGCCGCTTCTGCGTGACATTCCGTCAAGCCACCTGTTAAATTCCGAATTTCTCGAAATCGATGACGCTAGTGTAACCAAGACGCTGGGGATTCGATGGAGAGCCACGACTGACGAGTTTTTCTTCGTTCCTTCTCCACTGGAGCAAAAATCCTCCTACTCGAAGCGCGAGGTTTTGTCCCAAATTTCTAAATTGTTCGATCCAGCAGGTTGGTTATCTCCTTTCATTGTGCGTGCCAAGATGTTTATGCAAACTTTGTGGCTACGTGAGCTCCGTTGGGATGATCCACTTCCGTCCGATCTTGACCAACAGTGGAGCCAGTTTGTGACCAATTACCAGTCACTCAACGAAATCCGTATTCCTAGATGGGTACACTCTCAACCAAAGGTCCACATTGAGCATCACGGGTTCTGTGATGCATCCGAGCGAGCATATGGTGCAGCGCTATACGTTCGAGCTGTGATAGGGAATCACAGCTTCACGAATCTCCTTACCTCCAAGACAAGAGTGGCTCCAGTGAAAACCGTTTCTCTCCCTCGATTAGAATTGTGTGGAGCAGTCCTCTTGGCTGAAATGACTGCTGCAATTCTCCCTTACATGCCGGTAGATAATCCTGATCTGCATCTGTGGACAGACTCCACCATTGTATTGTCCTGGCTTCAAAAACCTCCATGCAGATGGACCACTTTCGTGGCAAATCGAGTAGCGAAAATAACACAGATTTGCGACGCCCAACAATGGCATCATGTTCGTTCAGAACACAACCCCGCCGATTTGGCAAGTAGAGGTGTTTCCTCCAGCGAGTTAGCGCAGTCAAACCTGTGGTGGCACGGCCCAGAGTGGTTAACGTTGCCTCGCAGCCAATGGCCACCAGCACTTGAGTCTATCCCAGAGACTGACGTCGAACAAAGGACCATTAAGGTGCATACCACCAAGATCGCGCAGGCGGAAGAGTTCCTCGACCGTTTCTCCGACTTTAGCCGAGCATTGCGCGTTTCTGCGTACATTCTGCGTTTCATCCGCCATTGTTGCAAAGGTCCCAGGGCGACCTCACTTCAACTTTCCCAAGGCGACCTGGCAGCAGCAGAGCAAGCGCTCATTATTTCGACTCAGCGTCAAGCATACGCTGAGGAATACCAAAGTCTCAGCAACAAGCAACAAATAGCCTCTCGTAGCTCCATACTTTCCTTAAACCCATTTCTTGATCACCATGGCATTATCCGAGCCAGCGGACGGGTTAAAAATTCCAGCTCTCTGCGGTATGATGAACGTCATCCTGTTCTTCTGCCGTATGACAGCCGGTTTGCTCGACTCCTTACTGATTTCACCCATCGCATATCGTTGCATGGGGGTAATCAGCTCATGATCCGTATCATCCGAGGGAAATACTGGATTCCCAAGATTCGAAATTTGGTCAAACATGTGACTAAGTCCTGCAAGGTCTGTATCATATACAGAAAGCGTCTCCAAACGCAGCTAATGGGAGATCTGCCCAAGGAGCGGTCTTCCTTTTCCAGGCCATTCACCTACACGGGAGTGGATTTTGCCGGCCCGTTCGATATCAAAAATTACACAGGACGGGCCTGTCTCATTACTAAGGGGTATGTGTGTGTGTTTGTGTGTTTTAGCACCAAGGCTATCCACTTGGAATGCACATCCGACCTGACGACTGAGAAATTCCTGGCCGCGTTGGCGCGGTTTATAGGTCGCAGGGGATGTCCGCAAGCCATTTATTCTGATAACGGCAAGACCTTTGTTGGCGCCGAGAAACTTCTCTCCAAAGAGTTTCTGGAGTCAGTAGCATCCGCAGCCTCAAGTCGGTACAGCCACCATAAGCTAGACTGGCGTTTCATTCCGCCCGGAGCACCGCATATGGGTGGCTTATGGGAAGCAGGAGTCAAAAGTTTCAAGACTTTGCTCCGAAAGTCCGCTTCCAACACTCGATTCACCTTCGAGGAGCTGTCAACGCTGTTGACAAAAGTCGAGGCTTGCCTAAATTCTAGGCCACTGGCTCCTTTATCAGATGACCCTACAGAGCTCCTCTCACTGACACCCGGTCATTTCCTGATCGGAGCGCCTCTCCTGTCAGCTCCTGAAGCTGAAATCCCTCAGCTCGCCGAGTCCATCCACAACCGATGGCGGCGCCTTAAGGCTCTAAACCAGCAACTTTGTCTGCGCTGGAAGGAGGAGTATCTGAAGGAGATGCACAAGAGGCACAAATGGCAACGACCCGTGAGAGATCTCCAGATCAACGACATGGTTGTTGTTAAGGAGGACAACTTGCCACCTAACGAGTGGCGACTCGGTCGAATCCAGGCAGTTCATCCTGGCGCCGACGAGCGAGTTCGCGTTGTCGACTTGCTGACCACGCGAGGCCCTATCCGAAGGCCCGTCACCAAACTATTGTTACTACCCTCCTGTAGCGAATAATTTCCTCCTCCTATTTGCAGCTCTTTCCAATTATTGTCATTTCTTGGCTAATCCGAAACTTTCCATTTCTAGCCCTCTTTTTCCAGCTTTTTTTTCCCAGCACAAGACCTTCCAGCATGGCCCCACGTCCACGCCAACGCCGCAAACCCTCCGAGGAGACACGCTCCCGGGAGACTCATACCTTTCGGTGCCGGGTGTGCCGAGGAGTCCACCCATTAAAAGATGTAAACGTTTTCTAAAGCTGGCTACGGAGAAGAGGCTCCGAGCAGTTTTAATTAACAAATATTGCTCAAATTGCTTGGCCCATGAGCATTCGGGCAAGTCCTGCCGCAGTGGGAAGCGGTGCCAGAAATGCGACCAGCGGCACCATACGCTGCTGCACGACGATGACCGTCGTTCGACATCGCGGGAACCGCCAGCCGCCTCCTCCAGGAAAGCCTCCAAACCCTCCAAACCCTCCGTTGCTCCTCCCTCGCTCACAGGACTCCTAAGCCTGTCATCCACGTTGGTGATGCCCACGGCGACCATCATTATTGTTGTTGGCGCCAAAACATTCCGCACGCGAGCGCTGCTCGACCCCTGCGCGCCGGTCAGCCGTATCCGGGCATCCCTTGCCGCCAGCTTCGGTTTGCCGACGGTCCATCTGGGGGCCGATCGGATTTGCACGGCAGTGGTCAAGTCGCCAGTGGAAACTGACGTCGAGATCAACGTCGCCTTCCAGGTGGTTCCGGCCCTCCAGTTCCGGACACCCGCTCGGCCCGTCCACGACAGCGTGTGCCAGCGGTTCGCGGACCTGAGGCTGGCGGATGAGCGCTTCCACGCTCCGGCCTCCGTCTTCGTGGTGTTGGGCGGAGACGTATACCCCCGAGTCGTGCGGGCAGATTGCCGCGTGAGTCGGGACGGATTTCCCGTGGCCCAGCGCACCATCTTCGGGTGGACACTGGCCGGCAGCTGCCCACACCCGTGAGGCATTCGCAATCAGGATATTGCAAGGGGGCCGGGATGTCTACGTCACCAATGACGTAGAGAGCGAGAGAGCGAGACGGGAGTGGTGAGCGGCGGAGCTTTCACCACGGCCTGTAATGTTGTAACCTGTAATGCTGTAATGTTAAGTTAATTTAATCTGCTTTATAACGTGTAAATGAAAAGACGTGAATACATATACATATCTGTGAAGTGAATTACTCTTGGAGTTTTCAACAATTATTTCTGGGGAAGAAAAGAAGGAAGACATCCGCCCTCCTACAAACAGTTGTAAAGAGTGCAATTATCAAAGTAGTATTTGTCATGTGAATTTTCTGTTAATATATTTTTATTTTCGTCTGGGAAAGAAAGTATCTCAAAAATTGGGGTTTCTATGATATCTCTAGGTATATTTGAAATGATGAATATTTCTTTGGGATCAGTTTTTAGCCAGGTGGAAGTCTTTGTATTGGATAGTTTTTTTGCGAATTTATATTTTTTAGATAATCATGTTTTAGCAGTTTTGGGTTAAATATTCCTAATCTAGTGAGCTGCATGCCCATTTCTATGTCCTCAATATATTCTGAAAAATGTTCAAAGTTAAATATTAAAAAATCTAATTTAATAGCTTTTTCGTTTTCTGTAACAATAGAATTCATAACTTCTAATCCTTTATTAACCGCATTGTCTACGTCACGATGAGAGAGCGAGAGAGCGAGACGGGAGTGGTGAACAGGGGAGCCTTCACCACGGCCTGTAATGCTAAGTAGTCTGTAATATGTGATGTTAAGTTAGATTAGTCGCTTTTATAACGTTGAAGAAAAGAGTTGGAATACAAACATACTTACGTGAAGTGAAATTCTTGGAGTTCTTCAATCTACGTTTTATTTCTGGGGAAAAGAAGGAAGAAATCCGCCCTGCTACATACACGCATCAATAATGTAAGTTAGTTCGTTAGCTTGGACACTGTATTCTTCTAAGGTTTTATATAGGTATTTGTATGCTGTTCCAACAACGTTAATTAGACCGCGTTTATTTCATTTTTATACCCTTGCAGAGGGTATTATAAAATTGGTCAGATGAAGAAATGAGAAGAAAGATGAAGAAATATACGTTTCCGACGCCATAAAGTATATATATTCTTGATCAGCATCAATAGACGAGTCGATTGAGACATGTCCGTCTGTCCGTCTGTCTGTTTGAATCACGATGACAGCCTTAAATTTTAAGCTACATGATTGAAACATAAAAAGTTAAGTTCCTTGATCTATCAAGTAAGGAGAGTTTGAAAATTAGTCGAACCGGATAATTATCACCGGAGTTATTAACTAAAACGTGGAGGTACCTCGAGTAAAATAAGCAATTTTCTTTTGCAGCAAAGAAACAAAAACAAATTTCAAGAAATCTGCCGTACAAACACAAAAGACCCGTGTTCGAATCCGCGAGGCATCAAATTAGAAATATATAAAATTATTGTTTTTTTGTTGTTGCATTTAAAAATTAATTTTTACTCATACACCCTACACCAAGTTTGAACAAGATCGGATAATTATTAAGGTTACAAATCAATAATTAAATTTAAATGAAATTAAATATATTTTAATGCTTACGCACACACATACATATGCAAAAATTCTTCACCACGCGGTGTGTGAGAGAGACAGAAATATATTAGCTGTCTTCTTACACAGAACAATATTGAAAGAGCGAGATGCAATGGGTTTGCTATATATGTCGAATTAGCTTACGCTAGCGAAGTAAGGATGGTGGCGTAGTATGTAGAGATCGGTGCCACGATGAGCGCGGTGTTTGATGGTTCAATGCTCGGGGAAAAAGTGCAAATTTTTGGATGTGTTTTTTCTTCTTTTTTTGTTTTTTTTTTCTGATTTTGTTAAACATTTATACCAATTATATTGCTGCAAGGGTATATAAACTTCGGCAGAGCCGAAGTTAATTTCTTTGATATTGTGTTCCGTTAATTTCTCTGTTTAATTTTTCTTTTAGATATTTTATGTGGATAACATTATCAAACTCTTTTGCTTTCTGCATAAGGCTATTATAAGTAATGTCGACTTGTAAAAGGTTTACTTTTAAATAATGGTATTCGAAATCTATTGGTAAATCCATTGTTCCGGTTTTGAAGGCTAAATAGCCATTGGGTGCTTTAATGGAATTGATTTCAATGCTTTGCGTATGGGATGATTGAATATAAAACATCAGAAGTATTACGATATGTATTAACGTCGTCTTAGATTGTAGACCTGTAATTAATTATCATATTTGCTTTCATTAACTTTCTTTTTATACCCTTGCAGAGGGTATTATAAAATTGGTCAGATCTTTGTAACGCATAGAAATATACGTTTCCGACCCCATAAAGTATATATATTCTTGATCAGCATAAATAGCCAAGTCGATTGAGACATGTCCGTCTGTCCGTCTGTCTGTTTAAATCAGGATGACAGCCTCAAATTTTAAGCTAAATGGTTGAAACGTAAAAAGTTAAGTTCCCTGATCTATGAAGTATGAAGAGTGTGAAAATTAGTCGGATCGGATAATTATCGCCGGAGCTATTAACTAAAACGTGGAGGTACCTCGAGTAAAATAAGCAATTTTGTTTGGCAGCAAAGAAACAAAAACAAATTCCAAGAAATCTGCCGTACAAACACAAAAGACCCTGGATCGAATCCGCGCGGCAGCAAGTAAGAAATATATAAAATTATTGTTTTTTTGTTGTTGCATTTTAATTTAATTTTTACCCATACACCATACACCAAGTTTGAACAAGATCGGTTAATTATTAAGGTTACAAATCAATAATTAAATTTAAATGAAATTAAATATATTTTAATGCTTACGCACACACATACATATGCAAAAATTCTTCACCACGCGGTGTGTGAGAGAGACAGAAATATTTTAGTTGTGTTCTTACACAGAACGAAATTAAAAGAGCGAGATGCAATGGGTTTGCATATATGTCGAATTAGCTTACACTAGCTAGGAAAGCTTGGTGGCGTAGTATGTAGAGATCGGTGGCACGGTGGGCTTGGTGTTTGGTGGTTCTATGCTCGGTGAAGAAGTGAAAATTTTTAGATGTGTTTTTTCTTCTTTTTTGTTTTTTTTTTTTGATTTTGTTAAACATTACACCAATTATTTTGCTGCAAGGGTACACAAACTCGGCAGAGCCGAAGTTAGCTTCTTTGATATTTTTTTTTTAAATTTGGGTTGCACTTAGTTGGCTTTAGTTTGCACTCAGTTGGCTTTAGTTTGCACTCAGTTGGCTTTAGTTGGCACTCAGTTGGCTTTAGTTTGCACTCAGTTGGCACTCAGTTGGCTTTCATATGATTTAGTAATGTTTAAAATTTTCCAAAAATCTGAGTATTTTTATCACTACTGCACGTAGATAATTGTTGTCGGATCAGTTTTTAGCGATTTTAATTCACCAATTCTATGTTTCAATTAATAACACGGATGGAATTTATTAACTCTATGTTTTAATTTTCAACACGGATAGAATTATTATTTCACCCTGATCCTACCGACTGCGCTTCAGTTTTTTATGCACTTCACAATTTAATGCTCAAGTCGGAGCTTTTATTCGCTTATGATCTTTACAGTTGAATATATAAACTGGGAATAATTCTAATGATACATTTCTTTTTGCTTTTGTCTATACTTGTTACTTCAATGAGCCTTGTATGGGGTGATGTTTTTTGGGAGTTTCTATTGGTTTATTGTTTTTATGCTGAATAGACATTTTCTCACGTTTTTGACTATGGAGTGATATTTGTTTAGTGTGGATATTCGATCTTTAATTAGGGGGACTAGTTTATGAGAGAGTCCAGACTGTCAAAGATTTTTATGTATTGGCCGGATATTTGACTCCTGTCTGTGGAAGATTTTAGTTGGATAGATAGGTTAAAAGTCCAAATCCAACCAACGCATTTCCCCAAGGTAAAAATTTTTACAGGGTAAAAAAATCATTTAACCGTTTGCGCTAAAGTTTCATTTGTATTACAGTAAGTCCGAATGAACACCGAGGTCTCTAAGATCTTGATCTTGGATATTAAGTGTGTTTTCTAACTTTTCCCTAGCCAATTTCCGTACTCGTTATTTAGAAAACACGAATAAAGCTTTATGTATATATTTATTACGACAATATTATAGCATTAATATAAATATTATAGCATTATAGATAAAAGTAGGTAAGTCTTGTACTAAAATTAGCAAGCGTGATAGCAT
>JAECWY010001447.1:0-22899 GCA_018151275.1 Drosophila prosaltans | reverse complement strand
GACATTACCTCGTATTGGTGGACAATTTTGTCTAACTGTTCCTGCTGTTCTGAAGTGAGATTGTGAATTTTCTTTTTCCTCACCGCAGTGTATCTCTGAAATAGTCGGTTCTATAAATTTATCTAATAAGGCAAACTCCTTCCAAAAGTCTATTCCGAGATAAATTTCCTGTTTCAAATTAGGTACTAAATAAAACTCCATGTTTTTAGTGATATTACGGTAGGTTACTGAAGAAATAAACTTTCCAAGCACTTCCCACTTAGTTCCGTCTGCTGCTTTTATATAGCCAAAACATTTCCGTTTTAATGTTTTATTAAAAAAATATTCAGCTGTTTCATTGTCAATACAACTTATTGTAGCACCTGTACATATATACGTTTTACCTTCCATTACTATATTAATATATAGCCTACTATCCTCCTTAAGAAAAATCGAAGATAAAAATTTGTCTTCCTTAATTCCTTAACATGTCTCCAGTAACTTCTAATTTTAATGATTGAGCGTTTTGGTTGCAATTCTATAGAGTCTATTCCACCGAAAATACGTTCTCTGGCTACTTGATAAATTGCTAGTATTCGGACCGGTTGAATTGGACTCTAGATGACTCTCTGTTGCGTGCTTATTTCCCTGTCATCAGGTTGATTAATTTTGTTGGCGATTAATGTCTTGGATGCGTCAGGGTGGTATTGCATCGTGGTTATCTGGGCTTATGGGCTCTAGGCTTACTTCTTCTATATCTACTTCACCACCTTCTAATTCAGCTACAGCACGTGTACCGAATTTTTTTCTGACAGGATACATTTAAATGTGCTTATAGAACTGTTTGTGCGTGCGAATATACCCAATCATCAAGGATCATACCAGGTTATACAATAAACAGCAACAATTCATCTGCAGCAGTGAAGTCTATGATCAACAAAGATGACCAACACCGGTCAACAAGGATATCTGTTCGAGATCTGAAGAATAATCTATTTTGCCCTTAATTATTGTCCTGTGAATCAGCCATTCATTTTCAGCAGTTTTTAATTTAAAAAAAAAAACGCAAAATGTAAAATTGGAAAACTCAGACTCGCGCCAGGTGGTTAAGTCGAAGAAATGATAAGCAGATTTCCAGTTTCGTCTCCAGAAAAGACCATAGACCCGAGTTGCTTTCACGTCTAGAACTAGAATTACAATGTGGACAAACAGCAACCAGCGACCACAATCTGGACATCAAGACACATTTATGATGCCAAAGAATGGTGGCAAATCAGTGGCTTACTAGACTCATCATGTGCTACCTTAAAACATGGGTTTCGCGAATTTTTTAAAAATTAAAGGATGTAGAAGCCAATTATACCAGGAACTGCAACGTATCTATGACAACCAATGTCCCGAGTATCGATTGTGCACCCATCGATTTAAATGAGTTTAGTCGCTTAATATTTTACGTCGGTCAACTCGTAAGCAAAACCTGAACGTTAGATTGGAGGAGCAGTCATCCAATACTCTCCGTCGATCGCACAGAAGGACATATTTAGTGATAAGGCAGCCAGAGCAGGTGGCCGATACTAGACGTATGATAGAGTATAGGAGCAATGAGCAAGCGCAAAATTCTGCAAAACGTTCTGCCTGCCTAATACACTTATTAGCCAGGCAGAACAGTGGGACAAACCTGGATGTCGATCGATCAGTCGGATAGTTTTATAGTAAAGAAGCAATGAGCAATCGCAAAATATAAAAGATCATAGGGAACGGCAAACTTATCCTGAGTAGGCAGACCGATACTAAACGTCAGTCGACTCGTAGCAAAAACTTACATTATAGGGAATCAGAACAGGCAGAAAACACTTTACCGAGATCGATAAATAGGAGAACAGATGTTGGCCGATGTGTTGTAGAAAGAGAACAAAACAGGATTCCTAGGATAAGAGAAACTTAAAACGTTGGGTTATTGAACGTGCGCGCAATACATTATCTTTTGATTAAAAGAAGTTAGAGCTTATCGCGATTGTGAATAAAACTTCCATTAATTTACGTAAACATAGCGCTTCCGGCGCATCTACAGCTTGCAATGTTCTTTGTGAGGCTTTTGTCAACAATTTAATACGTCACGATGAGGGTTATGAAAAGTATCTGCACGTCTTCAGCCCATTGGGAGGATGAAAAGAAAGAGGTTATGGCAATGAGATTAAGGCTATTTGAACTTTCCACTTTTTCCATAACTTTGTCAGCAGCCAAAACAAATGGGACAGAACTTTTAGACATTCCTAGAAAAACAGTAGATAGGGTGATACCACAAAAGAAGAAGCGTCTAATTTACAGTTTAGTGAAAAGGCTCGTCTCAATAGATCTGATTCAGTTACTTGTGCAAGGTATTTCGAACATAGGTATAGGGAGTTGTCAAAGGTAATGAAAAGTCAGGGAGGGATTTTTGGTGTGACTTTTGTAGTTAGGTATTATTAGCGCGTTGAGTTCCAGCATGGGAGTTTTCGAATTAAGGAAGACCTCAATAATGAAGATTCTTTTTTCACGTAATAGGTTTTATTGACCAGCTACAAATTCAAATAAAGCGACGTTTTTAGTGTATCAGACACACCGAGAGTTTTACTTGCCTTCGCAAAGTTCGCGGACAAGAAGAGCAAGAGTTGCAAAAATCACGCACTGAAAAAGATCTTCAAACTCATTTCGATCCTCTATTTGACAGCTCCAATTCTAATATTTTCTTCCATAATACGGAAAGTCTCCTATTGCTAGATCATCTCCTATTGTGCTAGATCATGTACCCGAACTTCTCCAGTTTTCAAATTTCCCCTTTTGAAATTTAGGTCCATAGCAATTATAGTTATTTACGTAGTCCGACATATTCAATGTCAAAATTTAGGGATGAGTTGCAGAGATTACTTCAGGATTCTCAGAAATTTTTAGGTATTAAATATATACTTTTTATTATTTATAAAATGTTTGCCACTAGAAGATAAACTAGTGACAAAAGGCCGTCGCAACCAACTTTTGAAATTGGGTGGACTTTGCAGAGATCATGCAAATGGGGGGCCAAAGTCACAGCGATGCTCACCCGATGATTGCAGACTAGTGAATAGACAGGAGTTGCTTAAATACTGATTTTATTAAGAAAAAGGTTGAGTTTATATAGACGATTCAGGGTCTTGAGGGTAGAGGAAAGGATTATATGGCAACGCAGCGAAAGTCAGAGTCACTTGGCAGGCAGAGTCAGTTGAGTCAAGAGTGAGCGTCAGTAGGGTAAAGAGTGAAAATGCAGAGTGAGTTAAAGTGGCGGTCAGAAAAGAGTGAGAGTTAAAGTGAAAAGTACTGAAACACAATAAATATAATCAATTAGAATAACTTTTAAATACTAAGTCGCAATCGTAACATTGTCAAAAATCAATAAACAGACTATCCCTACTATATTTGGGGGCTCTTCCGGAATAGTTTATGTGTTTTGGGACTTAAAGTTTCTTTTTAATTCTGAAGACATTTTGTTTTGCGTTGTCGGTCTAATTTTTGCGCATCGGAGTGGTTTTCATCTAAAAATTTTTCTGATGCAACTTCTCAAGAAGTGGCATCACTGATCCAAGTGGCATCATTGATCGAGGTGGCATCATTGACCGACGAGGCATTTTTGGAAACGTGGCAGCGAGGGAATTGCAACAGTAGAACGCAGATAAAGCATCTACAGGTTGCAATTAACGAAAAGTGACCGCAGCGAGGGAGCTGCAACTGAAGGACGCAGTTAAATTTTTGTGTTAGCGCTGCAAGTTGCGACTACGTGGTTACGACAAGATCACCAATCGTAAATACTTCTTAGAATCTTAAGTCCTAAATTTGTAAATTTATCATGGAGGCAGGGCAGATTATGAAGTTAAGGGTAGATGTGCTTTGAGAAAAATTAGTCTCAAAAGCGTAAGAAAACCAGTATGGGCAATCTGTCTTTGCATTTGCCTGTGTCCAATCCCGTCTCGGCCGTGATTCCACAATCTCCTTCACTGCTCACTGTGACAAATCCTCCGCAGCTTATTTCGTTTACCACGCCCATCTCTCAAGACGGTCGCAATGATGAGGCTATCTCTCGGTCTCTCCAGGAAATGTTCTCTCTTTGCAGACGAATAAAGCTCTAATTTCCAAAAAGTACGGGCAATTATCAATAACTGTTGATATTGCCGATAGTAGTCCAGTTAAAAGTGCAATACCGGACACGCAGGCGGATTCAATCGTGGTCGCTGACGCTGCTGTTGATTTGCGGCCTGGTTCCCATAAGCCTTTAACTGGAGTTCCACCTAAGAAACATATATTTGTTTCAAGGATTGATTTTTAGTAAAAGAATACACGGCCAAAAAGAAAACTAGAGATCCGGTTAGGATTAACGATACATCTGTTCTTTCCTCAAAATTTTCAATTTTTAGATGTGATCGGACTTCTCGTGACGGCTGAAGAGTTCTGATTGCATCTTGAATTGGCCTTAACTTCTGACCAAATTCATTCACCGGACATTCTGGAGATTGAGTTTGTTAGTGTTAAGGTTAGATTTCTCCGTCTACATTACTTGTTCTTACATCCCGCCACAATCCGACAAGGCGGTGTACGCAAAACATTTAGATTCTATTCGATATATTTTTTCATTGTTTTCTGATAGTGATATCTTAATCGTCTTTGGTGACTTTAATTTACC
Source organism: Drosophila prosaltans (assembly GCA_018151275.1). Taxonomy (NCBI): domain Eukaryota; kingdom Metazoa; phylum Arthropoda; class Insecta; order Diptera; family Drosophilidae; genus Drosophila; species Drosophila prosaltans. The sequence goes on along the minus strand of JAECWY010001447.1, from coordinate 18,230 downwards.
AGAAATAGCATGGTCTCAATCTGATGAATCTGCTTTGTTGTTTCCTTCTATATCTCACTGCTTCGTTGATGGCCTTTTTGAGTTATCATTAGCTCAAATAAACCCTGTGCGAATTAACATAGGCAGATCCTTAGATCTGATACTTGTACCGACCCTCTAGTCTGAAGACAATTTTCATCTTACTATGGATTTATCTGTAGATCTGTCATTTCGTGCACCGATTGTTGGTGTCAGTCCTGTGATTAAATCTCGTAATTTTCGCAAGACTAACTTTGTTAAACTGAATGAGCTCATTCTGGGAACTGACTGGTCATCCTTATACAGTTGCTCAGACATGGATCTTGCTATCTCGTTGTTTTATGATACTCTTGGTTCGCTTTTTAAGGTTTTTGTCCCACTGAGGACTCCAGTGTCGTCTCACCAACCTCCCTGGTTCTCTCGTGACGTTCTTCAGACTTTGCTCTTTACGCAGTTGCTTGCTCCAATTTTATGTTTCTTAACAAGCACTGCGATAATAATTACCCTTAAGCGTTGTAAGCTTGAGTTTTTCCGTGATCCTAAACAGTTTTATAGCTTTGTGAATTCTAAACGTAAAATGGTTGTCCACCCATCAATGATTTCGTTTGAAAATAATATAGCTGACTCAACGGACTCCTTAACAGAATATCGAGCGAATCTTCCGTATCGTTATCAGATAAAACGGTCTAATTGTATTTGTAGTCCTATGATCGATGAAAGTTCGCTTCTTAGCGTGCTTAATTTAGTAAAACCTGTGTACACACCTGGTCCTGATGGAATAGCCGGTTGTGTACTCAGATTTTAAGCTGAGGCTCTATGTAAGCCACTTCAAAAACTTCTTTTGGTGCCTGTTCAATCTTGTCATTTCCCGTCTATATGGGAGGAATCTTATATAATTCCTCTTCATAAAAATGGTTAAAGTCCGAAGTATCCAATTATAGGGGTATTTCTAAATAGTCCGCTATTCCCAATTGCAACATTTTTGTAGATCTATTTGTTCACGCCAGAAAGGGTGACCAGCAGGGGAATGAAGAGTGCTTTTACCACTATCCCCGAACGGGCACACTGACTTAATTATTAAGCTAGTTCTATGGAAAACTCCATCTTGTGAAGTTGAGTTTTTCATCCCCGGTGTATTTCCTACGCATCCGAGAATTTTCTTGGTCACATTCCTACCTAGTTTTGTAGATTGTATAACGCCTCATATAATTGTGACCCGGTAACTTAACGTAAATAAACTTGGCCTGTGTTTAAACGAAGCTACCGCGCGTTATTAATTCTAATTCCACCACGACACTTAGGAAAAAAGTCTGGGCTCTATATCACCTGTCAGAAGCTTCGCCCTACTACAATCATTGGTCCTTCGAGCCGGATATCCTTCCACACGCCCCAACTTCGCATCGGTGGAGAATCTGATAAGTAGAAACATTCTTATTGCCATTCCACTTATTTTCCAAAACATACACATACATACATACCTGTAGTGAAAAGTTTCCAGCTCTTTCCATAGCGACTTCTAACTCTAATTTGTGTGAATATTCAATTGTATTTTCCTCATCTATCCTGATCACGTAGCTTATCCTAGCATTTTTGCCCATTTCATCACATTTTGACTCTGATTTTTTTCCATTCGCGTACCAACTACACACACACATACATAAGTGAATACAAGTGCAAGCTGAAATTAAAAAGTGCTTTAGTTTTCGTGTTTGGCCCAAGATCACCAACAAACTTACCTGTAAATGACTTGGCCATAATTCCGACCAGTGCTCCGTCGTTCCAAAAAAACATCAAGAAAAAAGAATTAACTTGAAAGTGCGCCCACACTTACATGCACACATACATACATATTTATGTAGGTGTATCCATCCATACATAAATCGGTGTGCCGGCAGTTGCATATCGGTATAATTCAACATTTCGGCATTTATTTTTTCCGAGATCTTCCGCACTAACTTTCCGAGTTTCCAGCATTCGCACTTCAAACGCGTAAAAATTAATTATAGAGTCAAAAATTCCAATGTAAACAAACCAAAAATAAAAATAAATATTTAAAAAAAAAAAAAAAAAATATTCCACTTCCGAATTATCAGTTTCGGCATTTTCGTGTGTGTGTGACTAATAATTTCCGTCAATAAAATTTAATTTTGTTGACAAATTTCCACAAAAAGCTTGCGCCCTTTCCCGCTTCGTATTTCCAGCGAAATCGATTCAAAATATTCCGGTTTTTTATTTTTATAATTATTTTTCTAAAATTTTAAATCTAATAAAATATCGTGCAATATAAATCACAGGGCATTCCAGCCACGGAGAAATCTTAGCGGCTTTTCGACCCTCTTCCAGCAATTAAAATCATCTGAACAAATAAATCCGAAAAGCTGCAATCGAAATATCGCTTAATGGTTTTGGTCCGTTTCCACTGGACCTTACAAACAACAGTCGCAACCCAAATCACATTTTAAAATTATTTATTCTCATTTCGTATTGGATTTCATCTTCAAAATATATATTTTTATTTATTGTTTTTTCCACTCATCGATTTGCCGACGCATCCGTTCGGTTTCCAAATCCGATATCATACAGTCCAACCGTTCGGATTCCAAATCCGATAACATACAGTTTACTACGGTCAAATTCGTTGACCAACACGATATCCTTCGTGACTCGATCTAGTCCAATCCAGCTATGCCAACAGATCCGTTTAGCAGCCACAAAGCCGATCGCCATCCACGTTGCTATCTAATTCCAAGGTATCCCGCAATACCGACACCGTCAAGCGTTCATCCAACGCTCAATCTTCACCAGGCCTTTCCGGCACTACGCCCAAAAGAGCATCCGTCTCCCGCGCACTCCGACTCTAGCTCCCAATCAATTCCACGCGTCACGGTTTCCGCTCCCGCCTCAAAAACAATAATCCGATCCGAGTCCCAGCGACTGTCCGAAGCAGCTGACATGTCCGTGAACCACTTTATCGCCGCTTGTGACGGTCTGACCGATTTCGATGTCAACACAATGGGCTCCCTCGAGGGTGATGTGCCATTGTTTTCAATGAAAATGCACTTGGAGCAGAGAAAGGTCCTACGAAGCAGAGTCGAATCCGAGTACTTGTCATGTACCAGAGCCCTTACGGCTGACGCGAGCGAAGAAAGCAAGTCCAATTTGGTGACGGTGCAATCCAAATATGCATACGTATGTATGATGTACATACGGTGCGGTTCCACCTTAGGAGAACGCATAAAGCGACTCCAGTCGTCCACTACAACTCCTGCGTAGCAGAACGCCCCCGAAATCCGAGAACAGCACGTCCATGCTGGCTATCTGCTACCTCTGTGTGAGGTGGACGTGTTCACGGGCGACTATAATCGGTGGCCCACGTTCCGCTACCTGTTCACTGCCTTTTATGTTAACAATCTGAGGTTGGCACCAGTTGAAAAGACGTATCATCTGGTGTCCAAAACGCGCGGCGAGGCAAAGGCAATTGTTTCTAGTTCCTCACTCACTAACGATGGTTTCCATGCGGCTTGGGAGAATCTTCAAGCTCGGTTTGAAAACAAGAGACAGCTTGTTTCGAGCCAGATGAAGATTCTCTTTAACCTTCCAGCAGTCGTTTACGAGACTTGCGCCGCCATGAAAGATATTCAGACCACCATCCAAGGGTGCTTAACCACGCTCACGCGATCCAGTGTTAGCACGGAGAACTGGGACGTCTTGTTGGTGGCGCTTTGTACATCCAAATTGCCAAACGTCACCATCGCATTATGGGAACAATCCATCCCAAACAAGACTGACCTCTCATCCTGGTCCGACCTGAACAACTTTCTAATATATTGGTATCGCGTTCTAGAAATGTTGGAAGGTCGAAAGCCCACTCCTGTGCTACAAGTAATCCCAGCAGCCATCCGCAAATCTGGGCCTCCGACTCGATTCCAGTATTTGACCACTACCGTCACTGTCAATAAGGTCTCCTGCCAATTGTGTGGCAGAGAGAACCATCCGATCCGCGTCTGTCAAAAATTCGCAGATATGCCCGTGCAAGAACGAGTGGCGGCAATTAAACATCTGAATTTATGTCTTAATTGCTTTGCACGTGACCATCAATTGGGAGAGTGTCCCAGTCTTCATTCTTGTCGCGTATGCCAGCAGCGGCACCATACACTCTTGCATCGCACTAACAATTCCACAGTGACGACTTCCAGTGTGCAGCCACCAAAAATAAATCCTCGGCGACAACAAATAAATGCTCTCCCTGCATCAAGGTGCCGAAATCAAAGCACGCGCCTTGATAGACACCGGATCTGAGGGAACGTTCCTATCCAAGAGGATGTTCGATCTGGTGAGACCCCGGTTTCGTGTCCCTGAGGCTGAAATCAGTGGCATCTCCAATTGTGTTGCCACTAACTCTCACGAAGTATGCGAACTAAAACTCTCTTCTTCTAGAGATCCTTCCAAGCACGTAGAAGCGAAAGCATTCGTCTCAACATTCCTAGCGCGATTCCGTCCTGCCCGGTTTCCACAAAGATAAAGGAGTCCTTACCGCGTCTCCCTTTGGCAGATCCACATTTCCACGAAAGTTCTCCAGTAGACTTAATCATCGGTGTGGATCTTCTCCCCCGCGTTTAGGAAGCGCATCGAAAAGGGCATCTGCGGGTCCCTCCTTGCTCTGGAGACGATATTCGGGTGGATTCCGTGCGGTCCCACAGTTGAGCCGACCACTGGGTCCACGTCTACAGCTCAAGTTTCCGCGCCTCCAAAAACCGCTTGTCCCAGCTTCGAAAGAAGTGATGGACTTCATCGAGAGAACTCCTATTAGCGCAAGGTCTGCGGATTAGTTCATGCCCTCCGGAAATGTCGGCAGTTCCTCAATCTCTGCGCGACAAGGCGACTACAGGCAGTATTAGAGCACAAATACTGTCCTAACTGCCTCGCCCACGAGCACTCCACAGGATTGTGTAGAAGTAAATCGGGCTGTCGCCGGTGTGGTGAGAAACACCATACCCTCCTCCATCCCCACGGATTCCGTAGCACGACGATGTGCTTCACAAAGGAATCTACCGCAACGAAGCTCGTCCAACTCCAAATGCTTACCCCAAGCGCCCAAGAGGCATACCTCTATCCTGAGGTTATCCAATTCAATTATGTGTCCAGTTCGGGCGGAACTCCTCTAGTTCGGCGCTCCAGAACGTTGCTGCTCCCCATCCTTACCAGTCCACCCGGGCAACTTATTGCAAGGGGGCGGTATGTTCACGCCAGAAAGGGCTTTTGCCACTATCCCCGAACGGGCACACTGAATTATTTATTAAGCTAGTTCTATGGAAAACTCCATCTTGTGAAGTTGAGTTTTTCATCCCCAGTGTATTTCCTACGCATCCGAGAATTTTCTTGGCCACATTCCTACCTAGTTTTGTAGATTCCATAATGCCTCATATAATTGTGACCCGGTAACTTAACGTAAATAAACTTGGCCTGTGTTTAAACGAAGCTACAGTGCGTTATTAATTCTTATTCCACCACGACACTTGGGTTATAAGTCTGGGCTCTATATCACCTGTCAGAAGCTTCGCCCTACTACAATTACCATTATTTCACCATCTCAGCATGGTTTTGTGAAACGTAGATCTACTACCACTAACCTCTTAGAATTCACATTATTAACGATCGAAGGATTTAGGAATGCAAGGCAAACTCGCGTCGTTTATACTGATTTCAGTAAGGCTTTTGATTCTGTTAATCATACACTTCTTTTAAAATTAAAAAAAATTGGTTTCCCATACAGTTTAATTCGCTTGATTCGTGAATACCTGACACACAGAACACAGAAAGTTTCATTTAAGTCTTCAAGTTCTAGGTCTATCCAAGTCACTTCGGGGGTGCCTCTGGGTAGTCATCTGGGACCTTTGCTATTTACCCTTTTTATTAACGATCTTCCATCCGTTATAATTCATTCTAGTATTCCTCATGTACGCAGATGATGTTAAGCTTTGTCTCAGCTACAGAGATATTACATATATCTCCGTCACGGTTGCAGTCTGACCTCCAAAACTCTCAGTCTTGGTGTCAACACAACTTCTTAAAACTAAACACATCTAAATGCAAGGTCATGACTTTTTTCAGAAATACTCCTCAATGATTAACTACTTTATTAATAACGTTCCATTAACCAGACTTAATGAGATGATTGACTTGGGAGTACTTATGGACCATAAATTGACTTTTAAGTCCTATATAAGCACTACTGTCGGAGTCCTAAGTCCTATATAAGCACTACTGTTCTTGGGTTTGTTAAAAGATGGTTAATCCATATATTACTAAAGTTCTTTACACCTCATTGGTTCGTCCAACAGTTGTGGAAATGAAAGTGAGGAAGAGGAAAATGTTGCGATTGAAGAAGAAAGTAGCATTTATAACGAAGCAAAGAATAACTGAATAGGGCTTCCGAGGAGAGGAAATAAATAACCCGATCTTCATTTGTTGAATTCACAATCTGAACTGAATTTATTTACTAAAATATTTGTAAGGACAGGTCTTAGAGTCTAGTGGGTCACATATTTGGTGGTGGAATCTTAGTTCTAAAACGCATGCATGAATTCCACCAAACGGATGGTTTGGGGTGAGATCTATTTTAATCTAAGCCTGCGTTCGCCGTTAGATGCCTAGCTGAATGCTTCGGCTAAAAATACACATATTCTCGGCATGTGAGCTAGGCTGAATATGAATCGTACGTTACTTATTTATTCTTTTAAATGTGAATATTCAAATGTATTATTTTATACCGCTTCAACAATTACGGTGTTTATTCTTAAACATTCTGCAAAAGGGCCGCCAAACGTTATGGTTTGTAGCCTTCTAGTTATATTAATTTTCATTATAGCGTTTATTATTATAATTATTATAATTAATACAATTGTTATTATTAGAGAAGCAGGACCAGTTATGATGGAAATTTACACCAAGAAAATTCTATGTGGTGGTCTTTTAACGATTGTAATTCAATTTTTATTCTTTCAACGCTGCTCTATTATTTTTCATTTTAACTCCTACTGGATCCCACATTATTTTCGGAAAATCGCTAATATCCCTTATGTGTGAGGTCGCGATAGTTTGATATAATTCTGCCTGGATACTGTGATGAGCCACTAAAATCTTATCTTGCGTTCTAGCGGTGCAATCTGATCTTATGCTGAAAATACCTTGTTCAGGAATATCTACCAATTCCTGTTGTGCACTACCACACTGGACTCTAGCTTTAGAATGATTTAGACCTTTAAAACAGTCAACTACTTCTACTTTCTACATCGATCGATTTCAAGTCACCTATCGTTTTGTAGACATAATTAGACCGACTATTAGATTGCCACGTCTGACATTTGTTTAAGGTGGATTCGGTCATAAAATAATAACTCTCGCTGTATGTACGTATTAAAAAGAATGGTTGCCTACCAGTTAATAGAATTCTTACCCTCATAATTAGCTATCTATCAACAAGGTTTATATATTTTTAAACTAATTTTTTCTTCTTTTACTTTTTGAAATGTTTTTATTTATTAGTAAATACGTTTCTCGAGCATCCCCCTTCTGTGCTCTCTTTAACTCTACTGGACAAATCTTTTTTACCGGTCTTGTAATCGACGCTTGCTGTATTTTTATTTTATTTATATTGTCCTCTTCTTTGAGAGTACTTCCAATTCTCTTCAAAGGCCATCTACGAAAATGGTATTTTTTATCTTTAAAGTTTTTCACAAATTTCTCCACCTTTGTGTTTTCCCGACCTTTGTGAGCACTAATACTTTTCTCCAAAGGCCATCTAACAGGATAGTTATTTTTATCTTTTTTATTTTTCTCCATTTTAACTCTTTTTTGTTGGTATTTATCAGTTTTAACCCCAGCTTCAAAAACACCTCCGAAGCGAGGTCCTGCCGGGGGGCGAGATCTAACCATATTTTCTGTTGCTTTTTTACTTTTATTTATCTGCCAACGCTTCTTATATTTTGATCTTGTCAGACCTATCGTTGTGGCGATAATAGAATTGTTTCCTTCCGACTTTGTATTTCCCGAAACAATCCATCCAAACTGCGTATTCTGTCCCAACAACCCGTCAATTTTCGTAACACCACTTTTTACAATATGGGTGTATACATCAACTCCCAATATTACGTCAACCCGACCAGGCTTATTGAAATTTGGATCGGCTAACACGTACGATTGCCATTTTGACATATCTACGTTTGCTTCTTTTTCTGGAAGAGCTGTCATTAATTTCGGCAACACAATCGCTTCAACCTTAAGAAGCTTTTTCCATGGTTCTCGCACTTTTATTCCCAAGTTGACTTTGTATTTTGATGTTTTAGATTTTGGTGAAGACACACCGCTTATCTCCGTGTGTGCCTTCATTTTTTGTAATTTTAAAATCTGAGCTGCTTCCTCAGAAACGATAGTGCTTTGTGATCCACTATCAATTAAGGCTCTTAGGGTCTCATACCCACCATTCACTGCCTTTACTTTTATTAGGGCGGTGGCTAACAACGCCGGATGCGCCGTTACACATGTATTCACTATCTCTATTCTTTCACCAATGTGAAGTAATGTGTGGTGCCCCCCTACCGCACACTGAGCAAACATCCTCATTTGTGCATCTCTTATTGCTTGAATGTTTCAAGCAACTTGTGCATAATTGCACTTTCTTGGCTAATTCTACTCTTTCCATTGGAGTCAATCCTTTGAATTTATAGCACTGTAATGTGCTGTGTCCGGCAACTTTGCAAATCGGACAATTTTCTTTAAAAGCCGTATATGCCATTTTTTGCATCGGTCTTTTTTCTTCTTTAATGGAGCTTAAAGAACAATATCTCTGCTCCAAATATTCTAAGACGTCAGATAACTGCTGTATCTGCTTCGTCTTCTTAACTTGGCTCTCATACAATTGAAGAGCCTCTTTATCCAACTTCCTTAATATGAGTTGAGCGAATATCACGTCAACTTCATCGGACAGATTGGCTTTTACTTTAATAAGGTGTATTGACTCATTAATTACGTCGATCACCCCTTTTATATTTTTTGCAGACTCATTATTAATTACCGGTAAATCTACTATCCGGTTTAATTGTTCGGAAAATATCCTCCGATGATTTTCATACCGCTTGGTTAGTAAATCCCAAGCGGCACTATAGTTGTCGGCCGAACCCGACAATAAATGAGCTACCATGCTCCTCGCTTCTCCCCGTAACGCGGATTTTAAATAATTAAATTTAAGAGCAGGGCTAAGATCCTCTCTTTTATCTATTAGTTCTACAAATAATTCCGCGAACAGGTCCCACTCTTTCGGTTCTCCGAAAAACGTGGGTACCTGAATTTTCGGTAACACCGGCAAGTCCTCTCTCATGCAAACATTCCCAACTTTGACTCCTACCGGTTTATTTATTATCTCTTCCAATGCTCCTAGAGTATTCTGTACATCAAACTCTAGCTCCTCCGTTGTATCCTCAAACTCCCTGTTAGATACAAATTTTTCGTACAGATCTTCTACCTTTCTCTGTACCTTCTGCCACAAAAAATTAATTTTATTTCTGTGCATTTTAAATATTTCCACCTTGTTTTCACTGATATCAATGTTTACCTTCTCCAGGTATTCCCGAAGTTGGTGAACTTTCTCTTCGAACCCATTTTCTTCACCTACACTGTCCTTACCTATGACCGTATCCACCCTAGCAGCGGCTTCTTTACTAGTACTAGGTCTAACGCCTTCTTCAACGACAGTTGACTTATTAGTATCTACATTGCCTTTGTTTTTTATCCTTTTAATTATTACTTGCCCCTCATCAACTCTCCTACTATTGAAGTAATCGTGATCGACTAGTCCAATCTTTAAAAGCATACTATGATTTCCTAACCACTGGGTTTGGATCTCATCTACCTCCTTCAAAATCTCCTTATTTATCTTGCTAGCAACTAAACCTTCCAAAAACCTCAATCTTTCCATCAATTTGGACTGCTTCGTTAGCAATGTAATTGTTTTTTCTGACATCATTATACTTTAAATCTTATTTAATATATAAATATGTAAACAAATATAAATCTTATTTTATCTTATCTGTTGCTGCTGCTGCTGTTGCTTCTATTGCTGGTGTTGCTGCTGATGCCTCTTTTGCCGGTGTTATTGCTGATGTCGTCCTTCCTTCTTGATGGGTGATGATGAGCGATATTAAGGGGCTTCGTCTTTGCGCCCACGTCTTTGTGAATTCTAGGGATTCTCACTTGCACTGTATACCGCCACTGAGTATACTCTGGTCACTGGCCACTTCCACTGGGCTCTTTGATACTGTTCCTGCCAATGGCAATCTTTACTGGAACTGTCTATTGGGCTCTTTTTCTGTCCCTTTTATTTTTTTCACTCACACCGGAATGTTAACCCGAGTCGCGAGTTGAAATTTTTTTTTTCGGGACTTTCCTTCTTTACGCGAGTTCGATATATTGGCTTCGAACACGCCACACCAAATTTTGCCGACACGAATTTCTGCAATTGCTCCACAGCAAACTGCCTTTTAAATACGGACGCACTTTTTTTTTAAATTAAATATTTTAAATATTTTCAGTTATACTCCGTTTCTTACCACTGGTGGGGGAAAACAGGAGTTTTTTATTTTGCTACCTTTAGCTGGTCTTAGCATATAACGTAGCTAGATCGCAGACTTTAAGGAGCTGGTCAACCTCTTTGTCTCTTACCACTGGTGGGGGAAAACAACAGAGTCTTTACTCGAAGGACCAAAATGAATTGGATCTCCGAGGAGCTCGAAGGACCAAAATGAATAGGGCTTCCGAGGAGAAGAAATAATTAACCCGATCTTCATTTGTTGAATTCACAATCTGAACTGAATTTATTTACTAAAATATTTGTAAGGACAGGTCTTAGAGTCTAGGGGGTCACATATTTGGTGGTGGAATCTTAGTTCTAAAACGCATGCATGAATTCCACCAAACGGATGGTTTGGGGTGAGATCTATTTTTAATCTAAGCCTGCGTTCGCCGTTAGATGCCTAGCTGAATGCTTCGGCTAAAAATACACATATTCTCGGCATGTGAGCTAGGCTGAATATGAATCGTACGTTACTTATTTATTCTTTTAAATGTGAATATTCAAATGTATTATTTTATACCGCTTCAACAATTACGGTGTTTATTCTTAAAAAAAAAAAGGGGGGGGGGGGGAGGATTATTTAAATTTTTTTAAAGGGAAAAAGGGGGTAGGGGGAGGGGGAGGGGGCATATACCCAGGGTTAAAAGGGGGGGGAAGATGCAAAAAACAAAAAACAAAAGGGAAGGGGGGGGCGGTACTTTATTTGTAAAGGGGAAGGACAAAAAGATACCCGAAGCAAACAGAAGGGGGGGGAGGGGGCCGCGGAAGAAGTGTAAAATAGGATAGGGGGGAAGGAAAAGGAGGTAGGTTTGTTCGGTAAAAGCATAATTTAATACTTTATCCAACCATACTTAGACCAACTAAGAAGCAGGAAGTAGAAGATGTCAAACTGGTGGAAAATATAAAGCACCTCAAAGGAATAGCCGACGGTAGTTTAAAAACGATAGGACAATTCGAGACAAATGTTTCAGTAGATGGCATATTTTTTAACGTAACTTGGAATATGCAGCCATTATAGGAAATGATGTTTTCAACAAAGTGCATGTAATGTTTTGTTCTGAAGGAGTGATGTTTATGGCAGAGGAGAAGTCGTCAAGAGAAGAAGTGGAACTATTTCAAGAAATGTGTGCCAAGTAAAATGTAAAAGACACAAAAACACCAGAGGAAATTAATTTGAAACACATTGAAGAACCTTATGCTGATGAAAGTGGCTAAAAGAAGGAGTCATAAAACCAAATTATTCAAAGTACGCTTCTCCAGTGGTATACATCAAAGCTGTTTCGAGGCATTTGATACACGCAAAGAAAATAATAGTGTATATGGATGACCCAATCATTCCAATCGCCAAAGGAAAAAAAGGTCGTCAAATTTTGGTAGAGTCCTAAAATACGAAAGCTGATAATGTGGCAGAACTACTAAGAAGTGTGGATGTGGAGAATTCATACGAAGAACGAAAGCGGGCTCAAGAAAATATTGGCAAAATTCACGACGAAAATAGGGGGAAAGATTTCGCAGAAGGCGGAAACCAAAAACAGTTTACGAAGTTGGAGAACTGGTCGCCATTGAAAGAAACCAGAATGGCAGCGGCATGAAGTTAAGACCAAGACATTTCGGAGCTTATAGAGTCACAGCACGAATCAAACATGGGCGACATGAAGTTATGAAAGTAGCCGAAATGGAGTTCGTTCGGGAAGAACGAAGGGTCAGGAAGGACGAATGTAGGATATGGTAACCTAGATGGTTAGAGTCTGGTCTTTGTCGGGTGATATGGCAAGATCGTAGAGGAAAGGATTATATGGCAACGCAGCGAGAGTCAGAGTCAGTTGGAAGGCAGAGTCAGTTGACTCAAAAGTGAGCGTCAGTAAGGTAAAGAGTTAAATGCAGAGTGAGTTAAAGTGGCAGCCAGAAAAGAGTGAGAGTTAAAATTACTGTAGCACAATAAATATAATCAATTAGAATAACTTTTAAAAACTAAGTCGCAATCGTAACGTTGTCATCAAACAATAAAGAGATTATTCCTACAATATTTTGGGGGCTCGTCCGGGATAGTTTATGTGTTTTGGGGCTTAAAGTTTCTTGTAATTGTGAAGCCATTGTGTTTTGCATTGTCGGTTTAATTTTTTGAGCATCGGGAGTGGTTTTTATCTGAAAATTTACCTGACGCAATTTCTCAAGAAGTTGCAAGAACATTGGAGCGTGTATTGGTATGAGCAGGCCAAACATAGAGTGTTGGCGTCGGTCACAGCGAAAATCGAGAGGGGGAAACCAAGCCACAGCGAAAACGGGAAACTGAAAGGACGGCGAAAAAATGCGTGCGATTCATTTATCATAGTGGCATAATTTATCGAAGAGGCTTTATTGATCGTAGTGGCATCACTCGATCCAAGTGGCATCGTTTATCGAGGTGGCATCATTGACCGAGGAGGCATTTTTGGAAACGTGCCACAAAGTTTAAAAGAAAAAAAAGTGACTGCTACGAGGGAGTTGCAATCGATGAGCGCAATGTAAAATAAGGCGATGTTTAAATCTGCTGGTTGCAACTAGAGAGAAAAAAATAACAGTGACTGCTACGTGGGAGTTGCAATCGAAGAGCGCAGAGTAAGCAAAAGAGTGGAGTTGCTATCGAAGGACGCAGATTAAACAAAGAGTGTGTTTAGATTTGCAAGTTGCAACTATCGTTAAAATTCTGACGGCAGCGAGGGAATTGCAACTGTAGAACGCAGATAATGCATCTGCAGGTTGCAATTAACGAAAAGTGACCGCAGCGAGGGAGCTGCAACTGAAGGACGCAGTTGAGCTTTTGTGGTTAGCTCTGCAAGTTGCGACTACGTGGTTACGACAAGATCACCAATCGTAAATACTTCTTAGAATCTGAAGTCCTAAAATTTGTAAATTTATCATGGAGGCAGGGCAGATTATGAAGTTAAGGGTAGATGAGCTTCGGGAAAAATGAGAAAAAAATGAAAAATGAGTCTCAAAGCGTAAGAAAATCAGTATGCGCAATCTGCCTTTGCATTTGCCTGTGCCCAATCCCGTCTCGGCCGTGGTTCCACAATCTCCTTCACTGCTCACTGGGACAAATTCTTCGCAGCTTATTTCGTTTTCCATGCCCATCTCTCAAGGTGCAATACCGGAAACGCAGGCGGATTCAATCGTAGTCGCTTACGCTGCGGTTGATTTGCGACCTGGTTCCTATAAGCCTGAAGTTCCACCTGAGAAACATATACTTGTTTCAAGACTTGATCCCGAACATTCGTCGGATGATGTCTTAGCTTTTATTAAGACAACAATTCAAACTCATCACTATAATGCTAAAATAGCGGTGGAAAAATTTAAATTTAAATATTCGAGGGAGATATCCTCCTTTAAAATAAGTGTCCCAGTTGAACTGTTTGACCGGATCGCATTTTAGTAAAAGAATACACGGCCAAAAAGAAAACTCGAGATCCGGTTAGGTTTAACGATGCATCTTGTTCTTTCAAAAATTTTCAATTTTTAGATGTGATTGGACTTCTCGTGTAGGCGGAGGAGTTCTGATTGGAGTTGACTCGACCTTAACTTCTGACCAAATTCATTCACCGAACATTCTGGAGATTGAGTTTGTTAGTGTTAAGGTCAGATTCAAGTCTTGCTCTGTCTACATTACTTGTTCTTACATCCCGCCACAATCCGACATGGCGGTGTACGCAAAACATTTAGATTCTATTCGATATATTTCTTCATTGCTTTCTGATAGAGATATCTTAATCGTCTTTGGTGACTTTAATTTACCAGAAATAGCATGGTCTCAATCTGATGAATCTGCTTTGCTGTTTCCTTCTATGGCCTTTTTGAGTTATCAAAAAAAAGTTAAATAAACTCTGTGCGAAAGAACATAGGCAGATCCTTAGGTCTGATATTTGTGTTGGATTCCACCAACTACTACTTCATCCTACTTTGGATTTATCTGTGGATCTGTCATTTCGTGCACCGTTGTTGGTGTTCTGCGGAAGTACACAAGATTCTCTCACGAAAACAGAAGCATCTGAAGGAGTCTTACGCCGAAAACCTGTATAGTATAATGGAGATCGGAAAACAAGTAGATCTGGACGATGAAAGCATAATTTCATACTTTATCCAACCATACTTAGACCAACCATGTGACAATTAAGAAGCAGGAAGTAGAAGATGTCAAACTGGTGGAAAATATAAAGCACCTCAAAGGAATAGCCGACGGTGGTTTAAAAACGATAGGACAATTCGACACAAATGTTTCAGTAGATGGCATATTTTTTCAACGTAACTTGGAATATGCAGCCATTATAGGAAATGATGTTTTCAACAAAGTGCATGTAATGTTTTGTTCTGAAGGAGTGATGTTTATGGCAGAGGAGAAGTCGTGAAGAGAAGAAGTGGAACTATTTCAAGAAATGTGTGCCAAGTAAAATGTAGAAGACACAAAAACATAATTTGAAACACATTGAAGAACCTTATGCTGATGAAAGCATATTAGAGGGCCACGTTCAACAGTGGCTAAAAGAAGGAGTTATAAAACCAAATTATTCAAAGTACGCTTCTCCAGTGGTATACATCAAAGCTGTTTCGAGGGATTTGATACACGCAAAGAAAATAATGGAGTATATGGATGACCCAATCATTCCAATCGCCAAAGGGAAAAAAGTAAAGAGTGAAATGCAGAGTGAGTTAAAGTGGCAGTCAGAAAAGAGTGAGAGTTAAAAGTACTGTAACACAATAAATATAATCAACTAAAATAACTTTTAAATATTAAGTCACAATCGTAACATTGTCAAAAATCAATGAACAGTCTATCCCTACTATATTTGGGGGCTCGTCCGGCTTAAAGTTTCTTTTAATTCTGAAGACATTGTGTTTTGCGTTGTCGGTTTAATTTTTGCTCATCGGAGTGGTTTTTATCTGAAAATGTTTCTGATGCAATTTCTCAAGAAGTTGCAAGAACATTGGCGCGTGTATTGGTCCATTAGTGTGAGCAGGCTAAACATAAAGTGTTGGCGTCGGTTGTGACGCTTCTGGAAAAAGCGAAATGTTACAGCGAAAATCGAGGAGTGGAAACCAAGCCACAACGAAAAGGGGAAACTGAAACGACGCACAGTGGGGCCATCGCTCATTTCCCTTGTCAAAAATCATATCTTCCTAAGTAGTGAAGCGATTTTCAAAATTTAAAAAGCATTTGATAGCTAAATTCTTAAGCTTCAAATTGACTGTTGTCGAAGCTGCCACGTTCTCGGGTTGCTTTGATATTCAAGGTCAAAATTGAAAAATATTTCTAGGCATATTTTACCCATAAAATTCAGTTAAAAAGGCTTTTATGATCACAAATGAACTTTATTATTTTAATTTTGATGACTAAATCAGATTTTTTAATGTTTTGTTTTTATTTTTTATTGAAACTGCAAAAAAAATATACCAATGCACGGGTATATTCATTTTTGTCTCCTCCAAAACCCTTAATGCTACAGAGCTGAAATTTTACACGTAGGCTTCTTTTTGGTGCAGGCATTGCATGTCTCGAAAATCATCCTGATCGGATAACTATATCATATAGCTCCCAAAGGAACGATAGGTCGAGAATAAAGTTAAGCTTTCATAACTTTGTAGTTTTTTAATCGAATATTACGAAACTTGTACTCTTTTAGTTTAATATACTTTCTAGCATATTTACCGAGTTTTATCAGAATCGGTTGACTATATCTTATAGCTCCCATAGGAACGATCGGTCAAAAATATAGTTTTAGAGCAATAACTTGAGTGATTAAAAAGCGATTGTCCCGAAATTTTCGATTTGGACGTTTAATTCATATCAAAATGTCTGTGCTAAGTTTCAGCCAAATCGGTCAACTATATGCTATAGCTCACATAGGAACAATCGAATCAAAAATATTTTTTTCTCAAATTACATTATTTTCTTAAGCCATTAACATCTAAGGTAGGTTTGACTTGTTTTATATGCTTTCTAATGATTTTGTTCCATTACAAATATGTAAATATCAAATAACAGTTTGCCAAATTTGCATGCGCTCTTCTTCTTCCTTGTACCTGGAACGCGTTTTTATCACGAGGTTGCATTAGTTTTTTGGATTTTTGACAAAAAAAGCGCAAAAAAAGCGCAAGACTGCACTATATAGGTATGATAGGTGAATATTCCCTCTATCACGTGTTTATAATTATATCGTGAATCTCCGTGAATCTCTGTTGATTCTACTCCACCAAAGTTCAAAAAATGCGAAAATTCAGTGTGTTTTTGAAACGTCTCCAATTTATTAGGTATTTTAAATTTTATTGTACTTTTTTACAACAAATAACTAACAATTGATCTACTTTTTGAATAAAGTAAAAATATTTAAGATCAGTTGTTTAATTCGGGCAATATTCAGTTTCAAAGTTGCAAGTTTTTGTAAAAAATTGTACACTTTTTTCCTACTTGAAAAATGTCTCCACTTTGAGATGATGTAGCACCCACAATTCTTATCGGATTTCAAAAACATTTTGTATCCATAAGTTCTGAAGTATTATCTGTCGATTTCACTTTTACTTTTGCCCAACGTGATGGTGAAAAAATGATTTTTGTTCAGCTATCCGGGCAGAGGCCCCACTGTGCGACGTATCTCTGCTTTCGTTCGCTTCTCTGTGAGGACGCGCTCTGTGAGATCTCGCCCCACAATAATTAAATTCCGGACATACGTGTCCATATTATTTTTATATTTTGTTATTAGTTTTATTATTCCGACAACAATTAGATTATAAGCCACTGAAGACATTTCTTATTTGAAAATTGAGCGTTATTATTGCCAGTAGGTTAATTCAAAATTGGCGGGCGATATCCACAGTGTCAGGGATGTATCGTTTTCAGTGACCGAGTCAAGATGAAGTCACAAGTTAATGAGCTTACACTAAGCCGATTACCGGTAATGTGTCGATAATGAGTCGATAAGGAGTCGATAAGAAAGCTCAAATATGGGTAAGGGGTGCTGACCACGGCACAAGCGTGGCGGCGTGGCGTGACTTTTGGTTGAGCCGTCGAAGCGAATAGACGGGAGTGCGGAAAGAAGAAATAAAAAAAAGAGAACGGGTGAAAGTGCAAGAAAGTTGCAACCAGTGCAATGAACATTAAAAAGCATTAGAAAAAGACAAGTAAAGTGTGTAGTGACCGGTTAGCGGTATGATAAAAAATAAGTGGAATTAAATCCCCCCGCCCCCCAACCAAAAAAATTTAAAATTAAAAGGGAGAAAGAAGAAAACCACGTAAGCACGAGTAAGCATTTGGGAAAATTTCTATTTTCGTGGGTTAGACCAAGTGCAGTCCGGTCACCATTTTTGTTTTTTTTTTGAAAAATTGTAGTATTTGAAAAAGAAAAAGTAAACATACAAAAGGAAATAGAGAATAAAAAAAAAAAAAAGATGAGGAAAATAATATAAGGACTACTGTCGGAAAAGCCATGGGTTTTCTCGGTTATATTAAAAGATGGTCAAAGGAATTCGACGATCCATATACTCACCCCAGTGCCCTTTACACCTCATTGGTCTTCGTCCAATTTTGGAATATGCAACCTGCATATGGTCACCCCCT
>JAECWY010000015.1:0-226996 GCA_018151275.1 Drosophila prosaltans | reverse complement strand
CGTCCAGTTTGGTTGTTTGTCCTGTTTTCTTAAAAGTGTTTGTTGTTTTTGATTTTACTAGGGGTGCTTGTTTATATCGAATGTCGATATCAAAGTTATGTCTCTTTTTATTTAAATGTTCTATTTAAAGTATTTTATTAGTCTGAGTTTCGTAATCTGGTGTTCCTGCATAAATGAAAATATCTGCTGGTGTTCTTTTTGTTGTCTTGTGTTTTGTTTTATGAATATAGGTGTAAAGTATTTTTTCAAATTTTATTAATTTATCTTCAGTGTGATTTTCACTAATTATAATTCTGAGTTTTTCATTATCTGTTTTGTAAAATCGTTCAACATCTGCTGCAATGCCATTTTTGCTGGTTGTGATTTCTATTTTTACGTTTTCTTCTTTTGAGCCAGTTTTGCAATACTACGCATATGAATGCGGAATCTTTATCTGGTTTAAGCATTTGATTAAATACTCTTAGAAATGCTCTCTTAGCTTCTAACCAACCTCTAGATTTTACTTCCACAAGTGTAGCAAACTTGAAAAAAATATCTACATATGCAAGAGAGGAATTGTAAATTATCAATGATGTAATTTTTTAATGTCGTTTTGTTGTTGTAAATCTGCATTCCGGGCGAGCCCCGTAATTTGTAGAAATATGTTGATTTCTGTAGTTCATTTATTTTAGAATTTGCAGAAAAACAAAAGTTAACTTATATTAAAATTACACTGTGGAGCGTTTGGTATCTGTGTTCTTGCCGAAGTTCTGACTCTCGAATGGTCTTTTAGCTTCTTCCGTTTTTTCTCAACCTTTGCCACACTTTTTATGTTAGGCCTTTAGCATTAATTTTGGCACAAGAAACGATGACCGCTTCTGGTTCTACTGCACTCATTTTGCCCCTTATCACCGGTTCCTACTCATATGTATGTGTTCATGTGTATGTTCAAAAATTTATATCTGTCTCTTTCTCTCTATCTCATATGTACATATACAATTCAAAAGCTAAAATTCAAATACATACTTGAGAGCTGCACGACTCCACTCACTACGTTGAATGGATTCGAATTATCCACGCGAGCTCCCAGATCTAACAGACTTTGCAATCACCAGGGGAATTCCGCACAATTTGATAACGGCAGAGACACTAGCAGAATTGTCATCGGACCACTCGCCAGTAGTTTTCACTATATTAACAGAGCCACAATTAATAAAGCACCCACTCGGCCTAACAAATCGCAAAACAAACTGGCTCGGATTTAAAAAATACTTAAGCACCCATATCAAGCTAAATCCCTAACTGGACGCAAAGTCTGGAGTTCCCAAAATAGGTGCTGATGTCAACTTTTCCTTAAGAATGTTAAATGCCTCATTCGCCTCTTGAGTCCATTCAAGGGACTTATTTTTCTTTAAAAGTTCGGTTAGAGCAAAACTGATGGTTGCATACTTATCGACGAATCGTCGGTACCATTCAGTGAGACCTAAAAATCTTCTCAATTGTTTCACCGTTTTTGGGATCGGAAAACTATGTATCGCTACAATTTTTGCTGGATCAGTACTAAGGGTGCCGTTGCCTATAATAAACCCTAAGTATCTAATTTCCTGCAAACAAAATTTAGATTTAGCTACATTGTATCATATTTTGAATTTCGTTTTTGAGAAGACTACTTTGTATCTGAGCTCGGACTTGCTGTGGGCACTGCATGGACCTAGTTAAAACTCCTGACATAGGCATTTTAGGTTTTCTTCTATTAGCTTTCTTAAATGGGGTCTTCAGACGCGGCACTTCTAATTTAGCTGCTGCTGACCTAGCTTGCTTTCCGCAGTTCTGCCTCAAGATTCGTGTTTGTAGATGGAAGTTGACTGATTCTCAACCCACTGTTGCAGATTGGACATTCTGCAGATGTTAGTAAAAATTCTCTTGTACTTCTTTTATATTTCATTTCAGATATTATAAAATTGATCTGCTGCGCTTATAGAGTTCATCAGATTTTCGATACTTTGTCGTACCGACATAATTATAATTGAATGAAGTTGTTTTACATTAATTTAATAAATTTCTGCCTAATTTCTGTCACCATACATTTCTATCCATACCAAATCCTATATTATCATTGTACATTTTTAATATTTCATTGCAGATATTAAAAAATTGATCTGCTGTAAGATTTTCGTTACTGTGTCGTACCGACATAATTATAATTGGATGAAGTTGTTTTACTTTTCTTTAATAAATTTCTATCTAATTTCTGTCACCATACATTTCTATCCATACCAAATCCGATAGGTTTAGTCTTTTTATTGCAACTAATGGAACTATTGTTGATTCATGTTACAAAAATTGATTCTAACAACTTGCTTTTCCAGTATGCGGCAAGAAATCTGTCAAAACAAAGTTAAGCCTAGTAATTACATTCTGCTAAATGGTATTACTATTAAATTGGGTTATATTCTTGTCGACCAGACCTCAACTAAAGATCTGACGTCCCCATATCCACAACACAAATTCCACAATTCTGTATTATCATTGTACATCTTTAATATTTCGTTGCAGATATTAAAAAATTGATCTGCTGTTTGTATACAGTCCATAAGATTTTTGTTACTGTGTCGTACCGTTATAGTTGTAATTAAACGAAGTTGTTCTACTTTTCTTCAATAAATTTCTGTCACCATACATTTCTATCCATACCAAATCCGATAAGTTTAGTCTATCTTGTGCAATTAATGTGACTACTTTTGATTCGTTTTGAATGACCCTGTCTGCATCGGTCAAGTTGCCAAAATTATTCTAACAACTTGCTTCTCCAATATGCAGAAAGAAAAGTTAAGCCTAGTAATTACATTCCGCTAAATGGTATACTATTAAGTTGGGTTATATTCTGGTCGACCAGACCTCAACTAAGGATCTGATATCGCCATATCCAAAATACAAATTCCACAAGTAGTAAACACATTTTCTTCCTTTTATATAGTTTTGAATAACAAACCACAGTGTTTTATATATCATAAGAACAAAACTTTATTTTTCACTTTTACTATTTTACTGCTTCAGCCACTGCCGGAGCACGTCTTGATCGTTCGTTTGCATATTTATTACTGCCGTTTCAACGGCTCACAAGAAAACAAAATTAGAAATAGGCGTCTGATTGGCGCGGGCGAATTTCGCAATATTCCAGGAAATTTCAAGTACATGCTTAGACAGAAAGAGAGTACATTTTAGACTATTTTAGAAGGAGAGGCATTTGGTTCCTCAGCATCGCGACTTCCCCTGAAACACTGTTTCTGAAAATGGTAGCGGTGCAATCTTCGTGATCGGAAGAGTGATTTCGCCTGTGGTTGCTTAAAGTTGTACTGCTCGTATAAGGCCATCATCTCCTGGGAATAGCTGAGTTACCCGTAATAAGTGCCAAGCTAAAGGAGGTGCGTTTGACTGCTTCATTAGTACCACGCTTCCAAATGATACGTTTGGTACCTTAGAAAACCATTTTGGGCGTTGCTGTAGCGAGGTCAAATACTCCTGTTGCCAACGCTTCCAAAATCCTTGAAGCATAGCCTGAATATGCTGCCAGTATCTTAGTCGGATAATTGGAAGTTCGACATAACTTCCTTCAGGTATTGCTGTATAAGTTCGGCCAATCAAGAAATGTGCTGATGACAGATATGCGCCAGGAGTGTATGCATCTGCTCAAAGATAATGATCGTGCTGCCGATAACTCGTCGCAAATGGAGTTTGACGGAGCGTACCGCTGACTCCCACTTGCCACCCCAGTGTGGCGAATATGGAGGAATGAAATTCCATTTAATGTTATGCTTGTCAGATATGTGGAGTTGTATCATTTCATCCAAAGTGCGTTTTGCACCAATTATCAAATGGGAAGGCTTGCCGAACACGAACATCAGGCAAGTTGGCCATAAATTGATTTGCAGTATGGTGTCTTTGCCTGAAGCAATTCAGGCACTCAAGAGTGATTCGTCGTAGTAGGTTTCGTGCGCCAAAAATCCAGTATTTTTGGCGGATGATGACAAACATTGCTGAAACTCCAGAATGTAGTTTGATCGGGCTCGTGCTGTAATAGCAACTCAACGAGTCATGATGCTTCGGTGAAACAACTGGATATTTGGTATCGGCAGGCAAGTTCGATCTCTTTAGACGTCCTCCCACACGAATAAGATCATCGTCGTCGACAAAGGGATCTAGCTTGCATAACTTTAATCTGGGTTCCACTGGTCGGTTTTGCAGCAGCAACTGTCGATCAACGTTGAATTGGTTCTGCGCCTGCCGCAGACAGAGAGTTTCGTTGCATTATTGTTTTCATCATATGTCAGAGGCCCCAAGTGGCACTGTTTAGTTGATTTAAGACGATGGGCAAAACGACATATATATGCGACGATTCGAATTAATTTAAGCCACGATGATACTCGTTGAAATAACAGCTCAAATGGAGTAGAAGCAATATCCACGGTAACTGTCATCAGTGTGTTTGTCCTAAACTACAGTTCCGTGGTTGAGCAGCAATGTTGTGATCTTGTAGTATGGCCGAATATTCATGCTCGTCGTGCAGCCAAGATAGACCATTCCACTATAAATCAAATTTGAGCAGCTCACTCGCGAGCATGCCTCGAGATGCACAATTCGCTGGATTCTCCTTTGTTCTCACATGTCTCCAAGCACTACGGAGAATGGTTTCCAGAATTTCCGCAGTGCGGTTCGCAACAAAGGTTTTTAGCTTATGCGGTTGGTTAGAAAGCCATGAAAGTACGAAGGTAGATTCGCACCATGAGAATATTTTAACTTCTTTCTGGCGCAGGCCAGACCTTATTGATTGAACAAGCCGAGATAACAGTAGAGCTCCACATAGCTCGAGACGAGGTAAAGATTTCTGCTTTAAAGGACAGACTCTCGTTTTTGCAGCAATTAGTGACACTCCTATGCTTCCATCCATATGTGTTACTCGGTTGTAGACGACAGCAGAGTAAGCCTTTAGCGAATTTCAATTTTCTCGATGTTGTTATCAATAAAATGTGGTAACTTCAGTTGATTTAATGCAAGGATGTCTTTGCGAAATGTTTGCCAGGACAGAGCTTGCTTCATGGGAATCAAGCAATCCCAATCCAAATCTAGCAACCAGAGCTCCTGGAGCAGAATCTTAAACTGAACCACCACTGGGGCCAAAATGCCCAGTGGGTCAAAAATGCGTGCCGTGTCTGAAAGAACTTGACTTTTGGTGCAGCTTGCATTCCCCGTTAAGGAAATCTTGTACGTCATCTTCTCCTGTGTGCCAATGTAGCCCAAGAACCTTTGTAGTATACCTTGAGATATCAATTTCGTTGCCTTGTGTGTTATCGATTTGATTGCCATTCGATACCCATTTACTTAGTTCCAACTGTGCACGCGTCATAAGTAAAATTAACTCCTCCTTTATTCTGACAAGTTCTTGCTCATTCATTGCTCTTGTTAAAACATCATCGAAGTCGAAATCTTCCAGGAGTATCCTAGCCGATGTTGGAAACTCGTACCTGTGATCAATAGCAAGCTGCTCCAATACTCTGACTGGCAGGAACGGTGCGCAGGCAGTACCATACGTGACTGTACATCATTTGAAATGCTTTAATGGTTCTGCAGGATCTTCTCTCCAGAGGATTCGTTGGTAGTTTTGATGATTAGGGGTCACCGAAATTTGTCTGAACATTTTGACAATATCTGCAGAAAATACAAACTTGTGCATCCTAAATCGTGAGCAGTCGTCGAAACGACTTCGTTATCATCCAATTCCTGTATATGGCCTAAGTCTATGTATTCCCTCATTAACTGGATATACTTCGACTATAGGTTAGCATCCTTTAGTAAGCGACGTTCTACTGCGAGAAAACGTGATCTTGCTCCTTAAAAGGCAATTTGACGATGTATCTTCCATTGGCATGTCGGGTGTGCGTTTCAAGGAAATGTTTTTCGACTTTTTTATCTTCAGCGGTGATAGGTGTGAATGATGCTACTTCTTCGAGTTCCCAGAATCTTTGCAGCAGACAATCAATGTCAACAGTAGACAAAAATGATGTTGATGTGGATGGACTTGAGCATTCTACAGAGGTAATAACCCATCCGAATAATGTAGCTACTGCAATTGTACGTCCCTTGTCATCACACAGCTTGTCGCCAGTGAGAACCGACCAAATGTGGTCATTTCCAATCAAAATATCAATCGATGCATTAGTGTAAAAGGCATTATCTGCCAATTCGTAGCCAGCGAATGCAGAAAGTGCTGATGCCTTTATGTTTTGACGAGCCAGTGATGAAGTGATCTTTCCAAGTATATGTGCCTTCATATCCAGGTAGTGATTTGATACTCGACATTTGAGTAGAAGAGAGCAGAAACCTCTGGTATTTTCCGCCTTTGTAGCAGATATACCCGAAACGGCAATCCGAGACGGTGAACGACGGAGACCTATTCAAATTTTTGCCACGCCCACTTCCGCCTCCGCAAATCGGGAAAACGTATTACTAGAGCTGGATTAAAGATATCGTATTTTTACTTGGCACCCCTAATTATATACACAAACTGCTCCACCCGACCAAATTTTGTATAAATCGGACAACAAATATCGGAGATATGCCTATATGAGTTTTGCACTGAATTGCGAAGGCGACATTGGCTGGCAAGAGTGAGCAAGACAGCATGCGTTCGCTGTTCCTGCATGTTAAAGACAATTTTGCATGAAATTAATGGCGATTTCGAGCATATTATATTTTACTTAATATAACTAGTTGGTACAGGGTATACTCAATGTCGGCAGGGACGACTTGCTTGCTTCATTTTCTTCTTCTTCTAGCTTTAATAAATGCTGGAGACAATTTTAAACTAAATTTTTATGCAAAATTGCACTGCTGAAAATTATGTCTAAATACTTCTTGTCCCATCTGAAAATTTCCTTTGAACAGAGATTGTAGGCCTTGTGGTTGCGGTGTTGTTGAGTTTGCATCGCTTCTTGAGCCTTATTTTGAATTAAATCTAAACTATCATCACGACTAAACTGTGAAGAACGATCGCCCAACAATCCTAATTTCCGCATCAAATTATAATTACTAGCATTGGTTATCATATGTTAACCAAACGTTACCCTATAAGATCGGCTAGATCGTAACGCACAACATATGCTACTTAATTTTTCATCCCAGTTTCTTTAGTCCGGTTGAATGTAAGCTTTTATAGCTGCCAATACAGATCTGTTAACTCGTTCAGAGGCATTAACTTGTAGAGCATAATAAGCTGTATAAGTATGCGTAATCGAGTATTTACTTAAAAGAGCATTAAACGATTGTGATCTAAACATTGTGACACCATTATCAGACACTATAGTTTTAGGGACTCCAAAATAATTGCGACTGCGCAATTGAAAGAAATGAAATCACTTTTTTAACAACCCTTAAAGTGAACGGCAAGTGAACAGATCAAAGTGCAAGTGGTGATTCAATCGAATCTCAAGGACCTCATAAAAAGCATTCTTCACTTCAACGAAGTCGGTCGTGTTTTTTTGCGCTCTCGCTTTTTTCTCGTTTTTTTTACGTTTGGTACCTTAGAAAACCATTTTGAGCGTTGCTGTAGCGAGGTCAAATACTCCTGTTGCCAACGCTTCCAAAATCCTTGAAGCATAGCCTGAATATGCTGCCAGTATCTTCAAATGCATTAATTCAAAACGCAAAGATATCTTTGAAATTCGAATCAATAGTCGAACTAAAGTTTCCTCATTAATATAGGGCTACGTAAAAGTCCTGCCAACTTTTCTACCGTGAATTGAAATTCTTCAAACGGTTCGTTTTCATTCTGTCTTCTGGTATTAATTAATTCCCAAATATCGAGATCGGAATCTGTATCTTCAAACTTTTTAAGAAATTCCTCACAAATTAGCAAGGTGAAATTTCGAAAACCATTCAACCGTTTCGAGAGCCATCGAACTTCAGACGCCAGCTTTGTATAATACTAGCTGCCTTATCATACGGAACTGAACTGCCTGACCTAATAGTGTAATCATGACTGCGTGACTGTTCATGCTACAATTTGGTGGTTGCTGATGCAACTTATTGACATCAGAGAATCTCCCTGGAGAGTTTCTCTGTCTATGTTCAGGTGTCATACGTAAATTTTGAGTAGCGTTTACCAAAGTTAATTGATATTGAACAGACTGATAAATGGTTGATCTTAAAGTTGAAGTCAAATCCCTCATCAACTGTTGTTGTTATTCTAGCATTAAACCTTGTATCATATTTTGTATTTCGTTTATATTTATATGAACACTACTTTGTATCTGAGCTCGAAATTGCTGTGGGCGCTGCATGGACCTAGTTAAAACTCCTGACATAGGCATTTTAGGTTTTCCTCAGTTGGAGGAAACAAACAGACAGATGTAACCCTTTTCCTTGCGTTGGTTTCGGCCCTTATGGGTCTGGAGCAAAATAGGACCCGCTTAATCGCATCCAGTGTGTTCAAATGGGAAGGCTTGTCGAACACGAACAGCAGGCAAGTTGGCCATAAATTGATTTGCAGTATGGTGTCTTTGCCTGAAGCGATTCAGGCACTCATGAGTGATTCGTCGTAGTAGGTTTCGTGCGCTAAAAATCCAGTATTTTTGGCGGATGATTACAAACATTGCCGAAACTCCAGAATGTAGGTTGATGCGATGCTCGTGCTGTAATAGCAACTCAACGAGCCGATGATGCTTCGGTAAAACAACTGGATGTTTGGCATCGGCGGGCAAGTCCGATCTCTTTAGACGTCCTCCCACACGAATAAGATCATCGTCGTCGACAAAGGGATCTAGCTTGCGTAACTTTAATCTGGGTTCCACTGGTCGGTTTTGCAGCAGTAACTGTCGATCAACGTTGAATTGGTTCTGCGCCTGCCGCAGACAGAGAGTTTCCTTGCATTAATGATTTCATCATATGTCAGAGGCCCCAAGTGGCACTGTTTAGTTGATTTAAGACGATGGGCAAAACGACATATATATGCGACGATTCGAATTAATTTAAGCCACGATGATACTCGTTGAAATAACAGCTCAAATGGAGTAGAAGCAATATCCACGGTAACTGTCATCAGTGTGTTTGTCCTAAACTACAGTTCCGTGGTTGAGCAGCAATGTTGTGATCTTGTAGTATGGCCGAATATTCATGCTCGTCGTGCAGCCAAGATAGACCATTCCACTATAAATCAAATTTGAGCAGCTCACTCGCGAGCATGCCTCGAGATGCACAATTCGCTGGATTCTCCTTTGTTCTCACATGTCTCCAAGCACTACGGAGAATGGTTTCCAGAATTTCCGCAGTGCGGTTCGCAACAAAGGTTTTTAGCTTATGCGGTTGGTTAGAAAGCCATGAAAGTACGAAGGTAGATTCGCACCATGAGAATATTTTAACTTCTTTCTGGCGCAGGCCAGACCTTATTGATTGAACAAGCCGAGATAACAGTAGAGCTCCACATAGCTCGAGACGAGGTAAAGATTTCTGCTTTAAAGGACAGACTCTCGTTTTTGCAGCAATTAGTGACACTCCTATGCTTCCATCCATATGTGTTACTCGGTTGTAGACGACAGCAGAGTAAGCCTTTAGCGAATTTCAATTTTCTCGATGTTGTTATCAATAAAATGTGGTAACTTCAGTTGATTTAATGCAAGGATGTCTTTGCGAAATGTTTGCCAGGACAGAGCTTGCTTCATGGGAATCAAGCAATCCCAATCCAAATCTAGCAACCAGAGCTCCTGGAGCAGAATCTTAAACTGAACCACCACTGGGGCCAAAATGCCCAGTGGGTCAAAAATGCGTGCCGTGTCTGAAAGAACTTGACTTTTGGTGCAGCTTGCATTCCCCGTTAAGGAAATCTTGTACGTCATCTTCTCCTGTGTGCCAATGTAGCCCAAGAACCTTTGTAGTATACCTTGAGATATCAATTTCGTTGCCTTGTGTGTTATCGATTTGATTGCCATTCGATACCCATTTACTTAGTTCCAACTGTGCACGCGTCATAAGTAAAATTAACTCCTCCTTTATTCTGACAAGTTCTTGCTCATTCATTGCTCTTGTTAAAACATCATCGAAGTCGAAATCTTCCAGGAGTATCCTAGCCGATGTTGGAAACTCGTACCTGTGATCAATAGCAAGCTGCTCCAATACTCTGACTGGCAGGAACGGTGCGCAGGCAGTACCATACGTGACTGTACATCATTTGAAATGCTTTAATGGTTCTGCAGGATCTTCTCTCCAGAGGATTCGTTGGTAGTTTTGATGATTAGGGGTCACCGAAATTTGTCTGAACATTTTGACAATATCTGCAGAAAATACAAACTTGTGCATCCTAAATCGTGAGCAGTCGTCGAAACGACTTCGTTATCATCCAATTCCTGTATATGGCCTAAGTCTATGTATTCCCTCATTAACTGGATATACTTCGACTATAGGTTAGCATCCTTTAGTAAGCGACGTTCTACTGCGAGAAAACGTGATCTTGCTCCCTTAAAAGGCAATTTGACGATGTATCTTCCATTGGCATGTCGGGTGTGCGTTTCAAGGAAATGTTTTTCGACTTTTTATCTTCAGCGGTGATAGGTGTGAATGATGCTACTTCTTCGAGTTCCCAGAATCTTTGCAGCAGACAATCAATGTCAACAGTAGACAAAAATGATGTTGATGTGGATGGACTTGAGCATTCTACAGAGGTAATAACCCATCCGAATAATGTAGCTACTGCAATTGTACGTCCCTTGTCATCACACAGCTTGTCGCCAGTGAGAACCGACCAAATGTGGTCATTTCCAATCAAAATATCAATCGATGCATTAGTGTAAAAGGCATTATCTGCCAATTCGTAGCCAGCGAATGCAGAAAGTGCTGATGCCTTTATGTTTTGACGAGCCAGTGATGAAGTGATCTTTCCAAGTATATGTGCCTTCATATCCAGGTAGTGATTTGATACTCGACATTTGAGTAGAAGAGAGCAGAAACCTCTGGTATTTTCCGCCTTTGTAGCAGATATACCCGAAACGGCAATCCGAGACGGTGAACGACGGAGACCTATTCAAATTTTTGCCACGCCCACTTCCGCCTCCGCAAATCGGGAAAACGTATTACTAGAGCTGGATTAAAGATATCGTATTTTTACTTGGCACCCCTAATTATATACACAAACTGCTCCACCCGACCAAATTTTGTATAAATCGGACAACAAATATCGGAGATATGCCTATATGAGTTTTGCACTGAATTGCGAAGGCGACATTGGCTGGCAAGAGTGAGCAAGACAGCATGCGTTCGCTGTTCCTGCATGTTAAAGACAATTTTGCATGAAATTAATGGCGATTTCGAGCATATTATATTTTACTTAATATAACTAGTTGGTACAGGGTATACTCAATGTCGGCAGGGACGACTTGCTTGCTTCATTTTCTTCTTCTTCTAGCTTTAATAAATGCTGGAGACAATTTTAAACTAAATTTTTATGCAAAATTGCACTGCTGAAAATTATGTCTAAATACTTCTTGTCCCATCTGAAAATTTCCTTTGAACAGAGATTGTAGGCCTTGTGGTTGCGGTGTTGTTGAGTTTGCATCGCTTCTTGAGCCTTATTTTGAATTAAATCTAAACTATCATCACGACTAAACTGTGAAGAACGATCGCCCAACAATCCTAATTTCCGCATCAAATTATAATTACTAGCATTGGTTATCATATGTTAACCAAACGTTACCCTATAAGATCGGCTAGATCGTAACGCACAACATATGCTACTTAATTTTTCATCCCAGTTTCTTTAGTCCGGTTGAATGTAAGCTTTTATAGCTGCCAATACAGATCTGTTAACTCGTTCAGAGGCATTAACTTGTAGAGCATAATAAGCTGTATAAGTATGCGTAATCGAGTATTTACTTAAAAGAGCATTAAACGATTGTGATCTAAACATTGTGACACCATTATCAGACACTATAGTTTTAGGGACTCCAAAATAATTGCGACTGCGCAATTGAAAGAAATGAAATCACTTTTTTAACAACCCTTAGTGAACAGATCAAAGTGCAAGTGGTGATTCAATCGAATCTCAAGGACCTCATAAAAAGCATTCTTCACTTCAACGAAGTCGGTCGTGTTTTTTTTTCGCTCTCGCTTTTTTCTCGTTTTTTTTACGTTTGGTACCTTAGAAAACCATTTTGAGCGTTGCTGTAGCGAGGTCAAATACTCCTGTTGCCAACGCTTCCAAAATCCTTGAAGCATAGCCTGAATATGCTGCCAGTATCTTCAAATGCATTAATTCAAAACGCAAAGATATCTTTGAAATTCGAATCAATAGTCGAACTAAAGTTTCCTCATTAATATAGGGCTACGTAAAAGTCCTGCCAACTTTTCTACCGTGAATTGAAATTCTTCAAACGGTTCGTTTTCATTCTGTCTTCTGGTATTAATTAATTCCCAAATATCGAGATCGGAATCTGTATCTTCAAACTTTTTAAGAAATTCCTCACAAATTAGCAAGGTGAAATTTCGAAAACCATTCAACCGTTTCGAGAGCCATCGAACTTCAGACGCCAGCTTTGTATAATACTAGCTGCCTTATCATACGGAACTGAACTGCCTGACCTAATAGTGTAATCATGACTGCGTGACTGTTCATGCTACAATTTGGTGGTTGCTGATGCAACTTATTGACATCAGAGAATCTCCCTGGAGAGTTTCTCTGTCTATGTTCAGGTGTCATACGT
This sequence comes from Drosophila prosaltans, assembly GCA_018151275.1. Taxonomy (NCBI): domain Eukaryota; kingdom Metazoa; phylum Arthropoda; class Insecta; order Diptera; family Drosophilidae; genus Drosophila; species Drosophila prosaltans. The sequence continues at coordinate 214,274 of JAECWY010000015.1, read as the reverse complement.
AAATTTTGAGTAGCGTTTACCAAAGTTAATTGATATTGAACAGACTGATAAATGGTTGATCTTAAAGTTGAAGTCAAATCCCTCATCAACTGTTGTTGTTATTCTAGCATTAAACCTTGTATCATATTTTGTATTTCGTTTATATTTATATGAACACTACTTTGTATCTGAGCTCGAAATTGCTGTGGGCGCTGCATGGACCTAGTTAAAACTCCTGACATAGGCATTTTAGGTTTTCCTCAGTTGGAGGAAACAAACAGACAGATGTAACCCTTTTCCTTGCGTTGGTTTCGGCCCTTATGGGTCTGGAGCAAAATAGGACCCGCTTAATCGCATCCAGTGTGTTCAAATGGGAAGGCTTGTCGAACACGAACAGCAGGCAAGTTGGCCATAAATTGATTTGCAGTATGGTGCCTTTGCCTGAAGCGATTCAGGCACTCATGAGTGATTCGTCGTAGTAGGTTTCGTGCGCTAAAAATCCAGTATTTTTGGCGGATGATTACAAACATTGCCGAAACTCCAGAATGTAGGTTGATGCGATGCTCGTGCTGTAATAGCAACTCAACGAGCCGATGACGCTTCGGTAAAACAACTGGATGTTTGGCATCGGCGGGCAGGGCCGATCTCTTTAAACGTCCTCCCACACGAATAAGACCATCGTCGTCGACAAAGGGATCTAGCTTGCGTAACTTTGATCGGGGTTCCACTCGTTGGTTTTGCAGCAGCAACTGTCGATCAACGTTGAATGGGTTCCGCTCCTGGCGCAGACAGAGTTTCCTTGCATTATTGATTTCATCATATGTCAGAGGCCCCAGAGGCTCTGTTCAGTTGATTTAAGACTATTAGGAAAACGACATACATATGCGACGATTCGAATTAATTTAAGCCAAGATGATACTCGTCAAAATAACAGCTCAAATGCAGGAGAACCAATATCCACTGTCATCAGTGTGTTTATCCTAAACTTCAGTTCCGTGGTTGAGCAGCAATGTTGTTTGTAGTATGGCCGAATATTGATTATCGCCGTGCAGCCAAGATGGACCATTCCACCATAAATCACTCACGAGCATGCCTCGAGATGCACAATCCGCTGGATTCTCCTTTGTGCTCACATGTCTCCAAGCACTATGAGGAATGGTTTCCAGAACTTCCGCAGTGCGGTTCGCAACAAAGGTTTTTAGCTTATTCGGTTGGTTAGAAAGCCATGAAAGTACGATGGTAGAGTCGCACCATGCGTTTTTTTTAACTTCTCTCTGGCGCAGGCCAGCCCGCATCGATTGAACAAGCCGAGATAACAGTAGAGCTCCACATAGCTCGAGACGAGGTAAAGATTTCTGCTTTAAAGGACAGACTCTCGTTTTTGCAGCAATTAGTGACACTCCTATGCTTCCATCCATATGTGTTACTCGGTTGTAGACGACAGCAGAGTAAGCCTTTAGCGAATTTCAATTTTCTCGATGTTGTTATCAATAAAAATGTGGTAACTTCAGTTGATTTAATGCAAGGATGTCTTTGCGAAATGTTTGCCAGGACAGAGCTTGCTTCATGGGAATCAAGCAATCCCAATCCAAATCTAGCAACCAGAGCTCCTGGAGCAGAATCTTAAACTGAACCACCACTGGGGCCAAAATGCCCAGTGGGTCAAAAATGCGTGCCGTGTCTGAAAGAACTTGACTTTTGGTGCAGCTTGCATTCCCCGTTAAGGAAATCTTGTACGTCATCTTCTCCTGTGTGCCAATGTAGCCCAAGAACCTTTGTAGTATACCTTGAGATATCAATTTCGTTGCCTTGTGTGTTATCGATTTGATTGCCATTCGATACCCATTTACTTAGTTCCAACTGTGCACGCGTCATAAGTAAAATTAACTCCTCCTTTATTCTGACAAGTTCTTGCTCATTCATTGCTCTTGTTAAAACATCATCGAAGTCGAAATCTTCCAGGAGTATCCTAGCCGATGTTGGAAACTCGTACCTGTGATCAATAGCAAGCTGCTCCAAGAGAGAAGTCGAAGTCAACGAAGTCGGTCGTGTTTTTTTGCGCTCTCGCTTTTATTCCAACTTTTTTATTTAATCCCGCAAATAAAAAATTATTTTCCGCGGAATCTGTGCCGAAATTACTTATTACGCGAATAGCTTATTGTAACTTGTTCTTAAACATTTATTCAAAGCTATTATTACTTATTGTTTCACTTAATAACAGAACTTACGGTTTTGTTGTTTTGCTTTCATAGTCTTTGACTTTGTGTTTTTGATCTCTTTTCTTGCATTCGCGCTCTCGCATACACATTAGTGTTGTTGTTTGTGTAGTGCTTGCTCTCGCGTTTTTACATTGCCCGCGATCGCGACCGTTACTCTCGCGATTGTGTCAGTCTTTGTTGTTGTGTGTTATTACTAACTCTCTTAATTTCTCTTCAGTTTTTTCTTCTAAAATTAAAACTTTAACACTTGTGTTACTTCTTGGTCCGTATACATTGCTCATTTTTAAATTTCTTTTTTAATTTTTTGCCATTTATTATTTATTTTTTTCTTATCAGTAAAAATAATAATAAACAATTAAATTTACAATGGTTGTCTGCTCTTCCAAAAAGTGCCCTCATCCCCAAAAAGTCCAAGACGACTATCTTTTGTGCTGGCTGTGTGATAACATTATGCATGTCAAATGCGCGGGTTACACAGCCAAAGTAAAGGATAGTATTGGTAACGGCGGGGGGACTAAAATGGAGTTGTGAAGCGTGCCGGGACGTAGAAATGGATATGCGTCTATTTATGCGGCGGACGAGAGAGGGCTTTAAGTCCCTGTCGGCTGGCTTTCTGAAACTTCGTGATGAGTTTTCGTCTCTGGAAACTCAGTTTAATAGTTATAAACTATTGAACGAATCACCGAAGCGGAAGAAGACTATCCCACGGGATTTCTCTCCCGATCCGCCGGCATCTCTGTTTCTGTCGGTTCCGGCATCGTCGAACGACCCCATAACTCCAAATGGTCAGCAACTGATATCGTTTAGAGTCCAGCAGTGACTGCAGTTGCGGGGACGATTGACATTTCCCTGGTAATAGTGCCCCGCAAACTGACCCGATATCGGTTGTAGTTTCCGATGAGTCCGGGCGAATATCCACTCCCAGGGATATTCCCAATAAAGTAGTAACTAGAAGAGCTCTCAAGGCGTCATCCGCCTCAGCAGTTCCAGCGCAAAATGTTGTTGCTGCGGTTGCGACTGGCGCATTGAGATCTCTTGTAGCCATTCCACCAAAAAAGCAAATCTTTGTTTCGCGGCTCGACCCCAATACTACATCAGATGATGTCATAGCCCATATCCGGGCAAAAGTCGTGGCGCCAAACATTGTGGTGGAAAAGTTTAGGTTTTCATACACCCGTGACATTTCGTCATTCAAAATCAGTGTCCCACCAAATGTCTTTGACCAAATTTGTCACAAAGATTTTTGGCCGGAACATTTAGTTATAAAGGAGTATACGGCTAAGAAAAAGAAAAATCGGCCTCCGATTCGTCTGCCTAACACAACTAATCCTTCCATACCCTCTGGCTCGTCAGTAGCTGGCGGGTCAAAAAACTAATTTCGTCCCTTATTCTGGCCTATCAGAATGTTAGAGGACTAAAATCTAAACTTTCTAAGCTTTTTGTAGATAGTCTATCTTTTGACTTTCATATCTTGGTCTTTACAGAAACGTGGTTAAAGCCAGACATTTCTGATGCCTCTGTTTTTCCCACAATTTTTCAACCTATAGATGCGATCGAATCTCCAAAAATGGTGGTGGAGTTTTGATTGCCGTAAATTCATCTCTTCCTTCAGAAATAGTTCTGCCACCTGCCGTTCTTGACATTGAATTTGTTAGTGTCAAAATTTGTTTGAAATCATATTCTGTATTTCTAACTTGCTCGTATATTCCACCGAGTTCTGACATGACGGTATATGCTAGCCATTTAGAAGCTATTCGCTTTGTCTCTTCACTTCTTTCGGATGCAGACATATTTATCGTTCTGGGAGATTTTAATCTACCTGACGTTTCGTGGCTTCCATCAGGTGAGTCTTCCTTGTTGATGCCCTCCTCCTCACATTGCTTTGTTGACGGTCTCCTTGAGTTATCCTTAACCCAAGTTAATCCTGTGCGTAACAAAAATGAGAGATCACTAGATCTTATATTTATGTTAGATTCTTCTAACTGTACTGTTTCGAGGATTGATCCCTTAGTCGTCCCCGAAGACAGTTTCCATCCAACTTTGGACTTGACTATTGATCTACCTTTTCGGTTATCAAATGCTGGTACCAGTTCGACGTCTCGTACCCGTTGCTTTCGTAAAACTAACTTTTTCAAGCTCAATGAGCTAATTCTTGCCACAGACTGGTCTTATCTGTACTCCTGTAATGATATGAATGCTGCCATTTGTTTTTTCTATAATACTATGTTTTCACTTTTTGATGCTTGTGTTCCACGTGTGACCCATGTATTGTCTAACAAACCGCCATGGTTTACACGTGAGTTAACTAATTTGAAAAATGTAAAGTCTAGATATTATAGAAAGTTTAAAAAAATCGGGTCGACCGTCTGATTTCTCTCTTTATGCTGTTGCTCGATCGAATTTTTCAGTGCTTAATACACTATGCTATAAGGATTACATTAGGCGTTGTAAACTTCAGTTCTCCCGTGATCCTAAGCAATTTTATAACTTCGTTAACGCCAAACGAAAGGTGGCAGTGCACCCGTCCTATTTATGTTTTGAAAATAATAAAGCAAACGATGATCAGGCCATTGCCGATATGTTTGCTGATTTTTTCAAAACGACCTATTCCTCCAAAGATCATCGAGCTAACTTTTCATATCCCTATCAGTTGAAAAGGTCTAATTGCGTCTTTAATCCTGTGATCGATGAAGATTCGCTTCTCAGCGTGCTTACTTTAGTGAAGCCCGTGTACTCACCAGGACCTGATGGGATACCTGGTTGTGTACTCAGGTTTTGCGCTGAGACTTTGATTTCCCCGATTCTTAAGTTATTTACTTTGTCCGTTGAAACTTCCTCTTTTCCAACCATTTGGAAAGAATCTTTTATTATTCCTTTGCATAAAAAGGGTAATAAATCCGTAGCTTCTAATTACAGGGGTATTTCCAAATTGTCCGCTATTCCTAAGGCATTTGAGAAAATTATAACTTCTCAACTGCAACATTTCTGTAGTTCTATTCTTTCATCTTCTCAACATGGGTTTATGAAACGTAGATCTACAACCACTAACCTTTTAGAGTTTACTTCTTTAGCGATCGAGGGATTCAGGAATGCATTGCAAACTGATGTCATTTACACTGACTTCAGTAAGGCTTTTGATTCTGTCAATCATACACTGCTTTTGTTCAAGCTGAACGAACTTGGGATTCCAAGCCTTCTGCTTAATTGGATTTCTCAATATCTTAATAACCGTACACAAAAAGTTTTATTTAAAACTTATCTTTCGAAGACCATCAATGTGACCTCGGGGGTGCCACAAGGTAGCCATCTAGGACCACTGCTTTTTACGCTTTTCATTAATGACCTTCCGTCAGTTGTAACTCACTCTCGCGTGCTTATGTACGCTGATGATGTTAAACTTTGTATTAGTTTTAAAGACTTAAGCTCTCCACGTCTGCTTCAAGTCGATCTTAATAACTTTCAAACTTGGTGTGAAATTAACTTATTAAACCTTAATGTTTCAAAATGTAATGTCATGTCATTTCATAGATCCTCTTTTCAATTAGTGGTATATTATCTCAATAATACCCCACTTGAACGTTTGAACGAGATTAATGATTTGGGTGTACTCATGGACCACAAATTAAATTTTACTCGTCATATTAATATCATTGTCAATAAAGCCATGAGTTGTCTTGGTTTCGTTAAGCGATGGTCGAAAGAGTTTGACGATCCTTACACAACCAAAACTCTTTTTATTTCACTGGTCCGCCCCATTTTGGAGTATGGATCATGTGTTTGGTCTCCACAATATGGATCACACCAACTTAAAATTGAATCTGTTCAAAAACAGTTTCTAATTTTTGCTCTTCGTGGTTTAAACTGGGATCGAAATGTTAACCTGCCCTCTTATTCTAAAAGACTTCTTCTAATTAACCTTCCCTCCTTACTTAATTAAACTCGTAGAACATAATGCTTGGTACTTTTTTTATATCATCATAAGCTTCTAAAGACAAATAGATTGTCCAATTTTATTCTGTAATCGATCAGAGTTCTCTATCTGTACCTTTTAAAAAATTTTTATTAATTTATTTTTATTTTCTTTCCAAAAAAACTTTTTTTTTTTTAGGTTTTAAAATAATTTTAAAAAAAATTATTAATTTTTTTTATTTTTTTATTTTTTGCGCCACGCCTCGTTTCACTCTGATAGGGCGCGCGTAACAAAAAATTAAATTTATTAATTAATATTTTTAGTTATTTTTCTTATTTTTTTTTTTGGGTTCGTTCGTTGTGCTCGCGACTTTCGTTTTTGACTGGTGTTTGATAGGGTTCGCGCGTAACAGGCTTTGTCCTGGTGTCGCTTGGACCACTTGAACGTACTGCGCATTGTACGCGTCAACGTCCAGAAGAAAAAAAATACTCTGACTGGCAGGAACGGTGCGCAGGCAGTACCATACGTGACTGTACATCATTTGAAATGCTTTAATGGTTCTGCAGGATCTTCTCTCCAGAGGATTCGTTGGTAGTTTTGATGATTAGGGGTCACCGAAATTTGTCTGAACATTTTGACAATATCTGCAGAAAATACAAACTTGTGCATCCTAAATCGTGAGCAGTCGTCGAAACGACTTCGTTATCATCCAATTCCTGTATATGGCCTAAGTCTATGTATTCCCTCATTAACTGGATATACTTCGACTATAGGTTAGCATCCTTTAGTAAGCGACGTTCTACTGCGAGAAAACGTGATCTTGCTCCTTAAAAGGCAATTTGACGATGTATCTTCCATTGGCATGTCGGGTGTGCGTTTCAAGGAAATGTTTTTCGACTTTTTTATCTTCAGCGGTGATAGGTGTGAATGATGCTACTTCTTCGAGTTCCCAGAATCTTTGCAGCAGACAATCAATGTCAACAGTAGACAAAAATGATGTTGATGTGGATGGACTTGAGCATTCTACAGAGGTAATAACCCATCCGAATAATGTAGCTACTGCAATTGTACGTCCCTTGTCATCACACAGCTTGTCGCCAGTGAGAACCGACCAAATGTGGTCATTTCCAATCAAAATATCAATCGATGCATTAGTGTAAAAGGCATTATCTGCCAATTCGTAGCCAGCGAATGCAGAAAGTGCTGATGCCTTTATGTTTTGACGAGCCAGTGATGAAGTGATCTTTCCAAGTATATGTGCCTTCATATCCAGGTAGTGATTTGATACTCGACGTTTGAGTAGAAGAGAGCAGAAACCTCTGGTATTTTCCGCCTTTTGTAGCAGATATACCCGAAACGGCAATCCGAGACGGTGAACGACGGAGACCTATTCAAATTTTTGCCACGCCCACTTCCGCCTCCGCAAATCGGGAAAACGTATTACTAGAGCTGGATTAAAGATATCGTATTTTTTACTTGGCACCCCTAATTATATACACAAACTGCTCCACCCGACCAAATTTTGTATAAATCGGACAACAAATATCGGAGATATGCCTATATGAGTTTTGCACTGAATTGCGAAGGCGACATTGGCTGGCAAGAGTGAGCAAGACAGCATGCGTTCGCTGTTGCTGCATGTTAAAGACAATTTTGCATGAAATTAATGGCGATTTCGAGCATATTATATTTTACTTAATATAACTAGTTGGTACAGGGTATACTCAATGTCGGCAGGGACGACTTGCTTGCTTCATTTTCTTCTTCTTCTAGCTTTTTAATAAATGCTGGAGACAATTTTAAACTAAATTTTTATGCAAAATTGCACTGCTGAAAATTATGTCTAAATACTTCTTGTCCCATCTGAAAATTTCCTTTGAACAGAGATTATAGGCCTTGTGGTTGCGGTGTTGTTGAGTTTGCATCGCTTCTTGAGCCTTATTTTGAATTAAATCTAAACTATCATCACGACTAAACTGTGAAGAACGATCGCTCAACAATCCTAATTTCCGCATCAAATTATAATTACTAGCATTGGTTATCATATGTTAACCAAACGTTACCCTATAAGATCGGCTAGATCGTAACGCACAACATATGCTACTTAATTTTTCATCCCAGTTTCTTTAGTCCGGTTGAATGTAAGCTTTTATAGCTGCCAATACAGATCTGTTAACTCGTTCAGAGGCATTAACTTGTAGAGCATAATAAGCTGTATAAGTATGCGTAATCGAGTATTTACTTAAAAAGAGCATTAAACGATTGTGATCTAAACATTGTGACACCATTATCAGACACTATAGTTTTAGGGACTCCAAAATAATTGCGACTGCGCAATTAAAAGAAATGAAATCACTTTTTTAACAACCCTTAAAGTGAACGGCAAGTGAACAGATCAAAGTGCAAGTGGTGATTCAATCGAATCTCAAGGACCTCATAAAAAGCATTCTTCACTTCAACGAAGTCGGTCGTGTTTTTTTGCGCTCTCGCTTTTTTCTCGTTTTTTTACGTTTGGTACCTTAGAAAACCATTTTGAGCGTTGCTGTAGCGAGGTCAAATACTCCTGTTGCCAACGCTTCCAAAACCCTTGAAGCATAGCCTGAATATGCTGCCAGTATCTTCAAATGCATTAATTCAAAACGCAAAGATATCTTTGAAATTCGAATCAATAGTCGAACTAAAGTTTCCTCATTAATATAGGGCTACGTAAAAGTCCTGCCAACTTTTCTACCGTGAATTGAAATTCTTCAAACGGTTCGTTTTCATTCTGTCTTCTGGTATTAATTAATTCCCAGATATCGAGATCGGAATCTGTATCTTCAAACTTTTTAAGAAATTCCTCACAAATTAGCACGGTGAAATTTCGAAAACCATTCAACCGTTTCGAGAGCCATCGAACTTCAGACGCCAGCTTTGTATAATACTAGCTGCCTTATCATACGGAACTGAACTGCCTGACCTAATAGTGTAATCATGACTGCGTGACTGTTCATGCTACAATTTGGTGGTTGCTGATGCAACTTATTGACATCAGAGAATCTCCCTGGAGAGTTTCTCTGTCTATGTTCAGGTGTCATACGTAAATTTTGAGTAGCGTTTACCAAAGTTAATTGATATTGAACAGACTGATAAATGGTTGATCTTAAAGTTGAAGTCAAATCCCTCATCAACTGTTGTTGTTATTCTAGCATTAAACCTTGTATCATATTTTGTATTTCGTTTATATTTATATGAACACTACTTTGTATCTGAGCTCGAAATTGCTGTGGGCGCTGCATGGACCTAGTTAAAACTCCTGACATAGGCATTTTAGGTTTTCCTCAGTTGGAGGAAACAAACAGACAGATGTAACCCTTTTCCTTGCGTTGGTTTCGGCCCTTATGGGTCTTGAGCAAAATAGGACCCGCTTAATCGCATCCAGTGTGTTCAAATGGGAAGGCTTGTCGAACACGAACAGCAGGCAAGTTGGCCATAAATTGATTTGCAGTATGGTGTCTTTGCCTGAAGCGATTCAGGCACTCATGAGTGATTCGTCGTAGTAGGTTTCGTGCGCTAAAAATCCAGTATTTTTGGCGGATGATTACAAACATTGCCGAAACTCCAGAATGTAGGTTGATGCGATGCTCGTGCTGTAATAGCAACTCAACGAGCCGATGATGCTTCGGTAAAAAAACTGGATGTTTGGCATCGGCGGGCAAGTCCGATCTCTTTAGACGTCCTCCCACACGAATAAGATCATCGTCGTCGACAAAGGGATCTAGCTTGCGTAACTTTAATCTGGGTTCCACTGGTCGGTTTTGCAGCAGCAACTGTCGATCAACGTTGAATTGGTTCTGCGCCTGCCGCAGACAGAGAGTTTCCTTGCATTAATGATTTCATCATATGTCAGAGGCCCCAAGTGGCACTGTTTAGTTGATTTAAGACGATGGGCAAAACGACATATATATGCGACGATTCGAATTAATTTAAGCCACGATGATACTCGTTGAAATAACAGCTCAAATGGAGTAGAAGCAATATCCACGGTAACTGTCATCAGTGTGTTTGTCCTAAACTACAGTTCCGTGGTTGAGCAGCAATGTTGTGATCTTGTAGTATGGCCGAATATTCATGCTCGTCGTGCAGCCAAGATAGACCATTCCACTATAAATCAAATTTGAGCAGCTCACTCGCGAGCATGCCTCGAGATGCACAATTCGCTGGATTCTCCTTTGTTCTCACATGTCTCCAAGCACTACGGAGAATGGTTTCCAGAATTTCCGCAGTGCGGTTCGCAACAAAGGTTTTTAGCTTATGCGGTTGGTTAGAAAGCCATGAAAGTACGAAGGTAGATTCGCACCATGAGAATATTTTAACTTCTTTCTGGCGCAGGCCAGACCTTATTGATTGAACAAGCCGAGATAACAGTAGAGCTCCACATAGCTCGAGACGAGGTAAAGATTTCTGCTTTAAAGGACAGACTCTCGTTTTTGCAGCAATTAGTGACACTCCTATGCTTCCATCCATATGTGTTACTCGGTTGTAGACGACAGCAGAGTAAGCCTTTTAGCGAATTTCAATTTTCTCGATGTTGTTATCAATAAAATGTGGTAACTTCAGTTGATTTAATGCAAGGATGTCTTTTTGCGAAATGTTTGCCAGGACAGAGCTTGCTTCATGGGAATCAAGCAATCCCAATCCAAATCTAGCAACCAGAGCTCCTGGAGCAGAATCTTAAACTGAACCACCACTGGGGCCAAAATGCCCAGTGGGTCAAAAATGCGTGCCGTGTCTGAAAGAACTTGACTTTTGGTGCAGCTTGCATTCCCCGTTAAGGAAATCTTGTACGTCATCTTCTCCTGTGTGCCAATGTAGCCCAAGAACCTTTGTAGTATACCTTGAGATATCAATTTCGTTGCCTTGTGTGTTATCGATTTGATTGCCATTCGATACCCATTTACTTAGTTCCAACTGTGCACGCGTCATAAGTAAAATTAACTCCTCCTTTATTCTGACAAGTTCTTGCTCATTCATTGCTCTTGTTAAAACATCATCGAAGTCGAAATCTTCCAGGAGTATCCTAGCCGATGTTGGAAACTCGTGCCTGTGATCAATAGCAAGCTGCTCCAATACTCTGACTGGCAGGAACGGTGCGCAGGCAGTACCATACGTGACTGTACATCATTTGAAATGCTTTAATGGTTCTGCAGGATCTTCTCTCCAGAGGATTCGTTGGTAGTTTTGATGATTAGGGGTCACCGAAATTTGTCTGAACATTTTGACAATATCTGCAGAAAATACAAACTTCTGCATCCTAAATCGTGAGCAGTCGTCGAAACGACTTCGTTATCATCCAATTCCTGTATATGGCCTAAGTCTATGTATTCCCTCATTAACTGGATATACTTCGACTATAGGTTAGCATCCTTTAGTAAGCGACGTTCTACTGCGAGAAAACGTGATCTTGCTCCTTAAAAAGGCAATTTGACGATGTATCTTCCATTGGCATGTCGGGTGTGCGTTTCAAGGAAATGTTTTTCGACTTTTTTATCTTCAGCGGTGATAGGTGTGAATGATGCTACTTCTTCGAGTTCCCAGAGTCTTTGCAGCAGACAATCAATGTCAACAGTAGACAAAAATGATGTTGATGTGGATGGACTTGAGCATTCTACAGAGGTAATAACCCATCCGAATAATGTAGCTACTGCAATTGTACGTCCCTTGTCATCACACAGCTTGTCGCCAGTGAGAACCGACCAAATGTGGTCATTTCCAATCAAAATATCAATCGATGCATTAGTGTAAAAGGCATTATCTGCCAATTCGTAGCCAGCGAATGCAGAAAGTGCTGATGCCTTTATGTTTTGACGAGCCAGTGATGAAGTGATCTTTCCAAGTATATGTGCCTTCATATCCAGGTAGTGATTTGATACTCGACATTTGAGTAGAAGAGAGCAGAAACCTCTGGTATTTTCCGCCTTTGTAGCAGATATACCCGAAACGGCAATCCGAGACGGTGAACGACGGAGACCTATTCAAATTTTTGCCACGCCCACTTCCGCCCCCGCAAATCGCGAAAACGTATTACTAGAGCTGTATTAAAGATATCGTATTTTTACTTGGCACCCCTAATTATATACACAAACTGCTCCACCCGACCAAATTTTGTATAAATCGGACAACAAACATCGGAGATATGCCTATATGAGTTTTGCACTGAATTGCGAAGGCGACATTGGCTGGCAAGAGTGAGCAAGACAGCATGCGTTCGCTGTTCCTGCATGTTAAAGACAATTTTGCATGAAATTAATGGCGATTTCGAGCATATTATATTTTACTTAATATAACTAGTTGGTACAGGGTATACTCAATGTCGGCAGAGACGACTTGCTTGCTTCATTTTCTTCTTCTTCTAGCTTTAATAAATGCTGGAGACAATTTTAAACTAAATTTTTATGCAAAATTGCACTGCTGAAAATTATGTCTAAATACTTCTTGTCCCATCTAAAAATTTCCTTTGAACAGAGATTATAGGCCTTGTGGTTGCGGTGTTGTTGAGTTTGCATCGCTTCTTGAGCCTTATTTTGAATTAAATCTAAACTATCATCACGACTAAACTGTGAAGAACGATCGCCCAACAATCCTAATTTCCGCATCAAATTATAATTACTAGCATTGGTTATCATATGTTAACCAAACGTTACCCTATAAGATCGGCTAGATCGTAACGCACAACATATGCTACTTAATTTTTCATCCCAGTTTCTTTAGTCCGGTTGAATGTAAGCTTTTATAGCTGCCAATACAGATCTGTTAACTCGTTCAGAGGCATTAACTTGTAGAGCATAATAAGCTGTATTAAACGATTGTGATCTAAACATTGTGACACCATTATCAGACACGATAGTTTTAGGGACTCCAAAATAATTGCGACTGCGCAATTGAAAGAAATGAAATCACTTTTTTAACAACCCTTAAAGTGAACGGCAAGTGAACAGATCAAAGTGCAAGTGGTGATTCAATCGAATCTCAAGGACCTCATACAAAGCATTCTTCACTTCAACGAAGTCGGTCGTGTTTTTTTGCGCTCTCGCTTTTTATACCCTGTACCCATAGTGTAAAAGGGTATATTAAAGTCGCCAAAATGTATGTAACAGGCAGAAGGAAGCGTTTCCGACCCCTTAAAGTATATATATTCTTGATCAGCATCACTAGCCGAGTCGATTTAGCCATGTCCGTCTGTCCGTCTGTCCGTCTGTCCGTCCGTCTGTCCGTCTGTCCGTCCGTATGAACACCTAGATCTCGGAGACTATGAGGAGCTAGAGCTACCAAATTTGGCGAGAATATCCATCTAGTGTCCACACAGGTGAAGTTTGTTTCAAATTTTTGCCACGCCCACTTCCGCCCCCGGAATTCGGAAAAAACTAGTACTAGAGCTGTATGAAAGATATCGTATTCTTATTTGGCACACCTGTTTGTATAGCCAAACTGCTTCAGCTGACCAAATTTAGTCAAAAGCGGACAATAAAAGTCGGAGATATTCGCATATAAGTTTTGCACTGAAACAGTAAGGGCGGCATTGGCTGGCAAGAGTGAGCGAGATAGCAAGCGTGCTGTGTTGCGGCATGTTAAACAGAATTTTGTATTAAATTGATGGCGATTTCGATGGTGTTCTAGTTTATTTAATGTAACCAGTTGGTACAGGGTATACTCAATGTCGGCAGGGACGACTTGCTTGCTTCATTTCTTTTTTTTTATTTAATCCCGCATATAAAAATTCTTTTTCGTGGAATCTAGCGCCGAATTAATAAATTACGCAATCTATAAATTGTAATTTGTTCTTAAACACTTACTCAAAGCTATTATTACTTATTGCTTTATTTAATAACAAAACTTAAATTTGTTGTTTTGTTTACATAGACTTTGATTTAGTGTTTTTGATCCGTTTTACTTGTATTCGCGCTCTCGCGTACACATTAGTGTTGTTGTTTGTGTGGTGCTTGCTCTCGCGTCTATACATTGCCCGCGATCGCGACCGTTACTCTCGCGATTGCGCCGGTCTTTGTTGTTGTGTGTTTACTAACTCTCTTTGCTTCTGTCTCTTCAGTTTTTTTCTTGTGCATATTAACCTTTAACACTTGTTTTTTCTTGGTGCGTATAGCCCTTATATTTTATTATATTGCTCATTTTAAATTGCCTCTTTTTATATTTATTTGTTGTTATTTTAATTTTTTTAGTTAATCTTGCAATGGTTGTCTGCTCTTCAAAAAAGTGCCCCCATCCCCAAAAAATCTAAGATGAGATTATCTTTTGTGCTGGCTGTGCGATAACATTATGCATTGTTGGTGTAAATGCATGCTTAAAAATACAAACTATGAATTTCTCACAGACCAATGCAGGCTTTGCTTAGAATAGACTTAACCCCTACATATTTTCATTTACACTGTACTCACACTATATTTTTATACAACACAAAATTATCCCCCACATTATGTTCACACACACAATCATATTTACACTATAAATAAGACCCCCAAATGTATATACATGTGACCCCCTAGATCCTAGAATCGTGTATATAAACTCGACCTTTTTCTTAATAAAATCAGTATTCAAGCAACTCTTGTCTATTCACTACTCTGCAATCAACGGGTGAGCATCGCTGTGTCTTTGGCCCCCATTTGCATGATCTCTCCGAAGTCCACCCAATTTCAAGTGTTGGTTGCGACAGCCCTATGTCACTAGTTTATGTTCTAGAGGCAAACATTATTATAAATAATAAAATTATAAAATTCAATAACATTTTGGTGAACCCCGACTTCGGCGTTCCCAATTTAAACAAATAAAACATTTTGGTGTAACAGTCAAAGTGTGAGAATTTTGTCAACTCAGACTAATTTTCTCAATAACCCGCATATAAGGAATTTTGGTCAACTTGTCGATCATTTCCTTTTTTAATACAACGCTTTGGAAAATATTGATATTCCTTTTGCAGGCTAGCAACAATCCGGGGTCCCGACATTTACGAAGCAATTGATTAATTTGGATATCATTGCATTTGTACATATCATTTATGTCAACTTGGCGACGGTATTGCACACCATAACTAAAAACTACATCTGCTTGTGAGACAACTGACTGTGTCAGCACTTTGTCACCTAGTCAATTTGGCGACTAGAATCACAGCGGAAAAAAGTACATTTGAGTCAACTTGGCGACTATTAGTGTACAACAGGTCAACTTGGCGACCAAAAAATCTTCTGTTTGTCGGACAACTGAAATTATCCGCACTTTGTTGAACAACATACTAAAAACCGCAGAAGGACTGCCATTTGCTGAAGACTCTTCATCCCTGGGGGAGTCTTGTGATGTGGCTGTTAGAAGATTAGAAGAACAGCTTAGACACATGAAGGAAGTGTTGCCCAAAAAATTAACGAGGCGGCATCATTGTGTACTCAAACCAGACATTACCACAACCAAATTAAGAGTGGTATTGGATGCCTCGTTAGGAAAATCTGTGAATATCTTGTATCCAGAACCAGGTGAAAAACTTGATGATCAACTTGATGACGACGACGACGCCGATGATTCCCAAGAAAACGGGTTTAAGGATGCTACAACAAGGCAAAGCCCAAAAAGATGAATCTTAGTATCGTTACCTGTAACGTTATTGCTGTTGTTACCATTGGCATTATTGGCCCAATCAGTAAATGGCAAACCTAGATTGATGCCAAACCTGGCATTTACTATGAGAAAATTGGAACGTCTAGCTTTGCTGTAGCTGACTGGACAATCATTGCGTATTATAATTTTGATTCTTATTGGGACGATATGAACACATTTTCTTTCGGAATAAAAAAGATTGGGGAAATGTGTTCCCGACTAAAACCAAACAAACATTTCCAACATGTGGAAGAGGAACTGAGAATGGAAAACGATCTCTTGCACATAGGACGAAATCGTAGAGCACCATTTGATTTTATTGGCAACATCGCCAGGAGTCTGTATGCAGTACTGGACTCGGAATATGCAAAAGAAATACTAATATCAATACCAATACTCATCAAGCGTGATGAGGCAATTATTGAGAAGCGATTGAATTTGATGGAGCAGCAACTACTCGATATATCTCTCAAGCACATTCTGATTCTGTCAAGACTTTTCAATGGTATCTCACGATAACAACACAACTTTCGGTGATTGCTTCAAATTTGCAACGAGTACAATAAGAGATTGCCCATGTACTCACTGACGTTCATCATGACCGTTGTTACTCCCGCCTAAACCACTTGAACAACACTTAAAAGAGTTAAAAAATCATCTTCCACCAGGACACATACTTCCTGCCACAAACTAGTTCCTATACCAGCAATCAGCAATAAAGGAATTATGACGATGGATATTCAAACTCCCATGATAGCGGTCAATAAGCACAGAGATCAGTTTCTTGGATTAACAGCAACTGAATTAAAACAATGCCATCAAGTCACAAATGAAGAATTCATATGTCAAAATAAACAATCTGTGTTCTCAATCAACAGTAATTGTGAATTCCAGTTGTTCAACAACAAAACTTCAAATATGTGTCAAATCAAATACACAAGCATGACTTTCGTCTGGTTCAATATGTACTACAAGAACCATTGGATTTTTGCTACAATGTCGCCAATGGAGTTATCTGCAGTCTGCGATGACAACAGTTCAAGCATCACCATAAGTCAAGGAGGATTATTAACACTTGATCCAAGTTGCACTTTGCGGAATCCATTAATACGTGTAACTGGACATCGTATTACATGGGAATTTCTCCACTATGATGATGAACTCAACTAATGAAACGGCTTCTACCAATGTTCACCTAAGCTACAATGAACTTGACAAACTCAGCAGTCAATTATGGCCCAGATTCAAAATAAAGTTACCATATGACCTAAAATCTAGTCAAGGGCCTATTTAACATCACAACATTGCTTCATACATAGCGCTAATAATATTCATAACATTAGTGCTGCTATATGTTATCAAAAATCGGTGTACCAACGGAAGACAAGAAGCCAGGATTGCTATTGGCCTTCAACAGATGACCCCTCCCACAACTGGTACCCAGATGCCAACTGGTAGTCAACCGACTCAATCTACACATCGACCTGTTGGAAACTACGAAATCAACATTTAAGTAATGTTGAACAGTCGTTCAACGGCCGGGAGTATGTTGGTGTAAATGCATGCTTAAAATACAAACTATGAATTTCTCACAGTAAAGACCAATGCAGGCTTTGCTTAGAATAGAATTAACCCCTACATATTTTCATATACACTGTACTCACACTATATTTTCATACAACACAAAATTATCCCCTAGCCAATTTGGGGACTAGAACGACAGCAGAGTATAATTGGATACTCCAAATTTGGATTTCTGCAACGTGGGACAAGGCGTACCCAATCAATTGAATCATGACTAAAAAATATACTTCCAACGGATCAAAGTACATAAAGTAAAATGGATAAAATATACGAACAACAGTTTAAGCGAGGTGAAAAGATTCATAATGTCATCAGAAATGTCAAAAAGGACTCTGCCTCAAGAAAGTCAAAGGTTCTCTATTATGATAATAAAATTGAGACGATTGAGGATCTTTGGGATGAATTTGAGAAAGCCCAAACTGATTTATTGGAATCGTTGGGATACGAGCCATCCGGTCACGATTACTTCAAAAAGGAATATTATTCAAAATTAAAAGAATTAACAGAAGAAGTAATAAAGGACTGGAAACTACAAAGGGCAAAAATTGAAGAAAGCAAATTGGCGCATCAAAAAGAAGAAGATCGCATTAACATTCAACCATTGATCAGAAAGCAAGGCGCAATGCTAACAACACTTTCCAGGACATTAAAGCAAATAATTCCTGAAGAAAAAATTAACTACAAAACAGTTGTAGAAAACTTATGGCAGCAGATAGAACAACTGCACTATGAGGTGTATAAACTTGCAGTAGATCCAGTCGAAGCTGGATACAATTTGGAAACATTCATAATGGCAGAAAAGGCGATACTGAAATTTTGTGTCCCACCTGCACATGATGTGACAACGTCGTCACTACAATTGCCAAAAATTTCAATTCCAAAATTTGATGGAAATTATTTGAAATGGTTCATGAATCAAACATACCCGCTGTACAAAAGATGTGGTATTTAAAAGCAAATCTATCAAGGGATGCCGAAAGATTAATTAGGCACCTTGAATTAACAGAAGTCAATTATGACACTGCATGGAAAATGTTGCAAGAACGATTTAACAATAAACGGGTCTTGGTTACAGCAGTGTTCGAAAAATTATTTGATCATCCAAACATTGGAAACGACGCCCTGTCAATAAAGCATCTTCATGATAATATTCATGAATCATTGCAAGCCTTAAAGAATATAGGCATTGACACAGATACTTGGGATTCCATTAAAATTATCCATATGACAAGAAAATTGGATAGACTTAACCACACTCTATATGAACAATCCCTTTCCGATACAAGCGAATTGCAGAAGACCAACGAATTCCTTGCATTTTTGGAACAACGTTTCCTTGCCCTAGAGGCGATTGGTACCAAGCAGTCCAGGGAAAGGCAAAAAAGATGTGCATCAGCGTCTGGCACAAACTCATCTTCATGTCCGTTCTGCAGTAAGTTAAATCACAAACTGTTTCAGTGTGATAAATTCAAAACTAAATCTGCAGCAGAACGGTTAAACTGGGTACAGAGACAGAGAATGTGTGTCAATTGTTTTAAAACCGACCATATGTCGAAGGCTTGTAGCTGAAATGCGATGGAAAACACAATACATTGTTACATTTGGGAAACAACGATTTGAAACCAAATGTAACAGCTACGGTCTCAGCTACGTCCACATATGGAAGCAATAAAAATTAAACTCTACTAGCGACGGCTAGGGTAATTGTTAAAGGAACCAATGAGCGAGAAGGAGAATTTCGTGCGCTCTTAGACAGTGGCTCCCAAGTCAATCTAATCTCAGAGAGACTAGTAAAACAATTATCTTTAAAAATAGAAAAGGCATCGCTAAGAATTGAAGGAGTAGGAGGACAACCACAACTCAGCAGATCAAGAGCAAATGTACTTGTGAAATCAAAATACACCGATTTCAGTACAAGAGTGGAAGCCTTTGTTTTACCGCACATTGTCGCAGATCAACTCGCAGAAGCAATAACGAAAAAGTTTGACCTGCCAAAAACCATACCTCTGGCGGATCCCAACTTCAACAAAACTGGTAAAATTGACTTATTACTAGGAGCAGATCACCATTTCTCAATTTTACTACCTGGACAAGTAAAACAAAATAAGTGTCCAACTCTTCAAAATTCAGAATTTGGTTGGATCATTGCCGGAAAAATAAATATGGCTACATCTGCACCTACAACTTGTATGGTGGCTACTAAGCCTGATGAACTTTTTGGAGCGATTCTGGAAACTGGATACCTTGGAACCGGAAAAAATATACAAAAGTCCAGAGGAAGAATATTGCGAAAAGCACTTCTTGGACAATTTACATAAAGCTGCAGATGGAAGATTGGTTGTAAAACTGCCATTTGCTGAAGACTCTTCATCCCTGGAGGAGTCTCGTGATGTGGCTGTTAGGAGATTCCTATCACTGGAAACCAGGATGAGCCCAGAAATAAAGGCAGAATATATAAAGTTCATGAAAGAATATGAACAGCTTGGACACATGAAGGAAGTGTTGCCAGAAAGATTACCAAGGCAGCATTATTTCATACCTCATCATTGTGTTCTTAAACCTGATAGTACCACAACCAAATTAAGGATGGTATTTGATGCTTCATGTAAGACATCAACAGGAAAATCTTCATGATAATATTCATGAATCATTGCAAGCCTTAAAGAATATAGGCATTGACACAGAAACTTGGGATTCTATTATAATTTTCCATATGACAAGAAAATTGGATAGACTTACCCACACTCTATATGAACAATCCCTTTCCGATACAAGGGAATTGCAGAAGACCAAAGAATTCCTTGCATTTTTGGAACAACATTTCCTTGCCCTCGAGGCGATTGGTACCAAGCAGTCCAGGGAAAGACAAAAAAGATGTGCATCAGCGTCTGGCACAAACTCATCTTCATGTCCGTTCTGCAGTAAGTTAAATCACAAACTGTTTCAGTGTGATAAATTCAAAACTAAATCTGCAGCAGAACGGTTAAACTGGGTACAGAGACAGAGAATGTGTGTCAATTGTTTTAAAACCGACCATATGTCGAAGGCTTGTAGCTGAAATGCGATGGAAAACACAATACATTGTTACATTTGGGAAACAACGATTTGAAACCAAATGTAACAGCTACGGTCTCAGCTACGTCCACATATGGAAGCAATAAAAATTATACTCTACTAGCGACGGCTAGGGTAATTGTTAAAGGGACCAATGAGCGAGAAGGAGAATTTCGTGCGCTCTTAGACAGACATGGTTGTCTGCTCTTCGAAAAAGTGCCCTCATCCACAAAAAGTCCAATATCTTTTATGCCGGCTTTGCGATAACATTATGCATGTTTAATGCGCTGGTTACACAGCCAAAGTAAAGTATAGTATTGGAAACGGTGGGGGCCTTAAATGGAGTTGTGAAGCGTGCCGAGACGTAGAAATGGGTATGCGTCTATTTATGCGGCGGACGAGAGAGGGATTTAAATCCCTGTCGACTGGTTTTCTAAAACTCGCGATGAGTTTTCGTCTCTGGAAACTCAGTTTAATAGTTATAAACTATTAAACGAGTCACCGAAGCGGAAGAAAAGTATCCTCTATATTTCTCTCCCGATCTGCCGGCATCTCTGCTTCCTCCGGCCCCGGCATCGTTGATTGACCTATTAACTCCAAATGCTCAGCAACTGATATCATTTAGGAGTCCAGTAGTAGCTGCAGTTGCTCGGACGATTGACATCTCCCCCTGGTAATAATGGCCCGCAAGCTGACTCGATATCGGTTGTAGTTTCCGATGTGTCCGGGCGAATATCCTCTCCCAGGGATATTCCCAATAAAATTTTAACAAGAAGAGCGTCATCTGCCTCAGCAGTTCCAGCGCAAAATGATATTGCTGCGGTTCCGACTGGCGCATTGAGATCTCTTGTAGCCATTCCACCAAAAAAGCAAATCTTTGTTTCGCGGCTGGACCCCAATACTTCATCAGATGATGTTATAGCCCATATCCGGGCAAAAGTCGTGGCGTCAAACATTGTGTAGGAAAAGTTTAGTTTTTTATACTCCCGTGACATCTCGTCATTTAAAATCAGTGTCCCACCAAATATCTTTAAGCAAATTTGTCACAAAGATTTTTGGCCGGATCATTTGGTTATAAAGGAGTATACGGCTAAGAAAAGAAAAATCGGCCTCCGATTCGTCTGCCTAACACAACTAATCCTTCCCTACCTTCTGGCTCGTCAGTAGTGTCAAAATTTGTTTGAAATCATATTCTTTATTTCTAACTTGCTCGTATATTCCACCGAATTCTGACATGACATATTCTAGCCATTTAGAAGCTATTCCGCTTTGTCTCTTCACTTCTTTCTGATGCAGACATATTTATCGTTCTGGGAGATTTTAATCTACCTGACTTTTCATGGCTTCCATCAGGTGTGTCTTCCTTGTTAATGCCCTCCTCCTCACATTGCTTTGTTGACGGTCTCCTTGAGTTATCCCTAACCCAAGTTAATCCTGTGCGTAACAAAATGAGAGAGTCACTAGATTTTATATTTATGTTAGATTCTTCTAACTGTACTGTTTCGAGGATTGATCCCTTAGTCGTCCCCGAAGACAGTTTCCATCCAACTTGGGACTTAACTATTGATCTACCTTTTCGGTTATCAAATGCTGGTACCAGTTCGACGTCTCTTTGCTTTCGTAAAACTAACTTTTTCAAGCTCAATGAGCTAATTCTTGCCACAGACTGGTCGTATCTGTACTTCTGTAATGAAATAATAAATTACGCGATTTAAAAATTGTAACTTGTTCTTAAACACTCACTCAAAGCTATTATTACTTATTACTTTATTTAATAACAAAACACAAAGTTTTGTTGTTTTGTCTACATAGACTTTGATTTTGTGTTTTTGATCCCTTTTAATTGCATTCGCGCTCTCGCATACACACTAGTGTTGTTGTTTGTGTGCTGCTTGCTCTCTCGACTTTACATTGCCCGCGATCGCGACCGTTACTCTCGCGATTGTGCCAGTCTTTGTTGCTGTGTGTTATTACTAACTCTCTTAATTTTTTTTCTCTTCAGTTATTTCTTGGTGCGTATAGCCCTTTTATTATATTACATTGCTCATTTTTAAATTGCCCACTCTTTTTTAAATTTTTTATTATTTATTATTATTTATTTTTTAAATCTACAATGGTTGTCTGCTCTTCGAGAAAGTGCCCTCATCCTCAAAAATCCAAGATGACTATCTTTTGTGCTGGCTGTGCGATAACGTAATGCATGTTAAATGCGCTGGTTACACAGCCAAAGTAAAGTATAGTATTGGAAACGGTGGGGGACTAAAATGGAGTTGTGAAGCGTGCCGGGACGTAGAAATGGATATGCGTCTATTTATGCGGCGGACGAGAGAGGGATTTAAATCCCTGTCGGCTGGTTTTCTGAAACTTCGTGATTAGTTTTCGTCTCTGGAAACTCAGTCTAATAGTTATAAACTATTAAACGAGTCACCGAAGCGGAAGAAAAGTATCCCTCTATATTTCTCTCCCGATCTGCCGGCATCTCTGCTTCCTCCGGCCCCGGCATCGTTGATTGACCCATTAACTCCAAATGCTCAGCAACTGATATCATTTAGGAGTCCAGTAGTAGCTGCAGTTGCTCGGACGATTGACATCTCCCCTGGTAATAATGGCCCGCAAGCTGACTCGATATCGGTTGTAGTTTCCGATGTGTCCGGGCGAATATCCTCTCCCAGGGATATTCCCAATAAAATTTTAACAAGAAGAGCGTCATCTGCCTCAGCAGTTCCAGCGCAAAATGATATTGCTGCGGTTCCGACTGGCGCATTGAGATCTCTTGTAGCCATTCCACCAAAAAAGCAAATCTTTGTTTCGCGGCTCGACCCCAATACTTCATCAGATGATGTCATAGCCCATATCCGATCAAAAGTCGTGGCGCCAAACATTGTGGTAGAAAAGTTTAGTTTTTCACACACCCGTGACAACTCGTCATTTAAAATCAGTGTCCCACCAAATATCTTTAAGCAAATTTGTCACAAAGATTTTTGGCCGGATCATTTGGTTATAAAGGAGTATACGGCTAAGAAAAAGAAAAATCGGCCTCCGATTCGTCTGCCTAACACAACTAATCCTTCCCTACCTTCTGGCTCGTCAGTAGTGTCAAAATTTGTTTGAAATCATATTCTTTATTTCTAACTTGCTCGTATATTCCACCGAATTCTGACATGACATATTCTAGCCATTTAGAAGCTATTCCGCTTTGTCTCTTCACTTCTTTCTGATGCAGACATATTTATCGTTCTGGGAGATTTTAATCTACCTGACTTTTCATGGCTTCCATCAGGTGTGTCTTCCTTGTTAATGCCCTCCTTCTCACATTGCTTTGTTGACGGTCTCCTTGAGTTATCCCTAACCCATGTTAATCCTGTGCGTAACAAAATGAGAGATCACTAGATTTTATATTTATGTTAGATTCTTCTAACTGTACTGTTTCGAGGATTGATCCCTTAGTCGTCCCCGAAGACAGTTTCTATCCAACTTTGGACTTAACTATTGATCTACCTTTTCGGTTATCAAATGCTGGTACCAGTTTGACGTCTCTTTGCTTTCGTAAAACTAACTTTTTCAAGCTCAATGAGCTAATTCTTGCCACAGACTGGTCTTATCTGTACTCCTGTAATGATATGAATGCTGCCATTTGTTTTTTCTATGATACTATGTTTTCGCTTTTTGATGCTTGTGTTCCACGTGTGACCCATGTATTGTCTAACAAACCGCCATGGTTTACACGTGAGATGACTAATTTGAAAAATGTGAAGTCTAGATATTATAGAAAGTTCAAAAAATTGGGTCGACCGTCGCTGATTTTTTCAAAACGACCTATTCCTCTAAAGATCTGTTATTGAATTTTATAATTTTATTATTTATAAAAATATTTGCCTCTAGAACATAAACTAGTGACATAGGGCTGTCGCAACCAACACTTGAAATTGGGTGGACTTCGGAGAGATCATGCAAATGGGGGCCAAAGACACAGCGATGCTCACCCGTTGATTGCAGAGTAGTGAATAGACAAGAGTTGCTTGAATACTGATTTTATTAAGAAAAAAGGTCGAGTTTATATACACGATTCTAGGATCTAGGGGGTCACATGTATATACATTTGGGGGTCTTATTCATAGTGTAAATGTCATTGTGTGTGTGAACATAATGTGGTTGACAATTTTGTGTTGTATGAAAATATGGTGTGAGTACAGTGTATATGAAAATATGTAGGGGTTAATTCTATTCTAAGCAAAGCCTGCATTGGTCTTTACTGTAAGAAATTCATAGTTTGTATTTTAAGCATGCATTTACACCAACATACTCCCGGCCGTTGAACGACTGTTCAACATTACTTAAATGTTGATTTCGTAGTTTCCAACAGGTCGATGTGTAGATTGAGTCGGTTGACTACCAGTTGGCATCTGGGTACCAGTTGTGGGAGGGGTCATCTGTTGAAGGCCAATAGCAATCCTGGCTTCTTGTCTTCCGTTGATACACCGATTTTTGATAACATACAGCAGCACTAATGTTATGAATATTATTAGCGCTATGTATGAAGCAATGTTGTGATGTTGAATAGGCCCTTGACTAGATTTTAGGTCATATGGTAACTTTATTTTGAATCTGGGCCATAATTGACTACTGAGTTTGTCAAGTTCATTGTAGCTTAGGTGAACATTGGTAGAAGCCGTTTCATTAGTTGAGTTCATCATCATAGTGGAGAAATTCCCAAACCGGGCATATGACATATTCATTGTGCCGGTGGTTGTAATACGATGTCCAGTTACACGTATTAATGGATTCCGCAAAGTGCAACTTGGATCAAGTGTTAATAATCCTCCTTGACTTATGGTGATGCTTGAACTGTTGTCATCGCAGACTGCAGATAACTCCATTGGCGACATTGTAGCAAAAATCCAATGGTTCTTGTAGTACATATTGAACCAGACGTCATGTTTGTGTATTTAATTTGACACATATTTGAAGTTTTGTTGTTGAACACAGATTGTTTATTTTGACATATGAATTCTTCATTGGTGACTTGATGGCATTGTTTTAATTCAGTTGCTGTTAATCCAAGAAACTGATCTCTGTGCTTATTGACCGCTATCATGGGAATTTGAATATCCATCGTCATAATTCCTTTATTGCTGATTGCTGGTATGGGAACTAGATTGTATAATTCAAATACTTGTGCTGAGAGCAATGGTAGCGTTACTTTGAATATTACGCGCTTCTTTACAATGCTCCCTTCTGCCTTCATCATTTTATATAATTGTAGAACATCATCGTCTGTGGCAGGAAGTATGTGTCCTGGTGGAAGATGATTTTTTAACTCTTTTAAGTGTTGTTCAAGTTGTTTAGGCGAGAGTAACAACGGGCTAATTTGGTCATGATGAACGTCAGTGAGTACATGGGCAATCTCTGATTGTACTCGTTGCAAATTTGAAGCAATCACCGAAAGTTGTGTTGTTATCGTGAGATACCATTGAAAAGTCTTGACAGAATCAGAATGTGCTTGAGATATATCGAGTAGTTGCTGCTCCATCAAATTCAATCGCTTCTCAATAACCGCCTCATCACGCTTGAAAATGTTGATTGTTGAATCAAGTATAGACGTTTGATTCTTTAAGAGTGTTACCAAGTATTCCTCATTTGTTTTCACCTTTTCAATAGTATTGGACATTTCTTTTGCATATTCCGAGTCCAGTACTCCATATAGACTCCTGGCAATGTTGCCAATAAAATCAAATGGTGCTCTACGATTTCGTCCTATGTGCAAGAGATCGTTTTCCATTCTCAGTTCCTCTTCCACATGTTGGAAATGTTTGTACATTGCAGAACAGGCTTGACTTGGTTTTAATCGGGAACACATTTCCCCAATCTTTTTTATTCCGAAAGAAAATGTGTTCATATCGTCCCAATAAGGATTCAAATTATAATACGCAATGATTGTCCAGTCAGCTACAGCAAATCTGGACGTTCCAATTTTTTCATAGTAAATGCCAGGTTTGGCATCAAATTGGGTCACATTTACTGATTGGGCCAATGCCAATGGTAACAACAGCAACATCATCAATAACGTTAGAGGTAACGATGCTAAGATTCGTCTTTTTGGGCTTTGCCTTATTGTAGCATCCTTAAACCCGTCTTCTTGGGAATCATCGCCGTCGCCGTCATCCAGTTGATCATCAAGTTTTTCACCTGGTTCTGGATACAAGATATTCACAGATTTTCCTAACGAGGCATCCAATACCACTCTTAATTTGGTTGTGGTAATGTCAGGTTTGAGTACACAATGATGCCGCCTTGTTAATTTGGGCAACACTTCCTTCATGAGTCTAAGCTGTTCTTCTAATCTTCTAACAGCCACATCACAAGACTCCCCCAGGGATGAAGAGTCTTCAGCAAATGGCAGTCCATCTGCGGTTTTTTGTAACTTGTCCAAGAAGTGCTTTTCGCAATACCCTTCCTCTGGACCTTTGTATGTTCTTGCTGGTTTCAGGGTATCCAATTTCCAGAACGGCTCCAACAGTTCATCAGACTTGGAAGGCACCATACAAGTGGCAGGTGCAGATGTAACCATGTTTATTTTCCCAGCTATGATCCAACCAAATTCTGAATTTTGAAGAACTGGACAACTATTTTGTTTTATTTGTCCCGGTAATAATATTGAGAAATGGTGATCTGCACCTAGTAATAAATCGATTTTACTTGTTTTGTAAAAGTTGGGATCCGCTAGAGGTATGTTTTTCGGCAGGTCAAACATTTGAGTAATTGCTTCTGTGGGTTGATCTGCAACAATGTGCGGTAAAACAAAGGCTTCCACTCTTGTACTGAAATCGGTGTATTTTGATTTTACAAGTACATTTACTTTTGATCTGCTGAGTTGTGGTTGTCCTCCTACTCCTTCAATTCTTAGCGATGCCTTTTCTATTTTTAAAGATAATTGTTTTACTAGTCTCTCTGAGATTAGATTGACTTGGGAGCCACTGTCTAAGAGCGCACGAAATTCTCCTTCTCGCTCATTGGTCCCTTTAACAATTACCCTAGCCGTCGCTAGTAGAGTATAATTTTTATTGCTTCCATATGTGGACGTAGCTGAGACCGTAGCTGTTACATTTGGTTTCAAATCGTTGTTTCCCAAATGTAACAATGTATTGTGTTTTCCATCGCATTTCAGCTACAAGCCTTCGACATATGGTCGGTTTTAAAACAATTGACACACATTCTCTGTCTCTGTACCCAGTTTAACCGTTCTGCTGCAGATTTAGTTTTGAATTTATCACACTGAAACAGTTTGTGATTTAACTTACTGCAGAACGGACATGAAGATGAGTTTGTGCCAGACGCTGATGCACATCTTTTTTGTCTTTCCCTGGACTGATTGGTACCAATCGCCTCGAGGGCAAGGGAACGTTGTTCCAAAAATGCAAGGAATTCTTTGGTCTTCTGCAATTCCCTTGTATCGGAAAGGGATTGTTCATATAGAGTGTGGGTAAGTCTATCCAATTTTCTTGTCATATGGAAAATTATAATAGAATCCCAAGTTTCTGTGTCAATGCCTATATTCTTTAAGGCTTGCAATGATTCATGAATATTATCATGAAGATTCTTTATTGACAGGGCGTCGTTTCCAATGTTTGGATGATCAAATAATTTTTCGAACACTGCTGTAACCAAGACCCGTTTATTGTTAAATCGTTCTTGCAACATTTTCCATGCAGTGTCATAATTGACTTCTGTTAATTCAAGGTGCCTAATTAATCTTTCGGCATCCCCTGATAGATTTGCTTTTAAATACCACATCTTTTGTACAGCGGGTATGTTTGATTCATGAACCATTTTCTTAAAAATGTCATGAAATTGTTGCCATTTCAAATAATTTCCATCAAACTTTGGAATTGAAATTTTTGGCAATTGTAGTGACGACGTTGTCACATCATGTGCAGGTGGGACACAAAATTTCAGTATCGCCTTTTCTGCCATTATGAATGTTTCCAAATTGTATCCAGCTTCGACTGGATCTACTGCAAGTTTATAAATCTCATAGTGCAGTTGTTCTATCTGCTGCCATAAGTTTTCTACAACTGTTTTGTAGTTCATTTTTTTCTTCAGGAATTATTTGCTTTAATGTCCTGGAAAGTGTTGCTAGCATAGCGCTATGCTTTCTGATCAATGGTTGAATGTTAATGCGATCTTCATCTTTTTGATGGGCCAATTTGCTTTCTTCAATTTTTTGCCCTTTGTAGTTTCCAGTCCTTTATTACTTCTTCTGTTAATTCTTTTAATTTTGAATAATATTCCTTTTTGAAGTAATCGTGACCGGATGGCTCGTATCCCAACGATTCCAATAAATCAGTGTGGGCTTTGTCAAATTCATCCCAAAGATCTTCAATCGTCTCAATTTTATTATCATAATAGAGAACTTTTGACTTTCTTGAGGCAGAGTCCTTTTTGACATTTCTGATGACATTTTGAATCTCTTCACCTCGCTCAAACTGTTGTTCGTATATTTTATCCATTTTACTTTATGTACTTTGATCCGTTGGAAGTATATTTTTTAGTCAATTGACAAGGTACGCTCCGACTCGCACCGATTAGTGATCAAAGTACTAGTAAATAAAGTTAAATTGAACAAGTATAAAGTTTTAAAAAAATTTTTTTTATTTTATTTAATATAAATGTATATAATGAATCGTAGAATCCTTCGACTGCTTGGTCTCCGTGTTTTCCAGATGATTCAATTGATTGGGTACGCCTTGTCCCACGTTGCAGAAATCCAAATTTGGAGTTTTCCGATTATACTCTGCTGTCGTTCTAATCCACAAATTGACTAGTTGACAAAGTGCTGATAATTTCAGTTGTCCGACAAACAGAAGATTTTATGGTCGCCAAGTTGACCTGTTGTACACTAATAGTCGCCAAGTTGACTCAAATGTACTTTTTTCCGCTGTGATTCTAGTCGCCAAATTGACTAGGTGACAAAGTGCTGACACAGTCAGTTGTCTCACAAGCAGATGTAGTTTTTAGTTATGGTGTGCAATACCGTCGCCAAGTTGACATAAATGATATGCACAAATGCAATGATATCCAAGTTAATCAATTGCTTCGTAAATGTCGGGACCCCGGATTGTTG
The DNA here is from genome assembly GCA_018151275.1 of Drosophila prosaltans. Classification (NCBI taxonomy): domain Eukaryota; kingdom Metazoa; phylum Arthropoda; class Insecta; order Diptera; family Drosophilidae; genus Drosophila; species Drosophila prosaltans. The sequence continues at coordinate 184,765 of JAECWY010000015.1, read as the reverse complement.
CTAGCCTGCAAAACCGTGCCCTCGCTAAGGAATATCAATATTTTCCAAAGCGTTGTATTAAAAAAGGAAATGATCGACAAGTTGACCAAAATTCCTTATATGCGTGTTATTGAGAAAATTAGTCTGAGTTGACAAAATTCTCACACTTTGACTATTACACCAAAATGTTTTATTTTTTTAAATTGGGAACGCCAAAGTCGGGGGTCACCAAAATGTTGTTGAATTTTATAATTTTATTATTTATAAAAATGTTTGCCTCTAGAACATAAACTAGTGACATAGGGCTGTCGCAACCAACACTTGAAATTGGGTGGACTTCGGAGAGATCATGCAAATGGGGGCCAAAGACACAGCGATGCTCACCCGTTGATTGCAGAGTAGTGAATAGACAAGAGTTGCTTGAATACTGATTTTATTAAGAAAAAGGTCGAGTTTATATACACGATTCTAGGATCTAGGGGGTCACATGTATATACATTTGGAGGTCTTATTCATAGTGAAAATGTGATTGTGTGTGTGAACATAATGTGGGGGACAATTTTGTGTTGTATGAAAATATAGTGTGAGTACAGTGTATATGAAAATATGTAGGGGTTAATTCTATTCTAAGCAAAGCCTGCATTGGTCTTTACTGTAAGAAATTCATAGTTTGTATTTTAAGCATGCATTTACACCAACAAGATCATTGAGCTAACTTTTCATATCTCTATCAGTTGAAAAGGTCTAATTACGTCTTTAATCCTGTGATCGATGAAGATTCGCTTCTCAGCGTGCTTACTTTAGTCAAGCCGGTGTACTCACCTGACCTGATGGGATACCTGGTTGTGTACTCAGGTTTTGCGCTGACACTTTGATTTCCCCAATTCTTAAGTTATTTACTTTGTCCGTTAAAACTTCCTCTTTCCCAACCATTTGGAAAGAATCTTTTATTATTCCTTTGCATAAAAAGGGTAATAAATCCGTAGCTTCTAATTATAGGGGTATTTCCAAATTGTCTGCTATTCCGAAGACATTTGAGAAAATTATAACTTCTCAACTGCAACATTTCTGTAGTTCTATTCTTTCATCTTCTCAGTATGGGTTTATGAAACGTAGATCCACTACCACATGCTATTTATTTTTGCCATAATTTAATAAAATCTGATCAGGTCGTGGAGAAAAAATGAATTTTGACTATTGAATTGATTATAACCTAATGCACACAATGGAAAAGAAAAATTTAACGTAAATCAAAAAATTTATTTTTCTTATCTTTTATTATTTTACTAAATGCAGTTTTTATAAGCTATGATATAATATACCTATATAATTCCATACATTTTTTTTTGACTTTTCGCAAAAGCAAAGAGCAAGCGCAGCTGAACACTTATACTTAATACACTATGCTATAAGGATTACATTAGGCGTTGTAAACTTCAGTTTTCCCGTGATCCTAAGCAATTTTAGCAGTGCACCCGTCCCATTTATGTTTTGAAAATAACAAAGCAAACGATGATCAGGCCATTGCCGATATGTTTGCTGATGTTTTCAAAACAACCTATCCCTACAAGAACTATCATGCTAAATTTTTATATCCCTATCAGTTGAAAAGGTCTAATTGCGTACTTAATCCTGTGATCGATGAAAGTTCGCTTCTCAGTGTGCTTACTTTAGTGAAGCCCGTTTACTCACCAGGACCTGATGGGATACCTGGTTGTGTACTCAGGTTTTCAGCTGAGACTTTGATTTCCCCGATTCTTAAGTTATTTACTTTGTCCGTTGAAACTTCCTCTTTCCCAACCATTTGGAAGGAATCTTTTATTACTCCTTTGCATAAAAGGGTAATAAATCCGTAGCTTCAAACTATAGGGGTATTTCCAAATTGTCTGCTGTTCCGAAGGCGTATGAGAAAATTATAACTTCTCAACTGCAACATTTCTGTAGTTCTATTCTTTCATCTTCTCAACATGGGTTTATGAAATTTAGATCTAGTACCACTAACACTTTAGAGATTAATTCTTTAGCGATCGAAGGATTTATACCGACTTCAGTAAGGCTTTTGATTCCATCAATCATAGACTGCTTTTATTCAAGCTGAACGAACATGGGATTCCAAGCCTTTTGCTTAATTTGATTTCTCAATATCTTACTAACCATACACAAAAAGTTTTATTTAAAACTTATCTTTCGAAGACCATCAATGTGACCTCGGGGGTGCCACAAGGTAGCCATCTAGGACCACTGCTTTTTACCCTTTTCAATGACCTTCCGTCAGTTGTAACTCACTCTCGCGTGCTTATGTACGCTGATGATGTTAAACTTTGTATTAGTTTTAAAGACTTAAGTTCTCCACATCTGCTTCGAGTCGATCTTAATAACTTTCAAACTTGGTGTGAAATTAATTTATTAAAACTCAAAGTTTCGAAATAAAACGTCATGTCATTTCATAGATCCACTTTGCAAATAGTGGTGTATTATCTTAATAATACCCCACTTGAACGTTTGAACGAGATTAATGATTTGGGTGTACTCAAGGATCACAAATTAAATTTTACTCGTCATATTAATATCACTCTCAATAAAGCCATGAGTTGTCTTGGTTTCGTTAAGCGATGGTCGAAAGAATTTGATGATCCTTACACAACCAAAACTCTTTTTATTTCACTGGTCCGCCCCATTTTGGAGTATGTATCATGTGTTTGGTCTCCACAATATGGATCACACCAAGTAAAAATTGAATCTGTTAGAAAACAGTTTTTAATTTTTGCTCTTCGTGGTTTAAACTGGGATCGAAATGTTAACTTGCCCTCCTATTCTAAAAGACTTCTTTTGATTAACCTTCCCTCCTTACTTAATCGTAGAGTAATTACAATGCTCGATATTTAATTCGTAATAAATTTTATTATAAAAAAAAACATTTTTTTGAATACCTAACCACACACTGGATTCATACTTATTGTTAGAGAAGTAGGAGGGGTAACAATTGGGCCTCATGGCTGACTCACCCGGTATGCTTTGCACCCACACTTAATTTATTTCTTTTATGGGTAACTCCGTGACTTGTCTCTTTGTATGCCTATTATCCTTTTTCTGGACGTTGACGCGTACAATGCGCGGTACGTTCAAGTGGTCCAAGCGACACCAGGACAAAGCCTGTTACGCGCGAACCCTATCAGACAGCATGCAAAAACGAAGTCGCGTGGACAACGGACGACAACTAAAATAATAATTAAGACTACTAGATAGATAACTTAAAATAGAAGTTTTTAGAATAGATATAGAGAACTCTGATCCGATTACAGAATAAAGGCGGTTGTAGTCGGAACAGAGATGTCCGTTACATTCCTGGTAGTTGGCGACGTAACTAGTTTCCGTTATCCAGTGCAAGCAGTGCAAACAAGCAGTTCATTTAAGCTCAAGCTACGATCGTGTGAGAGAAAAAGCTTATGCGTAGGCTTTAATAGGTCGGCTGCGCAAGTGCACTTGCAATTGCAATTCACCCCCCCCCCCATTCTCCTCTTCACCATCGTATAACTTCTATTAAGTCGGATAATATAGATCAGACCATACAACTGTTAGAAGCAATGGAAAATTACCAGCTTTCAAGTTCAACAGGGTTATATATAGGGCAAATACAGATATTTCGGCATAAGCGAGTGCGACAGTTAACTAAGGCGGACGTAGAGTCTAGCCAAAGTGCAAATTTACTTAAAGTCAGATATATAAGCAGAGCTGTACCAATTTGTGCGTGACGAGAAACGAATTTTCGATTCGTCATTAATAATTATTGATTATTATTATTACCAAGTGAAACTATATTTGAGTGGAGTTATTGAAAAATTCAGGTGATATCAATTTATAATTAAGAAAGTGCAAGTGACCTAATAATCTTTTCTGTTAATTCAGCCCCAAAGCCCCAATAGTCCAGTGCTCTGGCAACTTAAGGCAAAGGCCAAAATTGTATTTCCACGCTCCTCGAATATTATTTGCGGAAGATCTGGGAGAGAATATACATTTGGGAAAAAAAGTACAGTCCGTACAAGAAAACCGGCCCAAACGCAGGATAAAAATAGAAGTCGCAGTCCAGCCACTCTCACTGACTCCTTCTTACTCGCTATATATATTATTCGTTTTGGTAATATCCAAAAATTAACCGGCCTCGGAATTAACAACTGCGACATATACCTAGCATTGGAATATAGGAATTTTGTGTCGGATGCCAAATCAAGTCGGAATCTTGGAAGTTTGATAAATTAAAAGTGGCAACCAGAATCCTCACCACCATGTTTGGTGAACAAGTATTGTTCTGAGATATAAATATGCCCGACCATTGCTTGTTTTGTTAATTTTTAAGTGCGATTAATTTTGATGATGCATAATTTAATAAGTTCTTTTGAATTCTACATGTAGTTTATCTACAAAATTTTCTTTCATCCTAAAATAACTATTTCTACTTTATATTAATTTTTATTATATTCTACAAAACTATAATTAATTATGCATTGGCAAGATTTAACAATGTCGATATCTAACTAATAATTAATTTTCCCCGAGCAACAGGTATAACTCTCATCAGCAAAGCAGCGAACCTCCCTGGGCCCACGGAAATTGTATGCTGAGTAAGACTGAGTAAGAATGAATAACCTGTATGTATCTTGATCAATTATGTATTTCTTTATAAACGCCTATATTTTGAATATCGAATATTTTTATATCTTGGCCATGCGAACCTTTCTTTGAGAGTTAGTTAACGTAAAATACATTAGAATGTTTGTATATATTTTTGAATTTGAAATTTGAATAATGGAATAGTTTGAATAAATGATTGTTGTAATGCCCGAAGCTAATTAGAATGGTACATTAATTTGTTTAGGGGACATCCGCAAATTCCTCCTCAGGATTGTCCATAGGTAGGGTGGGTAAAGAATCAGGAGACATGAACGACCATCTAGTTCATGCCAACTTAAACGAGCAGAATCCCAATAGTTCCAATAATTCCCTTCTTGTTTCCCAGTGCACTTATAATTATTGTTCTAATGCCTAAGGCCTAGTCTAGCATAGCCTTACCTAGCTCAAAATGTCATCCACCAAGGAGTCTGGTACAGCAAGGCGAAACTAGCCCAAAAATATAATTCAAACTAAGCAACATAAGTAGCAAATAACAGCAGCTAAAGAATTTATAGTTTGACAATTGCTCTTAACATAATCCCTTCAAGTTAGTTTTCAAGCTATTTGATTTTCTAGTGTTTTATTCTCGAGTCCTTTTAAACTTGGAACTGCGATTGCAACTTTAAAATATAAGGGTTGGTCGACCAGTGGAAAAGAATCTCAGAAGTCTTCGCTAGAGATATCCAGATTGAATAGTTATTATTATTATCATTATTAATTTTTTTTTAAGAGTGAAGATGCAGATTTCCATGGATTAAGCAGTTGATTTTACCATCGAGAGAGATCAATTGACCTGGATGAATCTACATCTACCTCAAAAGCTATCATATTTAGAGTCCGTATAAAGATAGGATTTTGCAAGCCTTTTTAGTTACTTTAGGGTCTTGACCAATCTTCAGCGAACTTACTAAATATGAGCTACAATAGCCATTAGAATATCAATAGGGGATAAACTGTCTCGTATTACCATTTTAATTTTCTTCGGAGCTAAAACAACAATCAAACTAATCAAATAAAATATTTATCGCAAATAACATATAACATTACATCGAAAGCATTACGAAATGACCACGATGCCGGTGAGACGAAGCAACGAAAATTTAATCGAGGCTATACCCTCACAAGAACAATCGTGTGGCATATGCCACGAAATATTAAATAACAATGATCTTATCGCGTTAGCACCCTGTAACCACCAGTTTCACAATAGGTGTATTTTAGAGTGGCTTCAGAATGCTACATCTTGTCCGAGATGCAACTTCAGTTGTACCCCAAGGCAATTAAAATATGTCAATAATAATTTAGAAGTCGAAATGCTAGAAGCAGCTGGCACTTCGCATTCTCAATCACAGATTGATAACCCTTTAGATACAGAACCAAATGTTTCTAGACCAGCAACTGGTACTATTAGAAAACAACAGACTTTGCCAAAGGCAGGCGTCGCAACTAGATCAAAGCAGCGAGCTCTGCAAGAACAGGTACCAAGTCGCAAACCTACTAATTACAGTAAACAAAATACTAGCAACAACAACCAAAGTTTAAACAGAAGTGAAATCACTAATTTGATTCAATCGACTGTGCAAGCACAGCAGCAACATTTATTGCAAGACATTACTTCGTCACTTGCACTGACCATTGAAAGGTCGATACAAACTCACTTAGCTTCTCTTAATATTGGAGTTAATACTCATAGTTCACCCAGAATAGAACCAAGCGTTTTGAATAGAGCAGCACTAGCTGATAATATCGCTCAAATATCAGACCAGAGTCGCAACACAAATAACTCTAGTATTAGAATTAATCGAGAAGAATCTGCTATTACATCCGATAAAGCAGCCAATATAATTCAGAACTGGCGTCTTAAGTTTGATGGGTCTACATCCGGCATACAGGCAGAAGGTTTTCTTTATCGTGCTCGATCCTTAACTCAGCAAACATTAAACGGCAACTTTTCAATTTTATGCGATCATTTGCATATCTTGTTTATCGATAAAGCTAATGAATGGTTCTGGAGATTCCATCGATCCAATCCAACATTCAGCTGGAGAGATTTTTGTAAAGAATTTATGCAGAAATTCGAAACTACCGACACAGATTTAGATGTGTGGGAGCTTATTAATTCTAGGAAACAATCCGAAAAAGAAACATTTGAGGAGTACCAATTCGCAGTGGAACGACTTATAGGACGTCTACACGAAACAGTACCCGAACCTACTTTAGTTCGACTTTTAATACGTAACTGCAAAGCCTCGCTACGTTATGAGCTTATGCATTTAAGTATTTCTACCTTAGCGCACCTACGTCAGGAAATTCGCACACATGAACAGTTCTATAAGCACATTCAGATGCATCCTGTCAGAACAAAATTCGGTACACGGGCTGTAGCTGAATTAGAAGGTGGTGTAGTAGATATTGAAGAGGTTTCAGAAATAAAAGATAGTAAAATTATTTGTTGGAATTGTGACAGACGCGGCCATAGATTCGACAATTGTTGTGAAACGCCATCCATATTTTGCTATGGATGCGGAGCTAAAAATATATTTAAGCCCAGATGTCCACGATGCAATCCCACGGGAAACTGCAAGGTGGATGCGCCAAGCAATACCTCCCTGACGCATCCAAGACATTAATCCCCAACAAAATTAACCAACCTAATGACACTCCAATTCAATCGGTTCGAATACTAATTTGCCATTTCACAAAAGATTAGCAACTTATCAAGCGGCCAGAGAACGTATTTTTGGTGGAGTAGATTCTATCAAATTGCAATCAAAACGCTCAACTATTAGAATTAGAAATTACTGGAGACAAATTATGGATTTAAGGAAGAAATTTGTGTCTTCGATTTTTCTTAAGGAGGATAATAGGTTATACACTAATATAATAATTGAAGGTAAAACATATATAGGATTATTAGATTCAGGTGCTACAATAAGTTGTATTGGCAATGAAGCAGCTGAATATTTTCTTAATAAAACACCAAAACGAAAATGTTTTGGCCATATCAAAACAGCAGACGGAACTAAGTGTGAAGTGCTTGGAAAGTTTATTACTTCGGTAACCTACCGTAATATCACTAAAAACATGGAGTTTTATTTAGTACCTAATTTAAAACAGGATATTTATCTCGGAATAGACTTTTGGAAGGAGTTTACCTTATTAGATAGAATTATAGACCCGACTATTTCAGAGATACACCACGATGGGGATCAAAAGCAAAATTTTCCGAAAATTCACAATCTCACTTCACAACAGCAGGAACAATTAGACAAAATTGTCCACCTGTTTCCATCATATGATCGAGAAGGTTTAGGACGTACACATTTAGCAGAACATCTTATCGAAGTAGAACAGGTTAGACCGGTTAAACAGAGACACTGGCCAGTTTCTCCGGCTATCGAAAAAGTCATGTTCGAAGAAGCAGACAGAATGTTAGCATTAGATATTATAGAACCATCGGATAGTCCATGGAGCAGTAATTGCGTTTTAGTCAAAAGAGGAGACAAATATCGTTTATGTTTAGATGCACGCGAGATAAATAAGTACACGCGTAAGGACGCATATCCGTTACCTCACATAGAAGGAATATTGAGTCGATTACCACCAGCTAGGTTTATAACCGGATTAGATTTAAAGAATGCTTTTTGGCAAATACCATTAGAGAAAAAGTCAAGACAGTACACAGCATTTACTATTCCTAATCGTCCACTTTACCAATACAAGGTAATGCCATTCGGTTTATGCAATGCACCACAAACCTTTTGTCGATTCATGGATCAAGTTATACCTCCGCATCTTCGAAGTAGAGTTTTTGTTTATCTAGACGATCTACTTGTTTTGTCCGATGATTTTCAGTCACATATGGATCTTTTAAAAGAGATTGCAATACACTTACGTAAAGCGAATATAACTATAAATATAAGCAAGTCGAAATTTTGTTTACGCGAAATAAAATACCTTGGATTCATTATCAGCGAAGGTCAACTTATGACTGACCCTGCAAAAATACAAGCCATTAATGAATTTCCAATACCTAGAACCGTAAAGCAACTTAGAAGATTTCTTGGTTTATCGGGTTGGTATCGGCGATTCGTTTCGAATTACGCAACGGTTAGTTTTCCACTGACAGAATTACTTAAAAAGCAGAAGACGTTCGAATGGACAGACTCAGCTACTGAAGCATTTGAACAATTGAAATGTTCACTGACAACAGCACCCATTTTAGTTACACCGGATTTCACAAAACCTTTTATTTTGCTTTGTGATGCTAGTCTACATGGTCTTGGTTGCGTATTAGCGCAGAAAAACGAAGAAGGAGTTGAGTTACCCATCGCCTTTATGTCTGTTAAACTTACGAAAGCTCAACGGAACTATTCAGTTTCCGAATTGGAATGCCTAGCAGTGCTAAAAGGTATCAAGAAATTCCGTCCATACATAGAAGGTCAAGACTTCGTAGTGATTACTGACCATGCAGCTCTGCAATGGTTGATGAGACAAAAAGATTTGACAGGTCGATTAGCACGCTGGTCTCTTCAGCTTCAAGGATTCATCTTTAAGATAGAGCATCGCAAGGGAACCCAAAACGTCGTAGCAGATACGTTGTCCCGACAACACGAGCCCACGGTTGAGGAATTCGAAGAATACGGTCCAATAATTGACTTAAGCTCAGAACAGTTTACTAGCTTAGAATATTTAGATCTTATAAATCGTATCAAAGAAAATCAAGAAAGATTACCCGATCTCAAAGTCGTAGACGGTTATGTCTACAAGAGAACCGAACCATTAACAAAAGAGAACTCAGCAGATTCTTTTAAACTCTGGGTACCCTCTGGTCTCATCTCAGATGTATTATCTCGTGCTCATGACTCCCCAAGCTCATCACATGGAGGCATAGGCAAAACCATTGAGAAATTGAAAAGATATTTGTACTGGCCTCGTATGGTATCTCAAGTCAGGGAATACGTTTCTAAATGTGATATTTGTAAACAAACGAAAAGTCCTAATATTGTTTTAAAACCACCATTAGGGAAACCTATGCAGTCGGAGAGACCATTTCAGAAATTATACATGGATTTGTTAGGTCCATATCCTAGAACAAAAGCAGGACACATTGGTCTTTTGATCATTGTTGATCACCATACCAAGTTTCACTTCCTGTCTCCCTTAAAAAGATTTACATCACCAAACATTTGCAAGTACCTTGAACAGCATATTTTTTACACCTTCGGAGTGCCCGAATCCATATTAACCGATAACGGATCACAGTTTCGATCTGGCTATTTTGAATCATTCTTAACGAGATTTTCAAATAAACACATTTGTACAGCAATTTATTCTCCACAAGTAAATGCAAGTGAGAGATTAAATCGAAGCGTTTTAGCAGCAGTACGAGCCTATATAGTGCAAGATCATACCGGCTGGGACTTAAAACTTAATGAGATAAATGGGGCACTAAGATCGAGCATTCATTCGGCTACTGTCTTTTCGCCATATTTCCTAACTTTCGGCCAAAATATGATTCTAAACGGCAAAGACTATGATCTGCTTCGAAAATTAAATTCATTAATTGACGATGTCAGAATTGATTATCCAAATGCCATTCAGATCACAAGGGTGAAAGCAAAAGAAAATATTGTTAAAATGAATGAACAGATTGCTCGAAGATATAATTTGCGTACCCGCAGCTCTCAGTTGAAAGTCAACGACCAGGTTTATGCTCGCAACTTCGCCCAAAGCAACGCTAGCAAACGTTTCAGTCGTAAATTAGACCTCGTATTTATTAAGGGTGTGGTTCGAAAGAAAATTAGTCCGATTTATTATGAAATATCCAATTTAGAAGGCAAGTCACTTGGAGTATACCATTTGAAAGACTTACAGCCTAGGAAATAACCTTCTTTTCAGATAATGACCCCTTTCAATAGGTAGTGGCATTACCTGTGTTGTAATGGGCGGTTTAAGTAAATGTCGAATTCGAATGTCCGTTACATTCCTGGTAGTTGGCGACGTAACTAGTTTCCGTTAATAGGTTTCCGGCTTTAATAGGTCGGCTGCGCAAGTGCACTTGCAATTGCAATTCACCCCCCCCGCATTCTCCTCTTCACCATCGTATAACTTCTATTAAGTCGGATAATATAGATCAGACCATACAACTGTTACAAGCAATGGAAAATTACCAGCTTTCAAGTTCAACAGGGTTATATATAGGGCAAATACAGATATTTCGGCATAAGCGAGTGCGACAGTTAACTAAGGCGGACGTAGAGTCTAGCCAAAGTGCAAATTTACTTAAAGTCAGATATATAAGCAGAACTGTACCAATTTGTGCGAGACGAGAAACGAATTTTCGATTAGTCATTAATAATTATTGATTATTATTATTACCAAGTGAAACTATATTTGAGTGGAGTTGTTGAAAAATTCAGGTGATATCAATTTATAATTAAGAAAGTGCAAGTGACCTAATAATCTTTTCTGTTAATTCAGCCCCAAAAGCCCCAATAGCCTAGTGCTCTGGCAACTTAAGGCAAAGGCCAAAATTGTATTTCCACGCTCCTCGAATATTATTTGCGGAAGGTCTGGGAGAGAATATACATTTGGGAAAAAAGTACAGTCCGTACAAGAAAACCGGCCCAAACGCAGGATAAAAATAGAAGTCGCAGTCCAGCCACTCTCACTGACTCCTTCTTACTCGCTATATATCATTCGTTTTGGTAATATCCAAAAAATTAACCGGCCTCGGAATTAACAAGTTTGATAAATTAAATGTGGCAACCAGAACCACCACCAAGTTTGATGAACAATTGTTTCTGAGATATAAATATGCCCGACCATTGCTTGTTTTTGTTAATTTTTAAGTGCGATTAATTTTGATGATGCATAATTTAATAAGTTCTTTTGAATTCTACATGTAGTTTATCTACAAAATTTTCTTTCATCCTAAAATAACTATTTCTACTTTATATTAATTTTTATTATAATCTACAAAACTATAATTAATTATGCATTGGCAAGATTTAACAATGTCGATATCTAACTAATAATTAATTTTCCCCGAGCAACAGGTATAACTCTCATCAGCAAAGCAGCGAACCTCCCTGGGCCCACGGAAATTGTATGCTGAATAAGACTGAGTAAGAATGAATAACCTGTATGTATCTTGATCAATTATGTATTTCTTTATAAACCCCTATATTTTGAATATCGAATATTTTTATATCTTGGCCATGCGAACCTTTCTTTGAGAGTTAGTTAACGTAAAATACATTAGAATGTTTGTATATATTTTTGAATTTGAAATTTGAATAATGGAATAGTTTGAATAAATGATTGTTGTAATGCCCGAAGCTAATTAGAATGGTACATTAATTTGTTTAGGGGACATCCGCAAATTCCTCCTCAGGATTGTCCATAGGTAGGGTGGGTAAAGAATCAGGAGACATGAACGACCATCTAGTTCATGACATCTTAAACGAGCCGAATCCCAATAGTTCCAATAATTCCCTTCTTGTTTCCCAGTGCACTTATAATTATTGTTCTAATGTATGTCAGACGTTAAGTAGGAAAGAAAGAACACCCCCCTCATCCGGCGAGCAGCAACGGCAAGCATAGTGCACGAAACTTTTCCTACTTACATCCAGGGTCCTATCGTAGTACTGTAACAACTTAGTACCTTACTCCCCCCCCCCCCCCCAGCCCCTAACCCACTTTACATTCTACATTTTTTATTTTTATTTAAGAATATAAAAAAATTTTTTAAATAATACAAATTTTAATAAAAATTATTTTTTAAAAAAAAAAAATAATAGGAAGAGGAGGTTGGGGGAAAAATTTTTTAAAGAAAGAAAATATTTAAACCAAAAAAAAAAACCTTAAAAATTTTTTAAGGTTAAAATGTAGAAAGAAAAAAATAGGGTTTAGGATTTTTTTTTTTTTTTTTTATATATAAAAAGATGTAAAAGTAAAAATAATAATTTTTAATAAAAAAAATTTTTTATTTTTTTTTTTTTTTTTTCTTATAATTTTAAAAGGGGGGAAAATGGGGTTTTTTTTTTTTTTTTCCCCCCCCAGGCTAGGGGGGGGGGGGGGGGGGGGGATTTTTTTTTGTGGGAGGGAGGGGAGGGGGGTTTTTTTTTTTTTTTTTTTTTTCCTTTTTTTTTTTTTAATTATTTGTTTTTCCCATCCTTTAACAAAAAAACCAACATTATTGGTTTTTTTATAATTTTTTTAAAAAGGAGGGGAAATTTTTTTTTTTTGTTCTTTAGAGTACACCCAAATAATTAATCTCGTTCAATTAAGATAATATATGATAATATAGATAATATATGATAATATATGCCATTATATTTCGAAACTTTGAGTTTGTAACGATACTTTTTCGTCCTGTTGTTCGGCAGAGCCGGATTTTAGGTGTCGAGGTTCGGCACAACAAATTTATATGTGCGCTGGTGAAATAACAAGATTCGTTTGTTGAAATTTTAATATGCAAATCGGTGGATTAATAATTCGGCTTATGTTAAACAATCATTTGTATGTATTATCGCGAGGCTCTTGGCTGGCGGTGGCAAGGATTAATTTCAGTGTTTGCTGCTGTTGATGCACGTCCGAGATTTGGGAAATTTGATGATCAAGCGAGAATAACTTTAGCAGGTATTTTGGATATGTTGCCAGGAATACTCCAGGTCTTGCCTTTCTATCCTAACGACTGCTATTCTCCTATAATTTGCTAGGAATATCTCCTAGTCTTCCCCCACTATGCCAGGAATACTCCTGGTCTTGCCTACTCTGTGCTAGGCATACTTCTAGTCGATCCTGCCTGTGCCAGGACTACTCCTGGTCTTCCTATCTGTGCTAGGAATACTCCTAGTCTTTGCCTGGCTGCTAGGAATAACTCCTAGTCTTTTCTGCTGACGCTAGGAATACTCCTAGTCTTTTTATTGGTGCTAGGAATAACTCCTAGTCTTTTCTGCTGACGCTAGGAATACTCCTAGTCTTTTTATTGGTGCTAGGAATAACTCCTAGTCTTCTCTTTGATGCTAGGAATAACTCCTAGTCTTTAATTCGCTGCTTGTAGTTACCCTTTGCTTGATCGCCGATTCCCCCAAGGACTCACTTCTACTGATCTCGCAGGATGTCGCTCTTTTCTGCCGATTTTACTTGATTTTTAACTTCGCTTATAGACTTCACTTTTGGTTTCTTCACTTGGTACTTCGCTTTTCATAACTTTCACTCACGCACTAGTTATCCCTCTAATCTCAGCCGTGCGTATTTATAGGCATCTTGACCCAATCAGGACGCGTGGTGAACTTCTGACCCGTTACGGGTACTTTTCCATCAGTTTTCGTTTTATCTTGAAAACTTTCCATCGTTCGTTTCCTTTTGATCGGCTTTCTCTGCCGCTCATCCAGCATAGCTTTCTTGTTGCTATGCATGGCGAAATTCTTTCACTGCTGAACTCCCAGCCATGGTTGACAACGGCGTCTCTTTTTCGGCTCTCTCCTGGTCTCGCGCTGGCCCCGTGATTTCCGCCACCGCCGCCACTTTTATCCACCATGCATCTCTCTTTTTATACTTAAGAGTAAATAACAATTTTCCCTAATATAATATAATAAACTAAACATAACTGATAAATTAAATGAGATACATGGCTACATTGAATAAATATAAGAAAATATAAATAAATATAAACTAATAATACATACAGAAAATATAAATGTAAAATATATATATAAATGAACGATAATGTCTCTCAACTAATTCACCCCTTTTTGTTGTAAATATATAAATTTAATTTGATTTTATTCAAATTATACCGCCCTTAACAATTTCTCTTCGTTTTAGTTATTGCAGCCACTTTCCAGTGGCTGTCAAACTATCCCTCAATTTGCCGCTGATACACCCACACATGTTAAGCAACGCTCTCTCGGCCGTTACTCTCCCGCTCACGAGCCGATCGTATACTCTGAGCGCAGTTCTTGGTTTCGTTTTCGGCAATGCTTATGCATTGCCGCCCTCCCGTTTTAGCCTACAAGCTATTCCGAAAGCTGCTCTCTGAGCGTGGCTTTCGGTTGGTTGCGTATGTGAGTGTGTGCATTTAATATTTCGGCAATGCTTATGCATTGCCGCCCTCCCGTTTCAGCCTACAAGCTGTTCCGACTACTGCTCTCTGAGCGTAGCTTCGGTTGTGTTCGTGTGTTTGTGTAAGTTTAATATTTCGGCAATGCTTATGCATTGCCGCCCTCCCGCTTTAGCCCACGAGCTGTTCATAATTCTCATGCGTGAGAATTTCGTTTCTTTTGTTTTCTTGTTTTCGGTAATGCTTATGCATCCCGCCCGACCGCATCAGCCTACAACCTAACTTCTGGTGTATACCTCTGACGTCATCGCAACAAAGTCCGATGACATTTATATTCCGCTGTTGCATTATTTGTTTACGATCATATGTTCGATGTTTGTTTACGAGAATATTATCGTTTGGTCTGGCTCTCACGCATTCTCAGCTCGGTCTCTCTCGTTTTATTTGTGTTTATATGTTCTTGCATGTATGCACGCGTATATGTATCTCACGTATGTTGCTAGCGCTCAGCTTATGTTGCCATGGCCCGCGATGTTGCTTAGCTTTTAATGTTGCTAAGCTCTCGCCATGTTGCTAACATATTATATGTTGCTAACATACGTTTGCACATATTGGCTGCGCGAGCCACATTATGTATATCATGTACACTTATATTTTGATAAAATGTGAGGAAGTGATTTATAAATAATATAGCTTATGTGTTTCATGTATTTGTGTGGTAATATGTATTATTAAGCATATATTATGTATTTCATGTATTTGTGTGGTAAGATGTATTATATCTTTCCTCACACTCCCCCCTTTCTTCGGGAGACCAAAGCTTCCCCTCCCTCAACATTTATGTTTACGTAGCTCATTAATTATTTTATATGTATTATTCATATATAATTTTTTTTTTTTTATTATTTTTTCTTGGCTTGGCTCGCATCTTTTTTTGTTGGCCATTGTAGGCATCTTTTCAAGTTTGGCGATTCATTGGAGCTTCTTTTGGGATCTTTTGGCAGTTATTGAGCATCTTTTCCAAAAAAAACATGTACTTATTAACATGTTTGGCTCGTTCTGCATCTTTTCTCTTTTTTTTCCCCCTTTTTATCTTACTACTACACTTCATATTTTTCTCCTAAGCCTAATTTATTTCCTAAATTTCAGATTTTTCTCCTAATCTAACTTATTCCCTAAATTTCAAATTTTTCTCCTAATCTAAACTATATTATTTTTACGCCCTTAAACCTACAGCACCTCCTCCAACACCCGTGCTCGTCCCCTTGTCATCCGAATGCGGTATCGCACTCGGCCGACCCACACTACTTGTGCTTGGCGAGCCTCACCGCCCATCGCTCGCACGGCAATCACCACGGCGAGTGGCCACCTCACCTCTTCTACTTCCTGCCATCTTTGATGCCTTGATGGCACTGGCACCGATCTCTGCCGATTAAAGGCGGGCCTAGGTGGTGCCTGGCGTTCCGCTGGCGCCGACGTCTGCCTAGGCGTCTCGGGTCCCTCGTGTGAGGCGGTAGCCCTTTTTGGCCCTGGCAGGCTCCGTGTTGTTGTTGTTGTTGTTGTTGTTGCTGTTGTTGTTCCTGTTGTTGTTGCTGTTGTGACAGCCCTTTTTGGCCCTGGAAGGCCGTCTGCATGTCCTGCGAGTGTGGTTGCTGATGCTCTTGCACCACCGGCTCTGCCCATTGGCACACCGTTGTGGCCCGGTGCACCCACATATCGCCCTGGCGCACAGACTCCACCCACTGGTCACGTCGTGGTGGCCCGGGAATGTCGTCAGTGGCCGCTTCATTCTCCCTGGACTCATCCTGCCAGTATTCTGGCTCCGCCGGCTCCTCGTCGCTGCTGTGCGACTCGCAAAATTCGTGCCAGAATGTCGGGTTCACAGTCGGTTCCGCCGATGGGGTACCCTCCGGTCTACAAAATTCGGCATAGAATGCCGGGTTTACTCGGACATGTGGTGTCGGTGGCCTCGCTGGCTGCCACTGCCCCTCTTCCTCTTCCTCAAACCTCGACAGAAGATTAACTTGGCGTAAGCATATCGAAGCCAAGAAAAAGCAGCTTAAGCTTAAAGCAACCGGACTACATTGGCTTATCAACACACGATCTCCCCTATGTCTGGAATTCAAAGTTCTTCTCTACAACTCGGTATTAAAACCCATCTGCACATATGGCACTGCGCTCAATCCAAGGTTCTCAGAACCATCACGGGAGCACCTTGGTATATTCAAAATGAAAATGTACAGAAAGACCTACACATTCCTAGCGTAATAACCGAAATAAAGGTACAACAGCTTAAGTACACCGCTAAACTGCAGGCACACCCGAATACCCTGGCCAAATCATTAACCCGAGTACGTGAAAGTACTCGTCTTCAACGAAACGACCTCCCAACCCTCTAGTAATTAATCAGGGCCATAGATCAATGTAGCATCTTTCAGATGTTAGGTTATGAGTTAGATTAAGATAAACCTAGAAAATTGTTGTTAGTCTTATAAGCCTATATAAGAGATCCAACAAACAAATAAAACGTTAAAAAAAAAAAAAAAAAATTCGAATTAACCGCCTTCATAAATCTCTCTTCGTTTTAGTTATTGAGAATTCGTTTTATTTGTTGCAGCCACTTTCCAGTGGCTGTGAAACTATCCATCAATTTGCCGCTGATACACCCATACACGCATAGCAACGCTCTCTCGGCCGTTACTCTCCCGCTCACGAGCCGATCGTATACTCTGAGCGCAGTTCTTGGTTTCGTTTTCGGCAATGCTTATGCAATGCCGCCCTCCCGCTTTAGCCTACAAGCTATTCCGAAAGCTGCTCTCTGAGCGTGGCTTTCGTTTGGTTGCGTATGTGAGTGTGTGCATTTAATATTTCGGCAATGCTTATGCATTGCCGCCCTCCCGTTTCAGCCTACAAGCTGTTCATAATTCTCATGCGTGAGAATTTCGTTTCTTTTGTTTTCTTGTTTTCGGTAATGCTTATGCATCCCGCCCGCCAGCATCAGCCTACAACCTAACTTCTGGTGTATTCCCCTGACGTCATCGCAACAAAGTCCGATGACATTTATATTCCGCTGTTGCATTATTTGTTTACGATCATATGTTCGATGTTTGTTTACGAGTATATGATCGTTTGGTCTGGCTCTCACGCATTCTCAGCTCGGTCTCTCTCGTTTTATTTGTGTTTATATGTTCTTGCATGTATGCACGCGTATATGTATCTCACGTATGTAACTAGCGCTCAGCTTATGTTGCCATGGCCCGCGATGTTGCTTAGCTTTTAATGTTGCTAAGCTCTCGCCATGTTGCTAACATATTATATGTTGCTAACATACGTTTGCACATATTGGCTGCGCGAGCCACATTATGTATATCATGTACACTTATATTTTGATAAAATGTGAGGAAGTGATTTATAAATAATATAGCTTATGTGTTTCATGTATTTGTTTGGCTCGTTCTGCATCTCTTCTCTTTTTTTTCCCCCCTTTTTATCTTACTACTACTGCCATGTTTGATGCCTTGATGGCACTGGCACCGATCTCTGCCGATTAAAGGCGGGCCTAGGTGGTGCCTGGCGTTCCGCTGGCGCCGACGTCTGCCTTTTAGGCATCTCGGGTCCCTCGTGTGAGGCGGTAGCCCTTTTGGCCCTGGCAGGCTCCGTGTTGTTGTTGTTGTTGTTGTTGTTGTTGTTGCTGTTGTTGTTCCTGTTGTTGTTGCTGTTGTGACAGCCCTTTTTGGCCCTGGAAGGCCGTCTGCATGTCCTGCGAGTGTGGTTGCTGATGCTCTTGCACCACCGGCTCTGCCCATTGGCACACCGTTGTGGCCCGGTGCACCCACATATCGCCCTGGCGCACAGACTCCACCCACTGGTCACGTCGCCCGGGAATGTCGTCAGTGGCCGCTTCATTCTCCCTGGACTCATCCTGCCAGTATTCTGGCTCCGCCGGCTCCTCGTCGCTGCTGTGCGACTCGCAAAATTCGTGCCAGAATGTCGGGTTCACAGTCGGTTCCGGCGATGGAGTGCCCTCCGGTCTACAAAATTCGGCATAGAATGCCGGGTTTACTCGGACATGTGGTGTCGGTGGCCTCGCTGGCTGCCACTGCCCCTCTTCCTCTTCCTCATCTGACACTAAGTCTATTATGTGCCCTGCAACCTCCGCCACCATCTGTGGTGCTAGCTCTACTGGCTCGTCTTCAATCTGAGCCCCCATCCTTCGTAGCTCCTCCTCTACTTCGGCAAACAGCCCTGCCAAGCTGTCTGCCACAATCCCTTCGTCCTCAAAATCTTCCTCTTCCTCTTCATTCACCTCCCTTTCTTCCTCCTCTTCTTCCATCTCTCCCTCGTCGGAGGAGATGACGATTACCGGCCCATCTGCGACCGGATCCTCACCATCGGACTCCTCCTCCTCCGTCTCGGCTTAGCTGAAAAATGATGAAATAGGATTTGGAGAATTATATTTCAGATTTTTCTCCTAATCTAACTTATTCCCTAAATTTCAAATTTTTCTCCTAATCTAACATATATTATTTTTACGCCTGTGTTTTCCTCTGTGTTTTCCTCTGACGTTGCCTGCGCTTTTAATTCGGTTATGTGGGCCGTTCTTGATTTTCCGCTCGCTATATGTAACAATTTACGTATTACAGGTGATGTAAATCCTTTTATCTTATATGGCCCTCCATATCGTGGCGCTAATTTTGCCGCAAATCCTTCCGCTGCATTTGACAGGTAATGTTCCTTTGCCCATACTATATCTCCGATTCGTGGCCTCCATTCTCGTCGTCTCAGGTTGTAATGCCTTGCCTGGTTTTGTGCCGCCTTTTCCAGATTTCTACGTACTAGCGTACCTATCTCTTTCATACGCTTTTCCATATCTTGAAGTTTGTGGTCCGGCTTGCCTGTTCCTGTCGTTAGCGTATCATATATTGCTCCCGGCAATCTCGGCTCTCTTCCCTGAGTTATGGTCATTGCTGTATATCCTGTTGCATCTGACACGCTGGAGTTCACGGCCAACATTAGTTCAGGCCACAATTCGTCCCATCTTCGCTGGTTCCCTTCTGCAAATTGGGCGATCATTGTTTTGACTGTTCTGTTTGCCCTTTCGGCTGGATTTTCTTGTGGCGTATAGGGTGCTGTTAATTGATGGGTGCATCCCCATTCCTGTAGCATATTTTTAAAAATTTTGCTTACAAATTGTACGCCGTTATCCGTTATCACTACTTTTGGTACCCCGTATCTGCATAGTACTATTTCTCTGAATGCTTTGACCAAGTTTTCTGCCGACGCTTTCCTCATCGGTACTAATTCCGTCCATTTTGAGAATCTGTCTATGATCACAAGTAAAACGGAATTGCCATGTTTTGATCTTGGTAGAGGGTCGACAAAATCTGCGCAAATGCTTGCTCATGGTTCTTCGGGAATTTGGGTCAACATACGTCCAGCTGCTTGTTGTTGACTTGATTTGTACTTTTGGCAACTTTCGCATTTATTCACGTATGTTCGAATGTCCCTTTGCATTCCCGGCCAGTAGTATCTTGCCGCCACTCTCGCAATTGTTTTCCTTGATCCTGTATGCCCTGCCGTCGGAGTGTTGTGATTCTCGTTTATTACTTGCTGTCCTAACGTTTTCGGAACGCACAGTTTCCTCTGTGAGGTATGTTGCGATACAATTACCCGTTCTCGGATAAGTAGTCTGTATACTTTTGCGGATTGCTTTTAATCTTTTTATACATTTCACTTATCCATTCACATCCATTGTTCGCTTGCCTGACTCGTGCATCTGCCACAATGTTTAATTTGCCTCCTCTGCGGTACGTTATTTCGAAGTCGCATTGCTGCAATTCCAATGCCCACCTTGCGATTCGCCCTGTAGGACTTTCAATACTATTCAGCCATTTTCTGTGGCTGAATAGTTCTGTTCTGCCTGATTTAGAGTCCTACTGGCATAGGATATGACTCGTTCCCCTTCCCTTCGTGCTCTGGGTCAGAATTGCCCCTACTCCGTAATTGGTTGCATCAGTTTGGAGTACGAACATCTTTGAGAAATCTGGGCATGTCAATACTGGGTCGGCTACTAGTTTTTGTTTCACCATATCGAATGCCTCCTGGTGTTTCTCTTCCCATATCCATCTTGTTTTCTTCTTTAACAGGGAGTTCAACGGTTGCACCAGTGTTGCGAATCCTGGAACGAATCTTCTGTACCATGATGCCACGCCTAGGTATTGCCGTAGCTCTTTCGTGTTCTTTGGAGGCTTTAATTCGGCTATAGCAGCTACCTTATCCGGATCTGTACCAATTCCCTGCTCTGTTACTCGATGACCTAGGAATCGTAGTTCTTTTCGAAAGAATTGACATTTCTCTGGATTTATCCGCAGATTTGCTTCTTTCAGTCTCCTGAACACTTCGCGCAGGTGTGCCTTGTGTTCTTCTACGGTTCGACTCACGATTATTTTATCGTCTTGGTAGGCAAATGCATGCGGCATCAAATCTGGTCCTATCACCATATCCAAAGCCCTCTGAAATGTTGCTGAGGCTGAGTGTAACCCGAATGGCATTACTTTCCATTGGTACAGTCCTTTGCCGGGTACTGTAAACGCCGTCATTTTCCTGCTGTTTACTTCCAACGGGATTTGCCAGTAGCCATCCTTCAGATCTAGGCTGCTGATGTACCTCGCCTCTCGCAACTGATCCAATATGTAGTCTATTCTTGGCATTGGGTACGAGTCCTTTATTGACTTTGCATTTATTTGTCTGAAGTCAACGCACAGCCTCCACTTCCCTGTTTGCTTCTTCTTCACCATTACTATTGGTGAGCTGTACGGGCTGTTTGACCGCTCGATGTATCCCATTGCCATTAACTCATCGACCTTTTTCATTTATGATGCCTTGCATCTTCGGGTTCTTTGGGTAATATCTTTGCTTTATTGGCTTATCATCGCACTTTGTGATTGTGTGCATGCCTACGTTTGACGTTCCTGTTATTTTCGCAAATTCTGCCAGTTCTTGTTTCATAAAATCCCCCACTTCCGTTTCTGGTGCATCTGTTACTATTGCAGTTGATATTCTTTCGGTCAGCTTACCGTTCAATCTACACCTTAGGGGGATATTTATTGCATGGCCTGCACACTTAATCGTAGCTCCCATCTTTTTTATGAAATTCCAGCCCAACACTATAGCGTCGATTCCACCTGGGAGAACTAGAAATGACATTTTAATTTCCCAAACTGCACGTTTGCGATCCATTGCCATGTTATTTCTTTGGTCGCGCCGTCTGCTAGTCGTACTTGTTTTCTTGTTTGGGTGAGATATGCCTGTTTTTCTACCTTCTCCACTAGGCCTTGGCTGACAAAGCTGCTGGTGGCACCTGAGTCCACCGTTGCCTGCATTGTCATTCCCTCGATGCTAATCTCCGCTGATAGTTGGCTCTCTTCTTCTAATAGCTTTCCTATTAGTTTCTAGGAGCTGCCGGCACCGGTCCCTGCTCGCCCCTTGTAGGCTGGAACCGGTTCGCGTTTCCCGCCGCCATACAGCAGTTCATTGATCGTTTCCCGATCTTTCCACACACCCAGCAGAATAGTAGTTTTCTGTTGTTGCATTCTCTGGCCCAGTGTCCAGCGCCGTCACATCGCCTGCACGCCTGTGATGGGTTTTGAATCCATCGTTGCGCGTCATTGTTCGCAACCCTTCTCTGTGCTGGCACCGGTGGTTCATCATCCAGACATCGCCTGCACATTGTGTCTCTTCTGTCCTGTACCATTGGCCGTCTTGAGATGTGCATCGGAATATTGGACCGCTCTCTTTGAGCCTCTCGGTGGAATTTACGCCTTTCTTGTTCCAACATTTCAAACTCATCAGCCAGTTGCATTAAGTCATCTAGTGTTCGTATGTGGTGTGGGCCATGAAATCCTTAAATGCTTCGTTCCACATTTGTTTTCTAGCCTTTACTTGGTCCGCTAGTTTATTAAAGTAATCCCTCGGTAGGAAATACTTTTAAATGCCACTGTGAACTCCTCCCATGATGACCAATGCCTATTGTTCGGGACGTACCACTTAAGAGCTTTGTCTTTCAAAAGTTCTGGCATGGCTCTCGGTATCAAATTTATATCTAGCCCATACATGTCGGCTGACCATTCGACTGGCTCGAGGAATTCTAGTGGTTTTGAACCACCGTCGAACCTGAATGTCCACTCACTTACTTGCTTGGCTACCCCCGGATACTCACTTGTCGAGACGGATGTTTTGCCTTTATGGTCTTCTGTGTCCCTTTTGTGCATTTTTGGGTCTTCATAAAATGTTTGTTGCTGTTTTTGTGGACCCTCTAATGCACCGACACTTCCCCATCTGGGCGGTGTTAGTGTTGGAACTGCAAATTTCGCTAAGTCCACCGCCGGTGTAGCTTTTGCTGCTTTTGCAAACTTTCCTGCCATTTTAGCAATCCATTCTTGCCATATTGGGTCTTCCTCGTGTGCTTCGACCCAGTCTCCAAATTGTTTCCGCATTTCCTCAACTGTTCCGGTTATTGACATTCCACTCGTGCCGCCTGCTTTTACCAACTCCTCCTTCTTCATGTAGTATATCCATGATTTTGTCATTTTGTACTACTCTCAGTTCGCACTTTTGCCGCAACAGGAAAAAATATATATATATTTTGTATTGTTTTCTTTGGAACAAAAGGATATTTCGTAGCCAAATTATATTTTGCACTGTTTCAGTTTTGCAGAAATAATTGATGATTAATCAAGCTGTTTTGCATATCACGATGTATATTAAACTTTGTAAATATTCTTTTGATTTGTTATTTATATTTTTTTCAACTTTGAATTTCTTATCCTTTTCACCAGTTAAGCACGTTGGGCTCCAGTTGTAACGATCCTTTTTCGTCCTGTTGTTCGGCAGGGCCGGATTTTAGTCTTCCCCCACTATTCCAGGAATACTCCTGGTTTTGCCTACTCTGTGCTAGGAATACTCCTAGTCGATCCTGCCTGTGCCAGGAATACTCCTGGTCTTCCTATCTGTGCTAGGAATACTCCTAGTCTTTCCTATAGTGCTAGGAATAGCTCCTAGTCTTTGCCTGGCTGCTAAGAATAACTCCTAGTCTTTTCTGCTGATGCTAGGAATACTCCTAGTCTTTTTATTGGTGCTAGGAATAACTCCTAGTCTTTTCTGCTGACGCTAGGAATACTCCTAGTCTTTTTATTGGTGCTAGGAATAACTCCTAGTCTTTTCTGCTGACGCTAGGAATACTCCTAGTCTTTTATTGGTGCTTGTAGTTACCCTTTGCTTGATCGCCGATTCCCCCAAGGACTCACTTCTACTGATCTCGCAGGATGTCGCTCTTTTCTGCTGATTTTACTTGATTTTTAACTTCGCTTATAGACTTCACTTTTGGTTTCTTCACTTGGTACTTCGCTTTTCATAACTTTCACTCACGCACTAGTTATCCCTCTAATCTCAGCCGTGCGTATTTATAGGCATCTTGACCCAATCAGGACGCGTGGTTAACTTCTGACCCGTTACGGGTACTTTTCCATCAGTTTTCGTTTTATCTTGAAAACTTTCCATCGTTCGTTTCCTTTTAATCGGCTCTCTCTGCCTCTCAT
Organism: Drosophila prosaltans; assembly: GCA_018151275.1. Classification (NCBI taxonomy): domain Eukaryota; kingdom Metazoa; phylum Arthropoda; class Insecta; order Diptera; family Drosophilidae; genus Drosophila; species Drosophila prosaltans. The sequence continues at coordinate 160,450 of JAECWY010000015.1, read as the reverse complement.
CCAGCATAGCTTTCTTGTTGCTATGCATGGTGAAATTCTTTCACCTTGCATGCGTCGCCTGTTAGTCTGCTGAACTCCCAGCCTTGGTTGCTAACGGCGTCTCCTTTTCGGCTCTCTCCTGGTCTCGCGCTGGCCCCGTGATTTCCGCCACCGCCGCCACTTTTATCCACCATGCATCTCTCTTTTTATACTTAAGAGTAAATAACAATTTTCCCTAATATAATATAATAAACTAAACATAACTGATAAATTAAATGAGATACATGGCTACATTGAATAAATATAAGAAAATATAAATAAATATAAACTAATAATACATACTGAAAATATAAATGTAAAATATATATAAATGAACGATAATGTTTCCCAACTAATTCACCCCTTTTTGTTGTAAATATATAAATTTAATTTGATTTTATTCAAATTATACCGCCCTTAACAATTTCTCTTCGTTTTAGTTATTGCAGCCACTTTCCAGTGGCTGTCAAACTGTCCATCAATTTGCTGCTGATACACCCACACATGTTAAGCGGCGTTCTCACATCAAAGCTCACCCATACACGCACAGCAACGCTCTCTCGGCCGTTACTCTCCCGCTCACGAGCCGATCGTATACTCTGAGCGCAGTTCTTGGTTTCGTTTTCGGCAATGCTTATGCAATGCCGCCCTCCCGCTTTAGCCTACAAGCTATTCCGAAAGCTGCTCTCTGAGCGTGGCTTTCGTTTGGTTGCGTATGTGAGTGTGTGCATTTAATATTTCGGCAATGCTTATGCATTGCCGCCCTCCCGTTTCAGCCTACAAGCTGTTCATAATTCTCATGCGTGAGAATTTCGTTTCTTTTGTTTTCTTGTTTTCGGTAATGCTTATGCATCCCGCCCGCCCGCATCAGCCTACAACCTAACTTCTGGTGTATTCCCCTGACGCCATCGCAACAAAGTCCGATGACATTTATATTCCGCTGTTGCATTATTTGTTTACGATCATATGTTCGATGTTTGTTTACGAGTATATGATCGTTTGGTCTGGCTCTCACGCATTCTCAGCTCGGTCTCTCTCGTTTTATTTGTGTTTATATGTTCTTGCATGTATGCACGCGTATATGTATCTCACGTATGTTGCTAGCGCTCAGCTTATGTTGCCATGGCCCGCGATGTTGCTTAGCTTTTAATGTTGCTAAGCTCTCGCCATGTTGCTAACATATTATATGTTGCTAACATACGTTTGCACATATTGGCTGCGCGAGCCACATTATGTATATCATGTACACTTATATTTTGATAAAATGTGAGGAAGTGATTTATAAATAATATAGCTTATGTGTTTCATGTATTTGTGTGGTAATATGTATTATTAAGCATATATTATGTATTTCATGTATTTGTGTGGTAAGATGTATTATATCTTTCCTCACACTCCCCCCTTTCTTCGGGAGACCAAAGCTTCCCCTCCCTCAACATTTATGTTTACGTAGCTCATTGATTATTTTATATGTATTATTCATATATAATTTTTTTTTTTTTTATTATTTTTTCTTGGCTCGGCTCGCATCTTTTTTGTTGGCCATTGTAGGCATCTTTTCAAATTTGGCGATTCATTGAAGCTTCTTTTGGGATCTTTTGGCAGTTATTGAGCATCTTTTCCAAACAAAACATGTACTTATTAACATGTTTGGCTCGTTCTGCATCTTTTCTCTTTTTTTTCCCCCTTTTTATCTTACTACTACTGCCATCTTTGATGCCTTGATGGCACTGGCACCGATCTCTGCCGATTAAAGGCGGGCCTAGGTGGTGCCTGGCGTTCCGCTGGCGCCGACGTCTGCCTTTTTAGGCATCTCGGGTCCCTCGTGTGAGGCGGTATCCCTTTTTGACCCTGGCAGGCTCCGTGTTGTTGTTGTTGCTGTTGTTGTTCCTGTTGTTGTTGCTGTTGTGACAGCCCTTTTTGGCCCTGGAAGGCCGTCTGCATGTCCTGCGAGTGTGGTTGCTGATGCTCTTGCACCACCGGCTCTGCCCATTGGCACACCGTTGTGGCCCGGTGCACCCACATATCGCCCTGGCGCACAGACTCCACCCACTGGTCACGTCGCCCGGGAATGTCGTCAGTGGCCGCTTCATTCTCCCTGGACTCATCCTGCCAGTATTCTGGCTCCGCTGGCTCCTCGTCGCTGCTGTGCGACTCGCAAAATTCGTGCCAGAATGTCGGGTTCACAGTCGGTTCCGGCGATGGAGTGCCCTCCGGTCTACAAAATTCGGCATAGAATGCCGGGTTTACTCGGACATGTGGTGTCGGTGGCCTCGCTGGCTGCCACTGCCCCTCTTCCTCTTCCTCATCTGACACTAAGTCTATTATGTGCCCTGCAACCTCCGCCACCATCTGTGGTGCTAGCTCTACTGGCTCGTCTTCAATCTGAGCCCCCATCCTTCGTAGCTCCTCCTCTACTTCGGCAAACAGCCCTGCCAAGCTGTCTGCCACAATCCCTTCGTCCTCAAAATCTTCCTCTTCCTCTTCATTCACCTCCCTTTCTTCCTCCTCTTCTTCCATCTCTCCCTCGTCCTCTTCCTCTCCCTCGTCGGAGGAGATGACGATTACCGGCCCATCTGCGACCGGATCCTCGCCATCGGACTCCTCCTCCGACACCTCCTCTTCAGATACATATGGTGATGCCAGTAACTGCAACGCCTCTTCATCATTTTTGTTCATCTGCATTTTGCGTCCGCTCATGGTAATTAATTTTTCAAAGTGATTTACGTTTCTGGCAGCGTTGACCACGAAACCTCGCATTGGCTCTGCTTGACCGCTGCTTACGCATCTTCGGCGTACGATGCACTTTCGTGTGCGTCAACACCCACACATTATGTGCATTTCGCATGCTCTCACAACGGTGCGTGTGAGTGCACTCTCGTAGATTTTCCTGTACGTTTGATGATGCACTCTCGCGAATTCGCCGCACCTGTTGTGATTGCACTTTCTCAATTTATATATGCTTTTGGTATTGCGGATGCCATTTCTCTTTTCTTTCTGCGTATTCGTATAAATTGACCAATCGCTGATCTTGAATTTAATTATTTTCTCTTTTTTTTTTCCAGCGACTGAGTGCGTGCGATTCCTACAGTTTTAGAGCCATTGTCCTCGCGAATTTTCTGCATATGATGATGTTGCTGTACCATTCTTATTATGTTGTGTTTTTATACATGTATATATATTTCTTTGTTTCCTTTTTTTTATACCCTGTACCCTAGGCCCAACTAGGAAACAATTACACAATATCAGTGAGCAGCAATCTTTAACTGAACTTTGTAATATTATAAATTTTTTCGAAACTTCCTCCGAGAACCAACAGGGTACTTAACAAAAAAATTACACGGGTCGACACTCCCTTTTATATGGATTAATTCCATTACAACTCAACCCATAAAATTTTTAATAGATACAGGTTCCACAAATTCATTTGTGAGTCCAACCATAGTGAGCAATGTCGATCGCAAAACTCTTGATAGCCCTATAAATGTACAGTCAGTCCACGATTCAATCACTTAAAGAATTTAATGAACAAATGAAGGTAGACTTACTTCTTTTCGATTTTCACCCACATTTCAAAGGTTTGCTTGGGATGGATGTCCTTAGAAAGTTAAAAGCCAATATTAATCTAAACTGTTTTTGTCTAGAAACTCCGAAATCATGTTTAAAAATTTGTTTACAAGACAACCCAGTAACTGAAGTACATATTATCCCAGCTTCATCAAAATCTTTAATAACCCTTCCGGTCCGGATGAAGAACGGTAATTTGTACTCTCAACAGACAATGTATAATAAGCACTTAGAGATTTCAGAAGAACTATACAATTCAGTTAACGCATATAGGAAGATGGTAATCATAAATAATTCACTCGAAGATCAATTATATCAATTATATTTAGAACAGCCATTAGAAACCATCAAAATCACTATATTGAAATATACAACATAAATTCGGACAATCAAAGTCTTCCACATGTCCACAAATACGTTACCAAATTAAAAACCGACCACCTGAACTCCGAAGAAAAAATTGCTTTAATACAACTCTGTAGCTAGTATAAAGACCTTTTTTATAACGACAATAAAAAACTAACATTTACCAGCGATATTAAACATTATATAGGCACAACTGACGACACGTTAATCTTTGTTAAATCATATCGATACCCCTACGCCTTAAAGAAAGAAGTAAAAGACCAAATAGACTCTATGCTAAAGCAAAACATAATTAAAAACAGTTTTTCGCCTTGGAACGCCCCTGTTTGGGTAGTTCCAAAAAAATCGAACTCTCCCGATACGCAGAAATGTAGATTAGTTTTAGATTATCGTAAACTCAACGAAAAAACAATTTCAGACCGTTATCCAATTCCAAATATAAATGAGGTTTTAGACCAACTTGGTAAATCTAACTACTTCTCAACTCTTGATTTAGATAGTGGATTTCACCAGATTGAATGAACCAAGCAGATAGGAGCAAAACAGCTTTTACAGTCGAAGGTGGCCCCTTTGAATTCATCCGTATGCCGTTCGGGTTAAAGAATGCACCTGCGACGTTCCAAAGAGTAATGGACCATGTCCTTGGAGATCTAGTAGGTTCAATTTTTTTAGTATACCTAGATGACATTATAATTATACCCTGTACCCATAGGGTAAAGAGTATATTAAAGTCGCTAAAATGTATGTAACAGGCAGAAGGAAGCGTTTCCGACCCCATAAAGTATATATATTCTTGATCAGCATCACTAGCCGAGTCGATTGAGCCATGTCCGTCTGTCCGTCCGTCTGTCCGTCTGTCCGTCCGTCCGTATGAACACCTAGATCTCGAAGATTATATGAGGTAGAGCTACCAAATTTGGTGAGAATATCCGTCTAGTGTCTACACAGGTCAAGTTTGTTTCAAATTTTAGCCACGCCCACTTCCGCCCCCGCAATTTGGAAAAAACGAATACTAGAGCTGTATGAAAGATATCATATTCTTATTTGGCACACCTAACTATATAGCCGATCTGCACCAGCTGACCAAAATTTGTCAAAATCGGACAATAAACATCGGAAATATGCACATATTCTTTTTGTACTGAAACGCTTAGGGCGAGATTGGCTGACAGGAGTGAGCGAGATAGCATGCGATCGCTGCTGCTGCATGTAAAGGAAATTTTGTATGAAATTGATGACTATTTCGAAGGTTTTTTACAATGTATCTTGTTGGTACAGGGTATACTCAACATCGGCAGGGACGACTTGCTTGCTTCATTTTTTTTTATTTTCATATTTGCATATGTATATATATGTATTGTATGTATAGCATACTTTGCTATTTTGCTATACTCCTGTATATCTCTTATTTTATACATACCAATATGTTAAAAAAAAAAAATATACATGTATAAAAAATTCTTTGCGTGGCATTTTCTCCTTGTTCTTTTCCAGCAAAAATCTGCCACGCCTTAACTTCCTCGTTGTCCGGCCGGTCCAACTTGTCCGTCTCGGCTTAGCTGAAAAATGCTGAAATAGGATTTGGAGAATTATATTTCTTGTTGGTCTTCTGTGTTTTCCTCTGACGTTGCCTGCGCTTTTAATTCGCTTATGTGGGCCGTTCTTGATTTTCCGCTCGCTATATGTAACAATTTACATATTACAGGTGATGTAAATCCTTTTATCTTATATGGCCCTCCATATCGTGGCGCTAATTTTGCCGCAAATCCTTCCGCTGCATTTGACAGGTAATGTTCCTTTGCCCATACTATATCTCCGATTCGTGGCCTCCATTCTCGTCGTCTCAGGTTGTAATGCCTTGCCTGGTCTTGTGCCGCCTTTTCCAGATTTCTACGTACTAGCGTACCTATCTCTTTCATACGCTTTTCCATATCTTGAAGTTTGTGGTCCGGCTTGCCTGTTCCTGTCGTTAGCGTATCATATATTGCTCCCGGCAATCTCGGCTCTCTTCCCTGAGTTATGGTCATTGCTGTATATCCTGTTGCATCTGACACGCTGGAGTTCACGGCCAACATTAGTTCAGGCCACAATTCGTCCCATCTTCGCTGGTTCCCTTCTGCAAATTGGGCGATCATTGTTTTGACTGTTCTGTTTGCCCTTTCGGTTGGATTTTCTTGTGGCGTATAGGGTGCATCCCCATTCCTGTAGCATATTTTTAAAAATTTTGCTTACAAATTGTACGCCGTTATCCGTTATCACTACTTTTGGTACCCCGTATCTGCATAGTACTATTTCTCTGAATGCTTTGACCAAGTTTTCTGCCGACGCTTTCCTCATCGGTACTAATTCCGTCCATTTTGAGAATCTGTCTATGATCACAAGTAAAACGGAATTGCCATGTTTTGATCTTGGTAGAGGGCCGACAAAATCTGCGCAAATGCTTGCTCATGGTTCTTCGGGAATTTGGGTCAACATACGTCCAGCTGCTTGTTGTTGACTTGATTTGTACTTTTGGCAACTTTCGCATTTATTCACGTATGTTCGAATGTCCCTTTGCATTCCCGGCCAGTAGTATCTTGCCGCCACTCTCGCAATTGTTTTCCTTGATCCTGTATGCCCTGCCGTCGGAGTGTTGTGATTCTCGTTTATTACTTGCTGTCTTAACGTTTTCGGAACGCACAGTTTCCTCTGTGAGGTATGTTGCGATACAATTGCCCGTTCTCGGATAAGTAGTCTGTATACTTTTGCGGATTGCTTTTAATCTTTTTATACATTTCACTTATCCATTCACATCCATTGTTCGCTCGCCTGACTCGTGCATCTGCCACAATGTTTAATTTGCCTCTGCGGTACGTTATTTCAAAGTCGTATTGCTGCAATTCCAATGCCCACCTTGCGATTCGCCCTGTAGGACTTTCAATACTATTCAGCCATTTTAATGCCATGTGATCTGTTACCACTTTGAAATGGTAACCTTCCAAGTATGGTTTTAGTTTTCTGACTGCCCATACTATTGCCAAGCATTCTTTTTCTGTGGCTGAATAGTTCTGTTCTGCCTGATTTAGAGTCCTACTGGCATAGGATATGACTCGTTCCCCTTCCCTTCGTGTTCTGGGTCAGAATTGCCCCTACTCCGTAATTGGTTGCATCAGTTTGGAGTACGAACATCTTTGAGAAATCTGGGCATGTCAATACTGGGTCGGCTACTAGTTTTTGTTTCACCATATCGAATGCCTCCTGGTGTTTCTCTTCCCATATCCATCTTGTTTTCTTCTTTAACAGGGAGTTCAACGGTTGCACCAGTGTTGCGAATCCTGGAACGAATCTTCTGTACCATGATGCCACGCCTAGGTATTGCCGTAGCTCTTTCGTGTTCTTTGGAGGCTTTAATTCGGCTATAGCAGCTACCTTATCCGGATCTGTACCAATTCCCTGCTCTGTTACTCGATGACCTAGGAATCGTAGTTCTTTTCGAAAGAATTGGCATTTCTCTGGATTTATCCGCAGATTTGCTTCTTTCAGTCTCCTGAACACTTCGCGCAGGTGTGCCTTGTGTTCTTCTACGGTTCGACTCACGATTATTTTATCGTCTTGGTAGGCAAATGCATGCGGCATCATTTCTGGTCCTATCACCATATTCAAAGCCCTCTGAAATGTTGCTTAGGCTGAGTGTAACCCGAATGGCATTACTTTCCATTGGTACAGTCCTTTGCCGGGTACTGTAAACGCCGTCATTTTCCTGCTGTTTACTTCCAACGGGATTTGCCAGTAGCCATCCTTCAGATCTAGGCTGCTGATGTACCTCGCCTCTCGCAACTGATCCAATATTTAGTCTATTCTTGGCATTGGGTACGAGTCCTTTATTGACTTTGCATTTATTTGTCTGAAGTCAACGCACAGCCTCCACTTCCCTGTTTGCTTCTTCTTCACCATTACTATTGGTGAGCTGTACGGGCTGTTTGACCGCTCGATGTATCCCATTGCCATTAACTCATCGACCTTTTCATTTATGATGCCTTGCATCTTCGGGTTCTTTGGGTAATATCTTTGCTTTATTGGCTTATCATCGCACTTTGTGATTGTGTGCATGCCTACGTTTGACGTTCCTTTTATTTTCGCCAATTCTGCCAGTTCTTGTTTCATAAAATCCCCCACTTCCGTTTCTGGTGCATCTGTTACTATTGCAGTTGATATTCTTTCGGTCAGCTTACCGTTCAATCTACACCTTGGAGGGATATTTATTGCATAGCCTGCACACTTAATCGTAGCTCCCATCTCTTTTATGAAATTCCAGCCCAACACTATAGCGTCGATTCCACCTGGGAGAACTAGAAATGACATTTTAATTTCCCAAACTGCACGTTCGCGATCCATTGCCATGTTATTTCTTTGGTCGCGCCGTCTGCTAGTCGTACTTGTTTTCTTGTTTGGGTGAGATAAGCCTGTTTTTCTAACTTCTCCACTAGGCCTTGGCTGACAAAGCTGCTGGTGGCACCTGAGTCCACCGTTGCCTGCATTGTCATTCCCTCGATGCTAATCTCTGCTGATAGTTGGCTCTCTTCTTCTAATAGCTTTCCTATTAGTTTCTAGGAGCTGCCGGCACCGGTCCCTGCTCGCCCCTTGTAGGCTGGAACCGGTTCGCGTTTCCCGCCGCCATACAGCAGTTCATTGATCGTTTCCCGATCCTTCCACACACCCAGCAGAATAGTAGTTTTCTGTTGTTGCATTCTCTGGCCCAGTGTCCAGCGCCGCCACATCGCCTGCACGCCTGTGATGGGTTTTGAATCCATCCTTGCGCGTCATTGTTCGCAACCCTTCTCTGTGCTGGCACCGGTGGTTCATCATCCAGACATCGCCTGCACATTGTGTCTCGTCTGTCCTGTGCCATTGGCCGTCTTGAGATGTGCATCGGAATATTGGACCGCTCTTTTTGAGTCTCTCGGTGGAATTTACGCCTTTCTTGTTCCAACATTTCAAACTCATCAGCCAGCTGCATTAAGTCATCTAGTGTTCGTATGTGGTGTGGGCTTATGAGAACTCTAAGGTCCTAAAGTCTAAGGTCTAGCTGCTCATTTTCCGGGCATTTCAATGGTCGCATCATTGTTTGCATTTCGACCATGAAATCCTTAAATGCTTCGTTCCACATTTGTTTTCTAGCCTTTACTTGGTCCGCTAGTTTATTAAAGTAACCCCTCGGTAGGAAATACTTTTTAAATGCCACTGTGAACTCCTCCCATGATGACCAATGCCTGTTGTTTGCGACGTACCACTTAAGGGCTTTGTCTTTCAAAAGTTCTGGCATGGCTCTCGGTATCAAATTTATGTCTAGCCCATACATGTCGGCTGACCATTCGACTTGCTCGAGCAATTCTAATGGTTTAGAACCACCGTCGAACCTGAATGTCCACTCTCTTACTTGCTTGGCTACCCTCGGGTACTCACTTGTCGAGACGGATGTTTTGCCTTTATGGTCTTCTGAGTCCCTTTTGTGCATTTTTGGGTCTTCATATAATGTTTGTTGTTGTTTCTGTGGACCCTCCAATGCACCGACACTTCCCCATCTGGGCGGTGTAAGTGTTGGAACTGCCAATTTCCCTAAGTCCACCGCCGGTGTAGCTTTTGCTGCTTTTGCAAACTTTCCTGCCATTTTAGCAATCCATTCTTGCCATATTGGGTCTTCCTCGTGAGCTTCAACCCAGTCTCCAAATTGTTTCCGCATTTTCTCAACTGTTCCGGTTATTGAAATTCCACACGTGCCGCCTGCTTTTAGCAACTCCTCCTTCTTCATGTAGTATATCCATGATTTTGTCATTTTGTACTACTCTCAGTTCGCACTTTTGCCGCAGCAGGAAAAAAAAAGATATATATATTTTGTATTGTTTTCTTTGGAACAAAAGGATATTTCGTAGCCAAGTTATATTTTGCACTGTTTCAGTTTTGCAGAAATAATTGATGATTATTCGAGCTGTTTTGCATATCACGATGTATATTAAACTTTGTAAATATTCTTTTGATTTGTTATTTATATTTTTTTCAACTTTGAATTTCTTACCCTTTTCACCAGTTAAGCACGTTGGGCGCCAGTTGTAACGATCCTTTTTCGTCCTGTTGTTCGGCAGAGCCGGATTTCAGGTGTCGAGGTTCGGCACAACAAATTTATATGTGCACTGGTGAAATAACAAGATTCGTTTGTTGAAATTTGAATATGTAAATCGGTGGATTTATTAATAATTCGGCTTATGTTAAACAATCATTTGTATGTATTATCGCGTGGCTTTTGGCTGGCGGTGGCAAGGATTAATTTCAGTGTTTGCTGCTGTTGATGCACGTCCGAGATTTGGGAAATTTGATGATCAAGCGAGAATAACTTTAGCAGGTATTTTGGATATGTTGCCAGGAATACTCCAGGTCTTGCCTTTCTATCCTAACGACTGCTATTCTCCTATAATTTGCTAGGAATATCTCCTAGTCTTCCCCCACTATGCCAGGAATACTCCTGGTCTTGCCTACTCTGTGCTAGGAATACTCTTGGTCTTCCTATCAGTGCTACGAATACTCCTAGTCTTTCCTATAGTGCTAGGAATAGCTCCTAGTCTTTGCCTGGCTGCTAGGAATAACTCCTAGTCTTTTATGCTGATGCTAGGAATACTCCTAGTCTTTTTATTGGTGCTAGGAATAACTCAGCTGGTGCAGTTTGGGTATATAATTAGGTGTGCCAAGTAAGAATACGATATATTTAATACAGCTCTAGTTATCCTTTTTTCTCCAAATAACGGGGGCGGAAGTGGGCGTGGCTAAAATTTGAAACAGACTTGATCAGCCTTGACATAAGGCGAATGTTCACACTATACACAATAAATAACTTAAAAAAGAATCGGGGAAATCAAAGTCTCAGCGCAAAACCTGAGTACACAACCAGGTATCCCATCAGGTCCTGGTGAGTAAACGGGCTTCACTAAAGTAAGCACACTGAGAAGCGAACTTTCATCGATCACTGGATTAAGGAGATTAGACCTTTTCAACTGATAGGGGTATGAAAAGTTAGCTCGATGATCTTTGGGGGAATAGGTCGTTCTGAAAAAATCAGCAAACATATCGGCAATGGCCTGATCATCGTTTGCTTTGTTATTTTCAAAACATAAATGGGACGGGTGCACTGCTACCTTACGTTTGGCGTTAACGAAGTTATAAAATTGGTTAGGATCACGGGAAAACGGAAGTTTACAACGCCTAATGTAATCCTTATAGCATAGTGTATTAAGCACTGAGAAATTCGATCGAGCAACAGCATAAGAAGAGAAATCAGACGGGCGACCGGATTTTTTAAACTTTCTATAATATCTAGACTTTACATTTTTCAAATTAGTTAATTCACGTGTCAACAATGGCGGTTTGTTAGGCAATAAATTGGTCACACGTGGAACACAAGCATCAAAAAGCGAAAACATAGTATCATAGAAAAAACAAATGGCAGCATTCATATCATTACAGGAGTACAGATAAGACCAGTCTGTGGCAAGAATTAGCTCATTGAGCTTGAAAAAGTTAGTTTTACGAAAGCAAAGAGACGTCGAACTGGTACCAGCATTTGATAACCGAAAAGGTAGATCAATAGTTAAGTCCCAAGTTGGATGGAAACTGTCTTCGGGGACGACTAAGGGATCAATCCTCGAAACAGTACAGTTAGAAGAATCTAACATAAATATAAAATCTAGTGATCTCTCATTTTTGTTAAGCACAGGATTAAATTGGGTTAAGGATAACTCAAGGAGACTGTTATTGAATTTTATAATTTTATTATTTATAAAAATGTTTGCCTCTAGAACATAAACTAGTGACATAGGGCTGTCGCAACCGACACTTGAAATTGGGTGGACTTCGGAGAGATCATGCAAATGGGGGCCAAAGACACAGCGATGCTCACCCGTTGATTGCAGAGTAGTGAATAGACAAGAGTTGCTTGAATACTGATTTTATTAAGAAAAAGGTCGAGTTTATATACACGATTCTAGGATCTAGGGGGTCACATGTATATACATTTGGGGGTCTTATTCATAGTGTAAATGTGATTGTGTGTGTGAACATAATGTGAACATAATTTTGTGTTGTATAAAAATATAGTGTGAGTACAGTGTACGTAACATGTAGGGGTTAATTCTATTCTAAGCAAAGCCTGCATTGGTCTTTACTGTGAGAAATTCATAGTTTGTATTTTAAACATGCATTTACACCAACATACTCCCGGACGTTGAACGACTGTTCAACATTACTTAAAAGTTGATTTCGTAGTTTCCAACAGGTCGATGTGTAGATTGAGTCGGTTGACTACCATTTGGCATCTGCGTACCAGTTGTGGGAGGGGTCATCTGTTGAAGGCCAATAGCAATCCTGGCTTCTTGTCTTCCGTTGATACACCGATTTTTGATAACATACAGCAGCACTAATGTTATGACTATTATTAGCGCTATGTATGAAGCAATGATGTGATGTTGAATAGGCCCTTGACTAGATTTTAGGTCATATGGTAACTTTATTTTGAATCTGGGCCATAATTGACTACTGAGTTTGTCAAGTTCATTGTAGCTTAGGTGAACATTGGTAGAAGCCGTTTCATTAGTTGAGTTCATCATCATAGTGGAGAAATTCCCATGTAATACGATGTCCAGTTACACGTATTAATGGTTTCCGCAAAGTGCAACTTGGATCAAGTGTTAATAATCCTCCTTGACTAATGGTGATGCTTGAACTGTTGTCATCGCAGACTGCAGATAACTCCATTGGCGACATTGTAGCAAAAATCCAATGGTTCTTGTAGTACATATTGAACCAGACGAAAGTCATGCTTGTGTATTTGATTTGACACATATTTGAAGTTTTGTTGTTGAACAACTGGAATTCACAATTACTGTTGATTGAGAACACAGATTGTTTATTTTGACATATGAATTCTTCATTTGTGACTTGAAGGCATTGTTTTAATTCAGTTGCTGTTAATCCAAGAAACTGATCTCTGTGCTTATTGACCGCTATCATGGGAATTTGAATATCCATCGTCATAATTCCTTTATTGCTGATTGCTGGTATGGGAACTAGATTGTATAATTCAAACACTTGTGCTGAGAGTAATGGTAGCGTTACTTTGAATATTACGCGCTTCTTTACAATGCTCCCTTCTGCCTTCATCATTTTATATAATTGTAGAACATCATCGTCTGTGGCAGGAAGTATGTGTCCTGGTGGAAGATGATTTTTTAACTCTTTTAAGTGTTGTTCAAGTTGTTTAGGCGAGAGTAACAACGGGCTAATTTGGTCATGATGAACGTCAGTAAGTACATGGGCAATCTCTGATTGTACTCGTTGCAGATTTGAAGCAATCACCGAAAGTTGTGTTGTTATCGTGAGATACCATTGAAAAGTCTTGACAGAATCAGAATGTGCTTGAGATATATCGAGTAGTTGCTGCTCCATCAAATTCAATCGCTTCTCAATAACCGCCTCATCACGCTTGAAAATGTTGATTGTTGAATCAAGTATAGACGTTTAATTCTTTAAGAGTGTTACCAAGCATTCCTCATTTGTTTTCACCTTTTCAATAGTATTGGACATTTCTTTTGCATATTCCGAGTCCAGTACTCCATATAGACTCCTGGCAATGTTGCCAATAAAATCAAATGGTGCTCTACGATTTCGTCCTATGTGCAAGAGATCGTTTTCCATTCTCAGTTCCTCTTCCACATGTTGGAAATGTTTGTACATTGCAGAACATGCTTGACTTGGTTTTAATCAATAAGGGTTCAAATTATAATTTTTTTTTTTTTTTTTTTTTTTTTTTTTTTATTTTTTAAATTTTTAAAAATCCGTTTTTTTATTTTTAAAGTATACACGATTCTAGGATCTAGGGGGTCACATGTATATACATTTGGGGGGTCTTATTCATAGTGAAAATGTGATTGTGTGTGTGAACATAATGTGTGGGACAATTTTTGTGTTGTATGAAAATATGGTGTGAGTACAGTGTATATGAAAATATGTAGGGCTTAATTCTATTCTAAGCAAAGCCTGCATTGGTCTTTACTGTGAGAAATTCATAGTTTGTATTTTAAGCATGCATTAACACCAACATACTCCCGGCCGTTGAACGACTGTTCAACATTACTTAAATGTTGATTTCGTAGTTTCCAACAGGTCGATGTGTAGATTGAGTCGGTTGACTACCAGTTGGTATCTGGGTACCAGTTGTGGGAGGGGTCATCTGTTGAAGGCCAATAGCAATCCTGGCTTCTTGTCTTCCGCTGATACACCGATTTTTGATAACATATAGCAGCACTAATGTTATGAATATTATTAGCGCTATGTATGAAGCAATGTTATGATGGTAACTTTATTTTGAATCTGGGCCATAATTGACTACTGAGTTTGTCAAGTTCATTGTAGCTTAGCTGAACATTGGTAGAAGCTGTTTCATTAGTTGAGTTCATCATCATAGTGGAGAAATTCCCAAACCGGGCATATGACATATTTATTGATCCGGTAATTGTAATAATAATCCTCCATGACTTATGGTGATGCTTGAACTGTTGTCATCGCAGACTGCAGACATTGTAGCAAAAATCCAATGGTTCTTGTAGTACATATTGAACCAGACGAAAGTCATGCTTGTGTATTTGATTTGACACATATTTGAAGTTTTGTTGTTGAACAACTGGAATTCACAATTACTGTTGATTGAGAACACAGATTGTTTATTTTGACATATGAATTCTTCATTTGTGACTTGATGGCATTGTTTTAATTCAGTTGCTGTTAATCCAAGAAACTGATCTCTGTGCTTATTGACCGCTATCATGGGAATTTGAATATCCATCGTCATAATTCCTTTATTGTTGATTGCTGGTATGGGAACAAGATTGTATAATTCAAATACTTGTGCTGAGAGCAATGGTAGCGTTACTTTGAATATTACGCGCTTCTTTACAATGCTCCCTTCTGCCTTCATCATTTTATATAATTGTAGAACATCATCGTCTGTGGCAGGAAGTATGTGTCCTGGTGGAAGATGATTTTTTAACTCTTAAGTGTTGTTCAAGTGGTTTAGGCGGGAGTAACAACGGTCATGATGAACGTCAGTGAGTACATGGGCAATCTCTGATTGTACTCGTTGCAAATTTGAAGCAATCACTGAAAGTTGTGTTGTTATCGTGAGATACCATTGAAAAGTCTTGACAGAATCAGAATGTGCTTGAGATATATCGAGTAGTTGCTGCTCCATCAAATTCAATCGCTTCTCAATAATCGCCTCATCACGCTTGAAGATGTTGATTGTTGAATCAAGTATAGATGTTTGATTCTTTAAGAGAGTTACCAAGCATTCCTCATTTGTTTTCACCTTTTCAATAGTATTGGACATTTCTTTTGCATATTCCGAGTCCAGTACTCCATATAGACTCTTGGCAATGTTGCCAATAAAATCAAATGGTGCTCTACGATTTCGTCCTATGTGCAAGAGATCGTTTTCCATTCTCAGTTCCTCTTCCACATGTTGGAAATGTTTGTACATTGCAGAACAGGCTTGACTTGGTTTTAATCGGGAACACATTTCCCCAATCTTTTTTATTCCGAAAGAAAATGTGTTCATATCGTCCCAATAAGGATCCAAATTATGATACGCAATGATTGTCCAGTCAGCTACAGCAAATCTGGACGTTCCAATTTTCTCATAGTAAATGCCAGGTTTGGCATCAAATTGGGTCACATTTACTAATTGGGCCAATGCCAATGGTAACAATAGCAACATCATTAATAACGTTAGGGGTAACGATGCTAAGATTCGTCTTTTTGGGCTTTGCCTGGTTGTAGCATCCTTAAGCCCGTCTTCTTGGGAATCATCGGCGTCGTCGTCATCCAGTTGATGCTTTTCTCCTGGTCCCGGTGTTCTTAATAGTGGAGCTAATTTATGAATAGCTCGTTTGTAAATTCCAGATGCCGTTTTTACGTCAACCACACGAATATAACCATCAGGTCCAGGATATAATTTTATAATCCTCCCCAATGGCCATTGAAGAATGGGTACATTATCTTCTTTGAGGATCACCATCATGCCTTCTTTCACATTGTTAAAAGGCTTCTTCCACTTCGCGGAGTTTTGTAATCCTTGCAGATACTCCTATGACCATTGTGTCCAAAAGGTATGTTTTAATCGTTGCACCAGCTCCCATTGTTCTGGCAACGATTTCTGTCTGATTGGCTCTGGATCAGGTTGAGCCACCAATGGTTCTCCAATGAGTAAATGTCCTGGTGTGAGCGCAGTAAGATCATTAGGATCACTTGAGTTGGGAGTTAGTGGCCGTGAATTTAATATTGCTTCAATGTTCACAATAATTGTTGACAATTGTTCAAACGTCAAATTGGCTGTGGAAACATTTTTTAGCAACAAATGTTTTGCTGATTTTACAGCTGCCTCCCATAAACCTCCAAAATGAGGTGACCGTGGGGGAATAAATTTAAATTGAACTCCTTTCTGGTTACAGAATTCCATAATTGTACCAGTTGCCATGTCAGAGTAAATCGTTTCACTCAATTCCTTCAATTGGTTGTTAGCTCCAACGAAGTTTGTCGCGTTGTCACAGTACAACGTTTGGCATCTTCCTCTTCGTCCAATGAAGCGTTGTAATGCTCCAATAAATGAGGATGTTGATAAGTCTCCAACCAATTCCAGGTGTACTGCCTTTGTTGCAAAACATACAAACACAGCAATGTATGCCTTATCTGGACGTTTTCCTCTTATTTTGTGATGAATCCAGAAAGGTCCGCAGTAATCCACACCAGAGATGAGGAACGGTCTATTTTGAGATACGCGGTGTTCAGGTAACTCTCCCATTATTTGTTTAAAGAGTTTTGGCCTGAATCTTGTGCAGGATACACAATTTTGTATCACATTCCGTATCATCAATTTTACTTTTACAATATGATATTGTTGTCTGGCAATACCTCGTAATGCATCTTGTCCACAATGCATGTTGTCTTCATGTAATTTGCGCAGAATCATTTTGACAACGGTATTATTATAAGGCAACAGATATGGATTCCTTGTGTCTCTTGAAACTGGAGCTTGTTGTAGTCTGGTCGCTACTCGAATAACCGAATTTTCATCAAGCACCAAAGGTAATGATGATAAATTACTCTTCTTGCCCATAGGTTGCTCTGGACGATTTCTGAGATGACGAAGCTCATACTCAAATTCACCTTCCTGAATTTGTTTGATTATAATTATTCGAGCTTGTTCCAACTCATCCAATTCCAGTTGAACAGTCTTCCTTCTGTTTTGTGCTTTGCAGAACCGTAATACGTATGCAATAATTCTTTGCATACGATATACCGAGTTTTTGTGGTTTATGCTATAAATCCACCCATCATCCCTTCCAGAAGCAGGAATGCTACTCGTCATTGGCATACTGAATACTTTGGTTTTCCGCTCTGAAGTATCAGTTACATGTTCTGATGCTTTGAATGGAGCTGGCCAGCGAGATTGTGGCCCATGTAGGTATAATGGTGCATATAACCACAAATTGTTTGATGTTAGCAGAGATGCCGATATTCCTCTTGATAGGCATCTGCAGCATTTAGAGCTGATGATACAATGCCTCCAGTACGTTCAAGTGGTTTAAGGAAACAACATGTCCTCTTGTAAGGCGGCGGCCCTATCAAATAGCATGCAAAAACTGAGACGTCCGAGAATTAACGACAACGAAAGTGAAAATGTTAGACTAGACTACTAGATAGATAACTTAAACATTGTCCGTTTTCCATCCGAATAGTCGTGTCGAACTCTGATCCGTGATTACAGAATAAAGGCGGCACTAACTGTAGACGGAACAATGATTGTTTTCTAAAGGATTATCGTGACTTTGCAAACAGTAAATGGTAAATGTGATCTGAGCGTGTTAATTTAAGGGGCCTCGAATTTCTAGTATACAAGGCAGCTCCAGATACGCCTTTTCCTGATGCAGCTTAAACGAAGGTTAGATCTGGCTGTTTGGCACCTTTCCATTTTATCTTAGTCTTGAATAAACAAAGTTACCAAGCATTACTCTACGATTAAGTTAGAAGGAAGGTTAAATTGGAAGACCAGTCTCAAATTTAATCTGGGCCGCGTAAACCGAGATTTGAAATCCTACTTTAAATCATTCGAAGAGCAACGATTAGAAACTGATTCTTTCGTAATCAGATATCAATTTACAGTTTGAGCCGTTCTTGGCCATGTTTCTAAGCTTCTACGAGGTCTCGAATAACCATTACCATGGGGTCTTCCTGGTGGTCGCCTTGCGGTTGTGGGTCGCTCTTCTACGGATACAAGTTCATCCGCTGCCGTAGCTTGAGTAGCTTGATTGCTGCCACCGATATATCTACGAGAACGTGTGCATGGACCCTTCGGTACCGTTCCGGTAGTATTCACTTCTAAGTCTGTAGGACGTTGTTTTATTTGTTTAAATTGGGAACGCCAAAGTCGGGGGTCACCAAAATGTTATTGAATTTTATAATTTTATTATTTATAAAAATATTTGCCTCTAGAACATAAACTAGTGACATAGGGCTGTCGCAACCAACACTTGAAATTGGGTGGACTTCGGAGAGATCATGCAAATGGGGGCCAAAGACACAGCGATGCTCACCCGTTGATTGCAGAGTAGTGAATAGACAAGAGTTGCTTGAATACTGATTTTATTAAGAAAAAGGTCGAGTTTATATACACGATTCTAGGATCTAGGGGGTCACATGTATATACATTTGGGGGTCTTATTCATAGTGAAAATGTGATTGTGTGTGTGAACATAATGTGGGGGACAATTTTGTGTTGTATGAAAATATGGTGTGAGTACAGTGTATATGAAAATATGTAGGGGTTAATTCTATTCTAAGCAAAGCCTGCATTGGTCTTTACTGTGAGAAATTCATAGTTTGTATTTTAAGCATGCATTAACACCAACATACTCCCGGCCGTTGAACGACTGTACAACATTACTTAAATGTTGATTTCGTAGTTTCCAACAGGTCGATGTGTAGATTGAGTCGGTTGACTACCAGTTGGCATCTGGGTACCAGTTGTGGGAGGGGTCATCTGTTGAAGGCCAATAGCAATCCTGGCTTCTTGTCTTCCGTTGATACACCGATTTTTGATAACATATAGCAGCACTAATGTTATGAATATTATTAGCGCTATTTATGAAGCAATGTTATGATGGTAACTTTAATTTTGAATCTGGGCCATAATTGACTACTGAGTTTGTCAAGTTTATTGTAGCTTAGCTGAACATTGGTAGAAGCCGTTTCATTAGTTGAGTTCATCATCATAGTGGAGAAATTCCCAAACCGGGCATATGACATATTTATTGATCCGGTGGTTGTAATAATGATCCTCCATGACTTATGGTGATGCTTGAACTGTTGTCATCGCAGACTGCAGATAACTCCATTGGCGACATTGTAGCAAAAATCCAATGGTTCTTGTAGTACATATTGAACCAGACGAAAGTCATGCTTGTGTATTTGATTTGACACATATTTGAAGTTTTGTTGTTGAACAACTGGAATTCACAATTACTGTTGATTGAGAACACAGATTGTTTATTTTGACATATGAATTCTTCATTTGTGACTTGATGGCATTGTTTTAATTCAGTTGCTGTTAATCCAAGAAAATGATCTCTGTGCTTATTGACCGCTATCATGGGAATTTGAATATCCATCGTCATAATTCCTTTATTGCTGATTGCTGGTATGGGAACTAGATTGTATAATTCAAATACTTGTGCTGAGAGCAATGGTAGCGTTATTACGCGCTTCTTTACAATACCCCCTTCTGCCTTCATAATTTTATACAGTTCTAGAACATCATCGTCTGTGGCAGGAAGTATGTGTCCTGGTGGAAGATGATTTTTTAACTCTTTTTAAGTGTAATTCAAGTTATTTAGGCGAGAGTAACAACGGGCTAATTTGATCATGATGAACGTCAGTGAGTACATGGGCAATCTCTGATTGTACTCGTTGCAAATTTGAAGCAATCACCGAAAGTTGTGTTGTTATCGTGAGATACCATTGAAAAGTCTTGACAGAATCAGAATGTGCTTGAGATATATCGAGTAGTTGCTGCTCCATCAAATTCAATCGCTTCTCAATTATCGCCTCATCACGCTTGAAGATGTTGATTGTTGAATCAAGTATAGATGTTTGATTCTTTAAGAGTGTTACCAAGTATTCCTCATTTGTTTTCACCTTTTCAATAGTATTGGACATTTCTTTTGCATATTCCGAGTCCAGTACTCCATATAGACTCCTGGCGATGTTGCCAATAAAATCAAATGGTGCTCTACGATTTCGTCCTATGTGCAAGAGATCGTTTTCCATTCTCAGTTCCTCTTCCACATGTTGGAAATGTTTGTACATTGCAGAACAGGCTTGACTTGGTTTTAATCGGGAACACATTTCCCCAATCTTTTTTATTCCGAAAGAAAATGTGTTCATATCGTCCCAATAAGGATCCAAATTATAATACGCAATGATTGTCCAGTCAGCTACAGCAAATCTGGACGTTCCAATTTTTCATAGTAAATGCCAGGTTTGGCATCAAATTGGGTCACATTTACTGATTGGGCCAATGCCAATGGTAACAATAGCAACATCATTAATAACGTTAGAGGTAACGATGCTAAGATTCGTCTTTTTGGGCTTTGCCTTGTTGTAGCATCCTTAAGCCCGTCTTCTTGGGAATCATCGGCGTCGTCGACATCCAGTTGATGCTTTTCTCCTGGTTCTGGTGTTCTTAATAGGGGAGCTAATTTATGAATAGCTCGTTTGTAAATTCCAGATGCCGTTTTTACGTCAACCACACGAATATAACCATCAGGTCCAGGATATAATTTTATAATCCTCCCCAATGGCCATTGAAGAATGGGTACATTATCTTCTTTGAGGATCACCATCATGCCTTCTTTCACATTGTTAAAAGGCTTCTTCCACTTCGCGGAGTTTTGTAATCCTTGCAGATACTCCTATAACCATTGTGTCCAAAAGGTATGTTTTAATCGTTGCACCAGCTCCCATTGTTCTGGCAACGATTTCTGTCTGATTGGCTCTGGATCGGGTTGAGCCACCAATGGTTCTCCAATGAGTAAATGTCCTGGTGTGAGCGCAGTAAGATCATTAGGATCACTTGAGTTGGGAGTTAGTGGCCGTGAATTTAATATTGCTTCAATGTTCACAATAATTGTTGACAATTGTTCAAACGTCAAATTGGCTGTGGAAACATTTTTTAGCAACAAATGTTTTGCTGATTTTACAGCTGCCTCCCATAAACCTCCAAAATGAGGTGACCGTGGGGGGAATAAATTTAAATTGAACTCCTTTCTGGTTACAGAATTCCATAATTGTACCAGTTGCCATGTCAGAGTAAATCGTTTCACTCAATTCCTTCAATTGGTTGTTAGCTCCAACGAAGTTTGTCGCGTTGTCACAGTACAACGTTTGGCATCTTCCTCTTCGTCCAATGAAGCGTTGTAATGCTCCAATAAATGAGGATGTTGATAAGTCTCCAACCAATTCCAGGTGTACTGCCTTTGTTGCAAAACATACAAACACAGCAATGTATGCCTTATCTGGACGTTTTCCTCTTATTTTGTGATGAATCCAGAAAGGTCCGCAGTAATCCACACCAGAGATGAGGAACGGTCTATTTTGAGATACGCGGTGTTCAGGTAACTCTCCCATTATTTGTTTAAAGAGTTTTGGCCTGAATCTTGTGCAGGATACACAATTTTGTATCACATTCCGTATCATCAATTTTACTTTTACAATATGATATTGTTGTCTGGCAATACCTCGTAATGCATCTTGTCCACAATGCATGTTGTCTTCATGTAATTTGCGCAGAATCATTTTGACAACGGTATTATTATAAGGCAACAGATATGGATTCCTTGTGTCTCTTGAAACTGGAGCTTGTTGTAGTCTGGTCGCTACTCGAATAACCGAATTTTCATAAAGCACCAAAGGTAATGATGATAAATTTCTCTTCTTGCCCATAGGTTGCTCTGGACGATTTCTGAGATGACGAAGCTCATACTCAAATTCACCTTCCTGAATTTGTTTGATTATAATTATTCGAGCTTGTTCCAACTCATCCATTTCCAGTTGAACAGTCTTCCTTCTGTTTTGTGCTTTGCAGAACCGTAATACGTATGCAATAATTCTTTGCATACGATATACCGAGTTTTTGTGGTTTATGTTATAAATCCACCCATCATCCCTTCCAGAAGCAGGAATGCTACTCGTCATTGGCATACTGAATACTTTGGTTTTCCGCTCTGAAGTATCAGTCACATGTTCTGATGCTTTGAATGGAGCTGGCCAGCGAGATTGTGGCCCATGTAGGTATAATGGTCCATATAACCATAAATTGTTTGATGTTAGCTGAGATGCCGATATTCCTCTTGATAGGACATCTGCAGCATTTAGAGCTGATGATACATGCCTCCATTGTGTTGGTTTGGAAACAGCATGTACTTTTGTAAGCCTGTTGGCCACAAATGTAACCATTAATCCATGACAGTGCAATTGTTGAATCTGACCACAAGAAAGCTTCAACATTTTCCGCTTTCATCCGGAGATCGTGTCGAACTCTGTCCGTGAGTTCTGCTCCAAGCACTGTTGCACATAACTCAAGACGTGGCAATGATTGTTTTTCTAGTGGAGCTACTCGTGACTTTGCACACAGTAAACGCACGGTGATCTGACCATTTTTGTATGTGGCCCGAATGTATACAGCAGCTCCATACGCCTTTTCTGATGCATCTACGAAGGTGTGGATCTGGCGTGTGGATGGCACCTTTCCATCATATATGTGTCTGGGCATTTGCATTTTATTTAGTTCTCGCAGATCCGCACGATACAATTCCCACTGTTTCTCCAAGTTAACAGGCAAATTGGCATCCATCTCAAATTTTTCGGATGCAATATGTTGCAGTATGATTTTAGCACGTACTACAACAGGTGCAAATAGTCCCAAAGGGTCAAATATTTGTCCTATTTCAGATAATAGAACGCGTCTTGTTATCCCTCGAGTATGTAGCTGGGCCTTTCCGCAGAGCGTGTCTTCTTTAGTCATCCAAATTATGCCTATCGTCCTTCGGGATGTCCTCCAATAGCTGTGCATTGTTTGAGCACCATTTCCTCCAATTGAATCCGGCTGGTTTAAGAATTTTAACCAGCTCCTGCCTGATTTGTAGTGCTTCTGCCAAGCTGTCTGCTCCTGAAAGGCAATCATCCACATAAAAGTCATTTTTTAATGTAGTTGCTCCTGAGGCCCACTTTTCCTTGTTTTTAGTTGCCAAATACTCCAAACTTTTTGTTGCGAGGTAAGGTGCCGAAGTTGTTCCATAGGTAACTGTCTTCAAGCGATAATATTTCAATTTTTTATTTGGGCTGTCTCTCCAAACAATCATTTGATTGAATTGATCATCTGGATTTACCCATATCTGTCGGTACATTTTTTCTATGTCGCAGTGAAAACATATTTATGTGTCCTAAACCTCAGTAGGATTGAAAAAAGTTGACTTTGTACCACTGATCCTGGGTACAAGATATCATTCAAAGATTTTCCTGATGATGTCTTACATGAAGCATCAAATACCACCCTTAATTTGGTTGTGGTACTATCAGGTTTAAGAACACAATGATGAGGTATGAAATAATGCTGCCTTGGTAATCTTTCTGGTAACACTTCCTTCACAGAAGTTTGAACTCTCAACCTTGCCGGTCGTGTTTTTCTGGGCGCTCTCACTATTAATTCTTTCCTGCTTATATTGCGAATTTTTATTTTGTCAAAATTGCTTAAAAGCTTTTTTAATTAAATATCTATCACAATTAATTGTTCTTTCGTTTCGATTTGTTGCTAAACATTAAATCAAAGCTATTGTTACTTTTTGTATTAAACCAACAACAAAACTCTTTGCTTTGTTGTTGTGTCTCATAAACTTTGATTTTTTCGTTTGTGCTTTACCTGCATGCACTCGCGATCTCTTTTGTACACAGTGTTGTTTGTGTGTTCTTGCTCTCTTTTCTATATTTGCTTGTGTTAGCGCCCGTTATTCTCGCGTTAGTTAATCTCGCGTTTGTGATCTGTTTTGTGTTGTGCGTTCACTGCTCTTAGCTTTTTTCTCTTTCGTCTTGAAAGCAGCTGCTGCACCTTAACCCTTGTGTGGGACTTTTGGTTCGTATACGCCCTATTTTT
This sequence comes from Drosophila prosaltans, assembly GCA_018151275.1. Lineage (NCBI taxonomy): Eukaryota > Metazoa > Arthropoda > Insecta > Diptera > Drosophilidae > Drosophila > Drosophila prosaltans. Next base: position 136,218 of record JAECWY010000015.1, on the reverse strand, counting down.
TTACATAAATCTTTTTTTTACTTCTGTTAGTTTGTTTTTCTGTTATTAATATTTACTATTAATAAAATTGAGTATAATCTAACAATGTCGGTCTGCTCAAATAAGAAGTGCCCTCACCCTCTCAAAGCCCAGGAAGATTTTTTGCTTTGTTGGCTGTGTGACAACGTTATGCATTTTAAATGTGCTGGTTACACAGTCAAGGTAAAAGACAGCCTCGGAAATGGTGGGGGCCTCAAATGGAGTTGTGAAGCGTGTCGGGATGCCGAGAGGGAGATGCGTGTATTCATGAGGCGCACTCGTGAGGGATTTAAGAACCTGTCGGCTGGTCTTATGAAGCTTCGGGATGAGTTTTCATCACTGGAAACTCAGTTTAATAGTTTTAAACTATTAAACGAATCCCCGAAGCGAAAGAAGACCATCCCTAGGAATTTGTCCCCCCGGTCCGCCAGTGTCTCTTACTCTCGCTGTTCCGAACACGACAAATGACTCAAACACACCGAATTCACGGCACTTGATATCGTTTAAAAGTCCGATTTCATCCAATTGTGTGGATTCCATTGGAATTTCCCCCGGTAATGGAATCACGCAAGTTACCGCGATATCAGGTGTAGTCTCTGATTTGTCCGGGCGAATATCCTGCCCCAAGGATATTCCCAATCAGATATTGACAAGAGGGGCTCGTAAAGCATTGTCAGCCGCGGTAGCTTCAGCGCCCAGTGCTGTGGCTGCTGTGCCTGCTGGTGTGTCGAGTTCACTTGTCGGTATACCACCCAAAAAACAGATATTTATTTCGAGGCTTGACCCTAACACTACATCTGACGATGTCTTAGCCCATATCCGGGCAAAAACTCAGGCCTCAAACATAGCGGTGGAAAAATTTAGGTTTTCATATACCCGTGACATCTCGTCATTTAAAGTAAGTGTTCCGCCTAATCTTTTTGACCAAATTTGTAGAAAAGATTTTTGGCCGGAACACCTTATTATAAAGGAGTATACGACGAAAAAGAGAAATCGGCCTCCGATTCGACTGCCCTCTGCTATCACCCCGTCTTCTAATAATAAACTTCTACCTTCTTCTGGTACGTCAGCATCTACTGACGGGCCAAAAAACTAACTTTGTCCCTTATTCTGGCCTACCAGAATGTTAGAGGACTTAAATCTAAACTGTCTAGACTCTTTGTAGATAGTCTATCCTTTGATTTTCATGTTCTTGCTTTTACAGAGACGTGGCTCAAACCAGATATTGCTGACGCTTCGGTTTTATCCACTAAATTTTCAATTTATAGAAAAGATCGGATTATCCGCAATGGTGGTGGTGTGCTTATTGCTGTCGATTCAGCTTTTCCATCTGAAATTATTCAGTTAACTTCCGCTCATGAAATTGAGTTTATTAGTGTCAAAATTTCACTTAAATCTTTTTGCACTTATGTTACTTGCTCTTACATTCCACCTCTTTCCGACTTAATTACATATAATAATCACTTGGAAGCAATTCAAGCAGTTTCTTCACTTCTTTCTGATAGAGATACCCTCATTGTTCTCGGTGACTTTAATTTACCAGATATTTCCTGGTCGCTTTCTGATGAGTCCTCAGTGTTGTTGCCCTCCTCGTCACATTGCTTTATTGATGGTCTGTTTGATTTATCCCTTACTCAAATTAATCCTGTACGCAATTCAATTGATAGATCACTGGATCTTGTATTTGTGTTGGACTCCTCCAACTGCGTCGTTTCCAGGATTGAACCTCTCGTTTTACCTGAAGACAAATTTCATCCAACCTTGGATGTAACTATTGACCTTTCTATTTGTGCGCCGACTTACAATACTCATCCGGTAACAAGAAGCCGCTGCTTTCGTAAGACTGACTTTGTCAGACTTAATAATATTATTTGGAACCTTGATTGGTCATATCTGTACAATTGTACAACCATGGACTCTGCTATTCATTATTTCTATAATATGCTTGATTCCGTTTTTAAAATTTGTGTTCCTCTCGGTAGATCAGTTCGGTCTAATAAACCCCCCTGGTTCACTCGGGAGCTGTCCAATTTAAGAAATGTTAAGTCGAGATATTATAAGAGTTATAAAAAGGCAGGTCGTCCATCAGATTTTTCTAAATATGCTATTGCTCGTTCAAATTTCATGAAGCTAAATACAAAATGCTACAAGGATTATCTTCGGCGATGTAAACTTCAGTTTTACAGTGATCCTAAGCAGTTTTACAACTTTGTGAACGCTAAACGCAAGACGAGCATAAGCCCATCATATTTAACTTTTGGAAATAAGACTGCGGACAGTGATCAGGCCATTGCCGATATGTTTGCTGATTTTTCAAAACAACCTATTCCTTAACGGAATACCACTTAAACTCTCCGTATCCTTATGAGTTAAAAAAGTCAAATTGCATATTCAATCCTTTAATTGACGAAAGTTCGCTTCTCAGCGTGCTTAAGCAAGTCAAACCTGTGTACGCGCCAGGTCCCGATGGGATTCCTGGTTGTGTACTCAGATTTTGCGCTGAATCGTTATGTAAGCCTATTCAGAAATTATTCTCGTTGTCTGTTGAAACCTCCGCTTTCCCGTTGATTTGGAAGGAATCATTTATAATTCCTCTCCATAAAAAGGGTAGTAAGTCTGATGTTTCTAACTATAGGGGTATTTCCAAGTTGTCCGGTATTCCAAAAGCTTTTGAAAAAATTGTAACTTTTCAATTGCAACATTTTTGTAGTTCTATAATTTCACCAGCCCAACACGGTTTCGTGAAACGTAGATCAACAACCACTAACCTTTTAGAATTTACATCTAGGACGATCAAAGGATTTGAAAGTGCAAAGCAAACTGATGTCATATATACAGATTTCAGTAAGGCTTTTGACTCTGTTAACCATAAGTTATTGCTTATAAAGTTAAATGCAATTGGCTTCCCAAATATTCTACTCCGTTGGATTCGTGAGTATCTGACAAGTAGAACACAAAAGGTCTTATTTAAGTCTTCCTTTTCCAGATGCATCAATGTGACTTCGGGGGTGCCCCAGGGTAGTCATCTTGGTCCGTTGCTGTTCACCCTTTTCGTTATGTAAGCCTATTCAGAAATTATTCTCGTTGTCTGTTGAAACCTCCGCTTTCCCGTTGATTTGGAAGGAATCATTTATAATTCCTCTCCATAAAAAGGGTAGTAAGTCTGATGTTTCTAACTATAGGGGTATTTCCAAGTTGTCCGCTATTCCAAAAGCTTTTGAAAAAATTGTAACTTTTCAATTGCAACATTTTTGTAGTTCTATAATTTCACCAGCCCAACACGGTTTCGTGAAACGTAGATCAACAACCACTAACCTTTTAGAATTTACATCTAGGACGATCAAAGGATTTGAAAGTGCAAAGCAAACTGATGTCATATATACAGATTTCAGTAAGGCTTTTGACTCTGTTAACCATAAGTTATTGCTTATAAAGTTAAATGCAATTGGCTTCCCAAATATTCTACTCCGTTGGATTCGTGAGTATCTGACAAGTAGAACACAAAAGGTCTTATTTAAGTCTTCCTTTTCCAGATGCATCAATGTGACTTCGGGGGTGCCCCAGGGTAGTCATCTTGGTCCGTTGCTGTTCACCCTTTTCATAAATGATCTTCCTTCCGTCTTGCATCATTCACATGTGCTCATGTATGCTGACGATGTTAAGCTTTGCCTTAGCTATAGCAATATGGTTTCGTCCAGTAGATTGCAAGCTGATCTTAATAATTTTCAGTGTTGGTGTCAGCACAATCTTTTAAACTTAAACACCACTAAGTGCAAGGTAATGTCGTTCTATAGGACCTCTCCTCAGATGATGACATATTCCTTGAACAACACTCCATTAGAACGCCTTGATGAAATGAATGATTTAGGTGTACTCATGGATCGTAAATTAACCTTCAACTCCCATATCTCTACGATAATCGCTAAAGCCACAGGCGTTCTTGGTTTTGTCAAAAGATGGTCGAAAGAATTCGATGATCCTTACACTACCAAAATTCTCTATACCTCTTTGGTCCGTCCTATTTTGGAGTACGGATCATGCATATGGTCACCTCAATATGAGTCACACCAAATTAGAATTGAATCTATTCAAAAACAATTTCTGCTTTTTGCTCTTCGTGGTCTTAACTGGGATCGCAATGTCAACCTGCCATCGTACTCTAGTAGACTTCTTTTAATTAACCTTCCTTCTCTTACTAACCGTAGAATAATGCTTGGTGTTATATTTATGCACAAGCTCCTAATTGGTGATATTGACTCGCCTGAGTTATTACACCAAGTAGATCTTTTTGTACCATCTAGACCTACTAGAAACTATATTCCCTTATCCCTTGCACACTGTACTACTAACTATGCATTGCATAATCCATTTCGAGTCCTGTCGGCTGATTATAATCGACTTTATCGTGTGATCAGCCCAGAGCTCTCTTAATCAGTACTAAAATCTTCTATCATCTCCTACTTAGCTCGTAAATAGCTGTAGCTTTCGTTACTTGTCTTTTTTTTTTTAGTCAACTGTTCCCCGCGACTCGTGCCGTACGTCATGCGGTTTGCGCCCCTCGGTCGGTTGGCGGAAGGTTGTGGGCACTTAGTGCACCCGATGGGATTCGCGCGTAAAAAAAAAAAAAAAAAAAAAAAAAAAAAATGTGTCCAAGCTGTTCATATTCTTTCTCATGCTTTATATATTCTGCCTTTATTTCTGGGCTCATCCTGGTTTCCAGTGATAGGAATCTCCTAACAGCCACATCACGAGACTCCCCCAGGGATGAAGAGTCTTCAGCAAATGGCAGTTTAACAACCAATCTTCCATCTGCAGCTTTATGTAAATTGTCCAAGAAGTGCTTTTCTCAATATTCTTCCTCTAGACTTTTGTATATTTTCCAAGGTTCCAAGGTATCCAGTTTCCAGAATCGCTCCAAAAGTTCATCAGGCTTAGTAGCCACCATACAAGTTGTAGGTGCAGATGTAGCCATATTTATTTTTCCAGCAATGATCCAACCAAATTCTGAATTTTGAAGAGTTTTACACTTATTTTGTTTTACTTGTCCAGGTAGTAAAATTGAGAAATGGTGATCTGCTCCTAGTAATAAGTCAATTTTACCAGTTTTGTTGAAGTTGGGATCCGCTAGAGGTATGGTTTTTGGTAGGTCAAACTTTTGCGTTATTGCTTCTGTGAGTTGATCTGCGACAATGTGCGGTAAAACAAAGGCCTCGATTCTTGTACTGAAATCGTGTATTTTGATTTCACAAGTACATTTACTCTTGAGCTGCTGAGTTGTGGTTGTCCTCCTACTCCTTCAATTCTTAGCGATGCCTTTCTATTTTTAAAGATAATTGTTTTACAAGTCTCTCTGAGATTAGATTGACTTGGGAGCCACTGTCTAAGAGCGCACGAAATTGTCCTTCTCGTTCATTCATCCCTTTAACAATTACCCTAGCCGTCGCTAGTAGAGTATAATTTTTAGTGCTTCCATATGTGGACGTAGCTAAGACCGTAGCTGTTACATTTGGTTTCAAATCGTTGTTTTCCAAATGTAACAATGTATTGTGTTTTCCATCGCATTTCAAACATCTTTTCCAGCTACAAGCCTTCGACATGTGGTCGGTTTTAAAACAATTGACACACATTCTCTGTCTCTGTACCCAGTTTAACCGTTCTGCTGCAGATTTAGTTTTGAATTTATCACACTGAAACAGTTTGTGATTTAACTTACTGCAGAACGGACATGAAGATGAGTTTGTGCCAGACGCTGATGCACATATTTTTTGCCTTTCCCAGGAGTGCGTAGTACCAATCGCCTCTAGGGCAAGGAAACGTTGTTCCAAAAATGCAAAGAAATCTTTGGTCTTCTGCAATTCCCTTGTATCGGAAAGGGATTGTTCATATAGAGTGTGGTTAAGTCTATCCAATTTTCTTGTCATATAGAAAATTATAATGGAATCCCAAGTTTCTGTGTCAATGTCTATATTCTTTAAGGCTTGCAATGATTCATGAATATTATCATGAAGATGCTTTATTGACAGGGCGTCGTTTTTAATGTTTGGATGATCAAATAATTTTTCGAACACTGCTGTAACCAAGACCCGTTTATTGTTAAATCGTTCTTGCAACATTTTCCATGCAGTGTCATAATTGACTTCTGTTAATTCAAGGTGCCTAATTAATTTTTCGGCATCCCCTGATAGATTTGCTTTTAAATACCACATCTTTTGTACAGCGGGTATGTTTGATTCATGAACCATTTTCTTAAAAATGTCATGAAATTGTTGCCATTTCAAATAATTTCCATCAAATTTTGGAATTGAAATTTTTGGCAATTGTAGTGACGACGTTGTCACATCATGTGCAGGTGGGACACAAAATTTCAGTATCGCCTTTTCTGCCATTATGAATGTTTCCAAATTGTATCCAGCTTCGACTGGATCTACTGCAAGTTTATACATCTCATAGTGCAGTTGTTCTATCTGCTGCCATAAGTTTTCTACAACTGTTTTGTAGTTCATTTTTTCTTCAGGAATTATTTGCTTTAATGTCCTGGAAAGTGTTGCTAGCATAGCGCCTTGCTTTCTGATCAATGGTTGAATGTTAATGCGATCTTCATCTTTTTGATGGGCCAATTTGCTTTCTTCAATTTTTGTCCTTTGTAGTTTCCAATCCTTTATTACTTCTTCAGTTATTTCTTTCAATTTTGAATAATAGTCTTTTTGAAGTATCCCAAAGATCCTCAATTGTCTCAATTTCATTATCATAATAGAGAACTTTTGACTTTCTTGAGGCAGAGTCCTTTTTGACATTTTGAATCTCTTCACCTCGCTCAAATTATTGTTCGTATATTTTATCCATTTTACTTTATGTACTTTGATCCGTTGGAAGTATATTTTTTAGTCAATTGACAAGGTACGCTCCGACTCGCACCTGATTAGTGATCAAAGTACTAGTAAATAAAGTTAAATTGAACAACAAGTATAAAGTTTTTTAATTTTTTTTTTTTTTTTTTTATTTAATTTAAATGTATATATTGGATCGTAGAAATCCTTCGCCTACTTGGTCGCCTTGTCCCTTGATGCAGAAATCCAAATTTGGAGTTTTCCGATTATACTCTGCTGTCGTTTTAATCCACAAATTGACTAGGTGACAAACTGCTGATAATTTCAGTTGTCCGACAAACTGAAGATTTTATGGTCACCAAGTTGACCTGTTGTACACTAATTGTCGCCAAGTTGACTCGAATGTACTTTTTTCCGCTGTGATTCTAGTCGCCAAATTGACTAGGTGACAAAGTGCTCACACAGTCAGTCGTCTGACAGGCTGATGTAGTTGTTGACATAAATGATATGCACAAATGCAATGATATCCAAGTTAATCAATTGCTTCGTAAACGTCGGGACCCCGGATTGTTGCTAGCCTGCAAAACCGAGCCCTCGCTAAGGAATATCAACATTTTCCAACGCGTTGTATTAAAAAAGGAAATGATCGACAAGTTGACCAAAATTACTTAGATGCGTGTTATTGAGAAAATTATTCTGAATTGACAAAAATTCTCACACTTTGACTGTTACACCAAAATGTTTTATTTTTTTAAATTGGGAACGCCAAAGTCGGGGGTCATCAAAATGTTATTGAATTTTATAATTTTATTATTGAAACGAAGTTTCTTATCGCGCGGTAGGGGCTAAACCGAAAAAATTAAGACTAAAAAGTGTAACGACACTTTTACCGTTACCAACTGTTTTGTCTTTTTCTTTCGCATTGAACAGTGTACGAGTATGTAGACAGAGAGGGACGCACAAGCAGTGATCGCGAGCTCGAGTTTGTTGGCAGAGGGACGCACAAGCAAATGCGGGAGGGGAAAAAGGTAGCGAGCTCGAGTTTGTGGGTAGAGGGACGCACAAGCAAACGCTGGAGGGAAAAGAAGTAGCGAGCTCGAGTTTGTGGGCAGAGAGACGCACAAGTAAATGCTTAAGGGGAAAGTAAATACGAGACGCACAAGCAAAGATTCTGTGATTGAGAAAGCGTCATAAATGTGCGAGGCAGGGGTAAGAAGAAAAAAGGTCGCGATCGCGAGCTCAAAAATGTGTGTCCGTCAGTTAAAAGTGCAACCCGCATTTACTTGTGCGCTGCCCACCAACTCGCACATATGTATGTATATGTATTTCCTCTGCTCGGATTCGCGATCCCGACCCTTTTTCTCTGCCCGGATGCTTGTAAAAGTAATAGCCGTAAGCCTGAGTAGGTGTATATAGAGCCCGATTGCGGGCAACAACAATCAAACGGGTTTTACTAGACTCGGTTCCTTAAAACTGCTGCCAAGATATGTCAAAAATTCCTTAACCGATTTTGATCAAATTTTTTAAAATATGTATCTTTATTATATAAAAACCTATCTAAACTAAAATAATTGTAATCGCTTTGTTGTTTTTTTACCCAAATAGTCTCTCAAAATGGGTCGAAAAAGTGACTTTTTTGAAGTCTGTAAAAAATTAATTTTTTGGAATTTTAAATTTTTTATAGTTCATTGTATGGGCTGAATTCTTACAATTCGAATAAGGTTTGGTTTTTACAATTCGGATCAACGTGGCATTTTGGTAGCATTTGAGCTTCTTTTTTTAAATGGTTTCCTGTTGGCCGGAGTATTTCGAAACATGTACATATGCATATTGTTTTTAAAAAAATATAAAAAAAAAATTGTTTAAGTATTAATTAAAATATATTTTCTTTCAAAATTGCATGAAAAAAGCAGCTCTCACCCCCTGAATCGAAAGAAACTTCGTTTCATCTGGGTGTCCCATGACACCTCTTTTCTTTTTTATAAAAATGTTTGCCTCTAGAACATAAACTAGTGACATAGGGCTGTCGCAACCAACACTTGAAATTGGGTGGACTTCGGAGAGATCATGCAAATGGGGGCCAAAGACACAGCGATGCTCACCCGTTGATTGCAGAGTAGTGAATAGACAAGAGTTGCTTGAATACTGATTTTATTACGAAAAAGGTCGAGTTTATATACACGATTCTCTACGATCTAGGGGGTCACATGTATATACATTTGGGGGTCTTATTTATAGTGTAAATATGATTGTGTGTGTGAACATAATGTGGGGGACAATTTTGTGTTGTATAAAAATATAGTGTGAGTACAGTGTATGTAACATCTAGGGGTTAATTCTATTCTAAGCAAAGCCTGCATTGGTCTTTACTGTGAGAAATTCATAGTTTGTATTTTAAGCATGCATTTACACCAACACGTATTCTAGTAATTGTAGTTTCCAACGGGCGACCTTGTCGTTGGTGGAAAATGGTCCTGTGTTCCATGTTAAAGGGTTCTTTAAAGTTTGGGTAGGTCAATATTGGATTATTACAAAGTAATGTCTTACAGAAATCAAGAGCTTTACAGTATTCTTCATTAATCGCTACTGCTTTTGTACCTTTTAATTGTTGTGTTAATGGCTTTGGTATGCGGGCAAAGTCTTTAATAAATTTTCTATAATAACCAAGGAGACCATGAAATGATTTAATTTGTCTCCTGTTATTTGCGATAGGGAACTCCTGAATTGATTTAATCTTCTTTCGGTTAGGTTTGACCCCATATTGAGTTACAATATGACCCAGAAAATTACCCTCTCTCCGAAGGAAGTCAGATTTTGCGATTTGTAGCTTACAGAATTCAAAAGCTTTACAGTATTCTTCATCAACCGTTACTGCTTTTATACCTTTTATTTGTTGTGTTAATGGCTTTGTTATGCGGGCAAAGTCTTTAATAAATTTTCTATAATAACCAAGAAGACCAAGAAATGATTTGATTTGTCTCCTGTTTTTTGGGATAGGGAACTCCTGAATGGATTTAATCTTATCTGGGTTAGGTTTGATCCCATCTTGAGTTACAATATGACCCAGAAAATTAACCTCTCTCCGAAGGAAGTCAGATTTTGCGATTTGTAGCTTAAGATTAGCGCATCTGAGTCTATCAAATACTTGTCTTATATCAATCAGGTGTTTTTGCAGAGATAGTGAAAAAATGAAGTAAGCAAGTCGTCCCTGCCGACATTGAGTATACCCTGTACCAACTAGTTATATTAAATCAAGATCGGCATCAACTTAATTCAAAATTCCTTTTAACATGCAGCAGCAGCTACCGCTTGCTGTTTCGCTCACTCTTGCCAGCTAGTGTCGCCTTGGCAATTCAGTTCAAAATGCACATACGTATATCTTGAATATTCATTGTACGATTTAGACTAAATTTGGTCAGATAGTGCATTTTGGCCACATTATTAGATGTGCCAAATAAGAATGTGATTTCTTTAAAACTTCTCTAGTAATTCATTTTTTCTAAATTGCGGGGGCGGAAGTGGGCGTGGCAAAAATTTTAAACTATCTTAATTTGCGTAGGCACTAAACAAAAGTTCGAACACCCTCGAAATCGCAATCAATTCAAAACGAAATTCGCTTTAACATGCAGCAGCAGCAAACGCATGCTATCTCGCTCTTTCTTATCTGCCAATGTCGCCTTGGCAATTCAGTACAAAATTCAAATGGCTATATCTCCGATGTTTGTTGCCCGATTGCAGATTGACTATATAATTATGTCCACCAAATAAGAATTCGTTATCTTTCATACAGCTCTAGTAAATTGATTTTGTAATTTTCTTTTTTCATTTGCGGGGGGGAAGTAGGCGTGGCAAAAATTTGAAACAAACTTGATCTGCCTGGGCATAAGATGGATGTTCACACCAAATTTGGTAGCTCCAGCTCTTATAGTCTCCGAGATCTAGGTGTTCATACGGACGGACGGACAGACGGACATGTCTCAATCGACTCGGCTGTTGATGCTGATCAAGAATATATATACTTTATAGGGTCGGAAACGCTTCCTTCTGCCTGTTACATACATTTTAGCGACTTTAATATACTCTTTACCCTATGGGTACAGGGTATAATTATAATGTCATCTAGGTATACTAAAAAAATTGAACCTACTAGATCTCCAAGGACATGGTCCATTACTCTTTGGAACGTCGCAGGTGCATTCTTTAACCCGAACGGCATACGGATGAATTCAAAGGGGCCACCTTCGACTGTAAAAGCTGTTTTGCTCCTATCTGCTTGGTTCATTCAATCTGGTGAAATCCACTATCTAAATCAAGAGTTGAGAAGTAGTTAGATTTACCAAGTTGGTCTAAAACCTCATTTATATTTGGAATTGGATAACGGTCTGAAATTGTTTTTTCGTTGAGTTTACGATAATCTAAAACTAATCTACATTTCTGCGTATCGGGAGAGTTCGATTTTTTTGGAACTACCCAAACAGGGGGCGTTCCAAGGCGAAAAACTGTTTTTAATTATGTTTTGCTTTAGCATAGAGTCTATTTGGTCTTTTACTTCTTTCTTTAAGGCGTAGGGGTATCGATATGATTTAACAAAGATTAACGTGTCGTCAGTTGTGCCTATATAATGTTTAATATCGCTGGTAAATGTTAGTTTTTTATTGTCGTTATAAAAAGGGTCTTTATACTAGCTACAGAGTTGTATTAAAGCAATTTTTTCTTCGGAGTTCAGGTGGTCGGTTTTTAATTTGGTAACGTATTTGTGGACATGTGGAAGACTTTGATTGTCCGAATTTATGTTGTATATTTCAATATAGTGATTTTGATGGTTTCTAATGGCTGTTCTAAATATAATTGATATAATCGATCTTCGAGTGAATTATTTATGATTACCATCTTCCTATATGCGTTAACTGAATTGTATAGTTCTTCTGAAATCTCTAAGTGCTTATTATACATTGTCTGTTGGGAGTAGAAATTACCGTTCTTCATCCGGACCGGAAGGGTTATTAAAGATTTTGATGAAGCTGGGATAATATGTACTTCAGTTACTGGGTTGTCTTGTAAACAAATTTTTAAACATGATTTCGGAGTTTCTAGACAAAAACAGTTTAGATTAATATTGGCTTTTAACTTTCTAAGGACATCCATCCCAAGCAAACCTTTGAAATGTGGGTGAAAATCGAAAAGAAGTAAGTCTACCTTCATTTGTTCATTAAATTCTTTAAGTGATTGAATCGTGGACTGACTGTACATTTATAGGGCTATCAAGAGTTTTGCGATCGACATTGCTCACTATGGTTGGACTCACAAATGAATTTGTGGAACCTGTATCTATTAAAAATTTTATGGGTTGAGTTGTAATGGAATTAATCCATATAAAAGGGAGTGTCGACCCGTGTAATTTTTTTGTTAAGTACCCTGTTGGTTCTCGGAGGAAGTTTCGAAAAAATTTATAATATTACAAAGTTCAGTTAAAGATTGCTGCTCACTGATATTGTGTAATTGTTTCCTAGTTGGGCCTATTGAATTGAAAGGATTTACAGTTGAATTTCTATTATGGTAGTTATTATTAGCCTGATGGTTAATGTTAGGCTGAGAAATGGTTGAATTATTTCTATATAACTGGTTTCTATTGTTGGAATAGGGGTTGTTGTTTGGTTGATTTCTTATATTTTGGGGGCGTGAGTATGGTGTTACCTGTGCTCGAAAATTCTGGCTAGTATTTGGTTTTTGCGAATAGAAGGTCTTTTCGACACGGCAATGTTCATAGGCTTCCTTGATATTTTGAGGATTTTTTGATTTTATTAAAGTTTTAAGGGCTCCGAGAACCCCTTATTTAAAAAGGTATTTAAGCATATCTCGTCATATAATTTTGATTTGTTAGTTGAGTTTTGATTTGTGTTTTGTAAAATGTCTGTCAGTTGTGATCTTATTTTCAAAATACTATAAAATAGTTGACCTAATGACAAGCTATCAGGAAAGTTTTGTAAATCGCGAATAAGCATAGAATCTTTCTTGCTACCATAATGTTGGATGAGATTACCCTTAACATCATCCCAGATAAGTGCAGTATTGGATAGTTTTAAGGCGTCATTAGCTCTACCTACGATTTTATTCCTGATTTCTCTTAACAGAAGGGAGCTGTATGGTGTCTGGTCAGTTCCCCTGATCAATGCGATGACTTCTTCCACATTGACAATAAAGTCTTGCAGTTTATTAGGGATGCCATCAAAAGTAGGTAGCTCCTTAATAAAAGCAAGGATGTCAGTTGGATTTAAAGATGTTGGGTTGTTGGCTGCTTATTGTAGGCGTAACGTTTGGAGTGACATTGACGTTTGGGAAGTGGCACTGACGCGTTTCTAGAATCCATTGCTACTTTGTTGGGTGATTGAACTGGATCTATACAAATGAGTCTTGCCTTTCTGAGCTTTTTAAAAGCTGTTTAACGCATCGGAACCACTGCATACTTATAGGGGGACCAACTAAATCTTGCGTGCTTCCCCAAGGCCAGCTCATACCACACCTACAACTTATTTAGTCAAAGCTAGTTGTTGGCGGTGCGGGCAAGGCGCCCATCCGCAGTGTGTGGGTACTAGGTTCCAATCCCACTGGATTTATCAATACACTAAAGTAATTTAAATTTAAATCTAAATTACATTGTGTATTTCTATAGAGTAGAATTTTTCTTTTAGAGAGAGTTTTTATTTATTTTAATTCATCGCCTTGAGGAGTCTTTGTACTATAGCGGTACAAGTCTCTTATGCGAGGAGCTGCAAGAAATGAGCATAATATTGGATACACTCATTGTTGACACACAGGCGAAGACTGGTACGCACCACATCAACAATGACATGAGGGAGAAATTCTCTAGGTTGAAAGCGCTATGCGATGCAATTGATGCAATTATCGTAGCCACAAGGAACCGAAATCCAAGAACTGCTTAAGTTGCTCGAATAGGGCAATCGAAGCGCCACAACGTGTAAGTCGGCAACAGCAGACAACTCCGGAGGCATCAAGCAATGAGAGACAGACGATACATGGTCCCAACACTATTGGAGGAACGATGACTCAGTCTAAGAAGCAGAACCGTCGGGTACAAAAAACGCAGCAGCTAGAGACCACGAGTACCAGTATGGCCAATAGTGAAGCATGGGTAACGGTAAATGGGCCATCCAAAAAGGCTCAGCAGAAGCAACAAAGGCGACCACGACCAGACGCTCTTTTGATTGAGTCAAGTAGTGAGCTCATATACAGTGAGGTGCTGGCCTTAGTTACGAGGCGAAGTGATGCCAAATTGCAGAAAGTTGGCGAAAAAGTCAGCAGGGTGCGACTCACGGCAAAAAAAGGCCACCTCTTGGAGTTAGATGGTGCGGAGAAGGATGCTCAAGCCCTTAAAGAAGAAATTACACAGGTGCTTGGAAATACTGTGGCAGTGCGAGTTCTCACTCAGACTAAAGCAGTCATCATACGTGACCTGGATGAGCTGACTGAGGCTAATCACATCGTGTGTAATCTAGCAAACCAAGCTGAAATTCAGGAAGATTCTTGTTCAGTAAAGAGTCTTCGCCCAGGATATACGGGCACGCGTACAGCCATAGTTACAGCGTCTGAACAGGTGGTGGAGAAACTTATAAAACTAGGCAAAGTAAAAGTCGGCTGGAGCAATTGCCGGATAAAAGCTTTAGAGGACAGACTACTCGCTGCTATCGATGCTTGGAGATCGGTATCGGTAGTATTGTAGAAACTTTGTTCCCAACTGATTCGTCTGCACTACACAGACACCTACAGTTGGACAGAAGCTGCGGCAGCTACAACAACATTGAGGAGTGCACAGTGGATGAGCTCTTAGCAGTCGTGAGCAGCTTAAAGATAAGAAAAGCACCTGGATTGGACGGTATCCCTAACCGAGTATTGAAGTTGGCGATAAATCTCCACCTGGAAGTCTTTGTTTCCCTTTTCAACAAATGCTTTGACGAAGCCACTTTCCCTAACAGATGGAAACAGCAGATGCTAGTGCTTCTGCCAAAGCCAGGCAAACCTCAAGGCGAAGCCTCTTCGTACAGACCATTATGCCTGTTAGACACTACCGGTAAAATTTTGGAGAAGCTTATAGCCACCAGGCTAAATTGTGCTATCGAAAGTGGTGGTGGACTATCTACGTACCAGTATGGATTTAGGAAGGCAAGGTCAACCGTTGACGCCATCCGTTGGGTCACAGATACGGCAAGGAAAGCAATAAATGGTAGTCGTTGGAGAGGAGGCTCAAAGAAGTACTGCCTTGATCTGAGGAAACTGCATTACGCAACCACAGAAGGTTTAGTATCACACAGCATGACCGAGGGGGTCCTCCAAGGCTCAGTTTTGGGGCCACTATTGTGGAATGCCATGTACAATGGCGTCCTCCGGGTAAACCTTCCTGACGGGGCAAACACTGTAGGATTCGCCGATGATATGGCGCTAGTAGTAGTTGAGAAGGAGCTGGATGAGCTAGAGAACAAAACCAACGCTACCATCGCGGCCATCAGTCAATGGCTTGCAGTCGCCGGGCTAGAACTGGCAGCGCACAAAACAGAGACAGTGCTGATAAGTAGCCGCAAGAAGGTGGAGACAGCGAGGATACACGTCGGGGCTACTTGTATAGCATCCAAGAGGGTAATTAAATATCTTGGGGTCATGCTGGACACCAGGCTCTGTTATAGGGAGCACCTGGACTACATTAACCAAAAGGCTCTAGGCTCAGCGCGGGCATTGTGGCGAATCATGCTAAACACTCGTGGGCCTCACAAGCGTTATTAAATCTATCGTTTTATATGGTGCACCAGCGTGGCAGGTTAAATCATACAGGCGAGGAATAGAAGCAACTCTCAGGCTATGTGCCATTAAAATAAGCTGTGCATTTCGGACAATCTCAGACGAGGCTGCGTTTGTTATTGCAGGCCTAATTCCCTTTGTTGAGCTGGTTAAAGAATCGGAGGTAGCATATGCGGCGTCTAGGAACTCTACAACCCAGGATACCTATAACTCGAAGGCATCAATCCGGCAGGCAGCGCGTCGGGAGTCTATTGGCAGATGGCAGGCGAGATGGGATGAGTCATCCAAGGGACGATGGACTCACATTCTTATACCGAACATCGGAGCGTGGGTCGATAGGCGACATGGAGAAGTGACGTTCTACCTAACCCAAATTCTCAGCGGGCATGGGTGTTTTAGAAGCTACCTTAAGCGTTTTGGTCATGACGCGTGCAGTTGGTGTGGTGCCGGAATATCCGAAGATGCCAGGCACATCGTTTTCTTCTGCCCGCGATACGACAAGGAGAGACACACTCTAGAACATCGCCTTGGTACAAAAATCACGGTCAACAACCTGATACATCAGATGGTAACAAGCACAAGCGCTTGGGAAGCGGCTACTGAGTTCGCGACTGTGGTGATGACGGAACAATAAACAGCAGGCGCCCCTGCGAAGCAGTAATTTCAGGCAGTCCCGCAGGCGTATTTGTTCTTTGGATCTTTGTTCTTTGTTCCTTGTTCTTGTACTTGATTCATATATTACTCAAATTTTTGTAAAGATGTACCACCTATTATTTTTAAGTATTGTTTTTGTTTGAAGGATTAAATATATATGAATTAAAAAAAAAAAAAAAAAAAACATGCATGCACACACACACACATCTATCGCAGAGGCCAGAAGAAAATGCCTAAAAGCCAGACGCTGCCATCAGAGAACAAGAGGACGGCCCAATTTCCTCGAGTTACAGCAAGAATATGCAGACAGGCGCAGAGAGCTCAAAAAAGGCCATAAACTTGAGTAAGAAAAATGCTTTCTAGACCTATGTGACGAGGCGGACAACGACATCTGGGGCATGGCCTATAAAATCGCGCTAAAAAAGTTGAAAGTGATCAAGCCAGCTGCACCGGACGATGCAAAAATGAAATGCATCGTCGAAACACTTTTTCCCAACACGTCGGCGATAGAGCCAAAATCAAACCACATGGCAAACACAACCGATGTTGAGTCACTTTTTGATGCAGAAGAAGTAGCTGGAGCAGCACTTAACCTCAGGGACAACAAGGCTCCTGGTCCAGACGCCATCCCAAATAAGGCTTTGAAGCTAGCAACCTGGCTGCAAACCCGAAAAAATTACACAATTGTTCAACATTTGCCTGCAGGAAAGCACTTTCCCGGACCAGTGGAAAGTACAGGATTTGGTGCTGATACCAAAGCCAAACAAGCCAGCAGACGATCCTTCTGCTTATCGTCCGATTTGCTTGCTCGACGCTCTGGGGAAAATGTTAGAAAAGTTAATTAGCAGTAGAATAGAGGCAGCCCTGAAACTTTCAGGCGATCTCTCCCCTTTCCAATTTGGTTTTAGGAAGGCAAAATCTACCATCGATGCCCATTCATCTGTAGTTAACGTTGCGGCTAAGGCTATTGAAGGCCAAAGGTGGGAAGGTGGCCAAAAGGAGTATTGCCTGGTGACCACACTAGATGTGAAAAATACATTCAATATGGCTAACTGGGAGTCCATTCTACATGCTCTGTCTGAATTCAAAGTCCCAGAGTATCTGATTAATATCACTGTAGACTACTTTCGGAATCGAATCCTGAGCTAAACATCGAGCAATGGCACACATACGCACCTGGTGCGTGGCGGCGTGCCACAAGGCTCAGTACTGGATACTCAATACTGGATCTTACGCATGCAACTACCACATGGCGCACGTATGGTTGGATTTGCTGATGATGTGGCGATTGTGGTGGTATCAAAGCAGCTTCGGGATACGGAGAACATAACCGCCTCATCTATTGCCATGGCAAAGCAATGGCTCCGCAACGCTGGTCTCGAGTTGGCAGAGCGCAAAACGGAAGCAGTACTGTTAAGCAGTCGCAAGCTAGTGGAAGTAGCTAAGATCAATATGGAAAACTGCACCATCCAATCATCGCGTGCAATCAAATATTTGGGCGTATGGCTCGACACACGCTTAAGCTTTAAGGAACACCTAACCCAGGTTTGCGCGCAAGAAAGTGGATTATGCAGCTCGCTGAGTCGCATTATGTTGAACTCACGTGGCCCAAAACAGGGGCGACGCTTGCTTCTAATGAACGTTCAATATGCCCGAGTTTGTTTGTTGCGTATGGTTAGTAGTCATGTTTTGATTGGGTCGGAATCTGTTAGCCTCAAAAAATGTTATGCCATTGGTAGTTCTGTCGTTGGCAGTTTGGTCGTTGGTAGTTTGGTCGTTGGTAGTTTGGTCCGAATTGATTGTTTAAGGGCGTCGGATTGGGTCTTGGGTTGTGATTAACTGGTTGATAAGGTGTTGGGTTATAATTGGGTTGAGGTACGAACTGATCATAACGTGATTGGAAAAGTGTAGGGAATCTTTGAGTGTTGTTAGTAGTTTGATAGGAGGTTTTAAATGATTTCTCCAATGTGGGTTGTTTGTAGGTTGACTTATGCATATCAATAATATCTTCAACTAGGCCCTTTTCTTGTAAGAAACTTTTCAATGATAGTAAATCTGGTATATTAATGTTTACGATTCTTAAATATATCTGCATGGGTAATTTTTGTATTAATTTCTCAGTGCTTGACTTTATGAGTCAATTGTCAAATTGAGCGGAACCACATCCGACCAATATAAGTGTAGCCTGTGAAGCTATGCGAAAAAGTAGGTAGGGCTATGTTAAAGGAAATTTTTATATATATTTGTATGAAAAAGTTTTCTTCAAAAATTCTCTGAAACACTAAATGTTTGATAATAGCATCAGTAAATTTGATGATTCATGCGAACAATCCAAAATGGGATTAATTGAAGCCAAGTCAGTGGACTCCACTGCTAATGTAATAAATAAAATTGAATTATCAAATACTGATTTACGTTTAACTAATGTACTTTTGTTGACAATGGTTGTCATATTGGTTGCATATGTTTTGTTCAAGGCATACAAAGTGCATAATAAATGTATTACAAAACGAGCACTAAGCCATGCTAATGACTTGGACAAAGTCATTATATATTATCAAGCAAACCATTCTCTCGAATTTTTTTTAAGCCCTCCAATCTTTAAAAGAAAATATCAAAGAAGCTAACTTCGGCCTTTCCGAAGTTTGTATACCCTTGCAGCTTCACTGTTTTATTATTTAATTAAGAAACAAAAATTTTAAAATAATTGGCATAAATGTTTAACAAAAAAAAAAAAAAAAAAAAAAGAAGAAAATACACATATCTTCATCTCACCGTCTTCACCGAGAATTGAACCAGCACCAAATATCGAGAAATCGCGCAGAAGAACTCTACGTACTACGCCACCGTGCTTACTTAATTTACTTAAGCCAGTTCGACATATATAGCAAACGCGCGAATCCCAACGGGAGCACTAATTGCCCACACCTCCCGCCCAACCGACCGAGGGGCGCAAGCCGCATAACGCACGGCTCGAGTCGCGGGGACAATTCACAAAACACAGACAAAAAACGACACTATAGCTAGTTACGTGCTAGATAGGAAAGGATAGAAGTTTTTAGTAAAGGAATCGAGAGCTCTGAACTGATTACATGATAAAGACGATTATAATCGGAACAAAGAACTCGAAAAGGTTCATACATAAGGTAGTTAGTAGTACATCGTGGAAGTGTTAGAGGAATATAGTTTCTAGTAGGTCTACAAGGAACTGTTAGTTTTACTCGGTTCAATAGCTCGGGAGAGTCTATATCCCCGTTAAGGAGCTTGTGCATAAATATGACGCCAAGCATTAATCTACGATTAGAAAGGGAAGGAAGGTCAAGTAAAAGAAGTCTACTAGAGTACGAAGGCAAGTTGATATTACGATCCCAGTTCAGACCACGAAGAGCAAAGAGAAGGAACTGTTTTTGAACTGATTCTATTCTTGCTTTATGTGAATCGTATTGGGGTGACCATATGCAGGTTGCATATTCTAAAATTGGACGAACCAATGAGGTGTAAAGAACCTTGGTTGTATATGGATCGTCAAATTCCTTTGACCATCTTTTAACAAATCCAAGAACACCCATGGCTTTTCCGACAGTAGTGCTTATATGGGACTTAAAAGTCAATTTATGGTCCATAAGTACTCCCAAGTCAATCATCTCATTAAGTCTGGTTAATGGAACGTTATTAAGAAAGTAGGTAATTAACTGAGGAGTGTTTCTGAAAAAAAGTCATGACCTTGCATTTAGATGTGTTTAGGTTTAATAAATTGTGTCGACACCAAGATTGAAAGTTTTGGAGGTCAGACTGCAACCGTGAAGGTGATATAATATCTCTGTAGCTGAGACAAAGCTTTACATCATCTGCATACATGAGGGCTCGAGAATGTATTATAACGTATGGAATATCGTTAATAAAAAGGGTGAATAGCAGTGGTCCCAGATGACTACCCTGAGGCACCCCCGCGAAGTTACTTGGATGGTCCTTGAACTTGAAGACTTGAATAGAACTTTCTGTGTTCTGTCTGTCAGGTATTCACGAATCCAACAAATTAAAGGGCTTGGGAAGCCAATTTTGTTTAATTTTAAAAGAAGAAGTGTATGATTAACAGAATCAAAAGCCTTGCTGAAATCAGTATAAATGACATCAGTCTGTCTTGCATTCCTAAATCCTTCGATCGTTAAAGATGTAAATTCTAATAGGTTAGTGGTAGTAGATCTACGTTTCACAAACCCATGTTGAGATGGTGAAATAATAGATCTACAAAAATGTTGCAATTGAGAAGTGATTAACTTTTCAAATGCTTTAGGAATAGCGGACAATTTAGAAATACCCCTATAATTGGATGCTTCGGACTTTTTACCATTTTTATGAAGAGGAATTATATATGATTCCTTCCATATAGACGGAAAATGACAAGATTTAACGGACAACGAAAAAGTTTTTGAAGTGGCTTACATAGAGCCTCAGCACAAAATCTGAGTACACAACCAGGTATTCCATCAGGACCAGGTGTGTACACAGGTTTTACTAAATTAAGCACGCTAATAAGCGAACTTTCATCGATCGAAGGACTACAAATACAATTAGACCTATTTATCTGATAAGGATACAAAAGATTCGCTCGGTATTCCGTTGAGGAATATGTTGTTGTGAAGAAATCAGCAAACAAATCGGCAATCGATTGATCAGAGTCCGCTATATTATTTCCAAACGATAAGATTGATGGGTGGACATCCATCTTACGTTTAGAATTCACAAAACTATAAAATTGTTTAGGATCACGGGAAAACTCAAGCTTACAACGCTTGAGGTAATTATTATAGCAGTGCTTGTTAAGCAACATAAAATTGGAGCGAGCAACTGCGTAAAGAGCAAAGTCTGAAGAACGTCCCGATTTCTTGTATTTTTTATAATATCTGGATTTGACATTTTTCAAGTTGGATAGCTCACGAGAAAACCAGGGAGGTCGGTGAGACGACACTGGAGCCCTCAGTGGGACACAAACCCTAAAAAGCGAACCGAGAGTATCATAAAACAACGAGATAGCAAGATCCATGTCTGAGCAACTATATAAGGATGACCAGTCAGTTCTCAGAATGAGCTCATTTAGTTTAACAAAGTTAGTCTTGCGAAAATTACGAGATTTAATCACAGGACTGACACCAGCAATCGGTGCACGAAACGACAGATCTACAGATAAATCCAGAGTAGGATGAAAATTGTCTTCGGGCAAGACTAGAGGGTCGGTTCTAGTTACTGCACAGTTGGTGGAATCCAACACAAATATCAGATCTAAGGATCTGCCTATGTTATTTCGCACAGGGTTTATTTGAGCTAATGATAACTCAAAAAGGCCATCAACGAAGCAGTGAGACCATACTATTTCTGGTAAATTAAAGTCACCAAAGACGATTAAGATATCTCTATTAGAAAGCAATGAAGAAATATATCGAATAGAATCTAAATGTTTTGCGTACACCGCCATGTCGGATTGTGGCGGAACATAAGAACAAGTAATGTAGACAGAGAAAGACTTGAATCTGACCTTAACGCTAACAAACTCAATCTCCAGAATGTCCGGTGAATGAATTTGGTCAGAAGTTAAGGCCGAGTCAACAGCAATCAGAGCTCCTCCGCCTACACGAGAAGTCCGATCACATCTAAAAATTGAAAATTTTGCGGAAAGAACAGATGCATCGTTAATATCGGGTTTTAACCATGTCTCAGTAATCACTAAAATTTTAAATTCAAATGCTAGACTATCTAGATAGAGTCTAGGAAGCTTAGATTTAAGTCCTCTCACGTTCTGATAGGCCAGATGAAGGGACGAGATTAGTTTTTTGAAACACCAGCCGATGCTGATATTCCGGAAGATGAAGAATTAGATGGGATAGAAAGCCTAACCGGATCTCGAGTTTTCTTCTTGGCCGTGTATTCTTTTACTAAAATGTGATCCGGCCAAAAACTGCTATGACATATACAGTCGAACAGTTCAACTGGAACACTTATTTTAAAAGAGGATATCTCCCTCGAATATTTAAATTTAAATTTTTCCACCGCTATTTTAGCATTATAGTGATGAGCTTGAATTTTTGTCTTAATAAAAGCTAAGACATCATCCGACGAATGTTCGGGATCAAGCCTTGAAACAAATATATGTTTCTTAGGTGGAACTCCAGTTAAAGGTTTATAGGAACCAGGCCGCAAATCAACCGCAGCGTCAGCGACCACGATTGAATCCGCCTGCGTGTCCGGTATTGCACCTCCAACTGGACTACTATCGGCAATATCAACAGTTATTGATAATTGCCCGGACTTTTCGGATACTACAGCTTTGTTCGTCTGCAAAGAGAAACGGAGATAGCCTCTTCCTTGCGACCACCTTGAGAAATGGGGGTGGTAAACGAAATAAGCTGCGGAGGATTTGTCACAGTGAGCAGTGAAGGAGTTTGTGGAGCTACGGCCGAGACGGGATTGGGCACAGGCACTGGTTTTCTTGCGCTTTGGAGACTCATTTAACAGCTTATAGCTGCTAAATTCGCTCTCCACAGCATTGAACTCATCGTAGAGTTTACGAAAACCAGATGACAATTTCTTCAATCTATCCCTGGTTTGCCTCATAAACACCCTCATTTCAATCTCAACCTCACGGCATGAGTCACAACCCCATTTGAGCCCCCCTTTTTGCTCCAAACAATCCTTTACCCTGGCTGTGTAGCCAGCACATTTAACGTGCATGACGTTGTCACACAGCCAACAGGAAAGAAATACGTTATGGGGTGAAGGGGGGTTCAAACACTTTTTGCTTGAGCAGACAGACATTTTTTAATTCAATTAATACTCAAAAATTTTATAAAAAAAATTAAAAAAAAAACTCACTCAGATTTATTAAGCAAATTCGACACTGGGGTCAAACTCACAGAGAAAATTAGTGCAAGAACTAAGAGAACTAAGCACTACACAAATACACGTATCACTTGTACGCGAGACAGAGATAGATGCGAGCGCGAATAAAAGAAATTAGAAAAAAAAAGAGAGCGGGAGAACCAACAGCACTGCACATGCAACAACAATGCGTTGGCGAGAGCGCGAGAGCGGTTTTAAAGCGGTAAAAAGTACAAAAGAAACGCAAGAGCAAAGAATAACAAAAACAACAACACTGCTGTAAGAAGTTTTGTTGTTTTTTTTCAAATATTAAGTTCAATGCTTTGATTTTGCTTTTGTAAAGTTAATTAAACAAAAAGCGCAATGACAAAAATTTAAATGACAGAATAATGTCAATAGTTATTGCTAAATAATTAGCTGAATTTTTAGGCAGGCGCGGTGAGTTTAAAACCGAAATAAAAGAAATTATGCAGGAGCACAGAAAAACACGCCTATCCACGATGAAGAAAGAAACGAAGCAATAAACGCATGGCATCTCGCTCTTTCAATTTCGTTCTGTGCAAGAACACAACTCAAATATTTCTTTCTCTCTCACACACAGCGTGGTGAAGAATTTTTGCATACGTATGTATGTGTGTGCGTGAGCATTAAAATAAATTTAATTTCTTTTATATTTGATTATTGATTTGTAACCTTAATAATTATCCGATCTTGTTCAAACTTGGTGTAGGGTGAATGGGTAAAAATTGAGTTTAAATGCAACAACAAAAAAACAATAATTTTATATAATTCTTATTTAACCCCGCGCGGATTCGAACTCGCGTCTTTTGTGTTTGTACGGCAGATTTCTTGGAATTTTTTTTTGTTTGTCTGCTGCCAAGGAAAATTGCTTATTTTACTCGAGGTACCTCCACGTTTTAGTTAATAGCTTTGGTTATAACTATCCGATCCGACTAATTTTTAAACTTAACCTACATCATCGATTAAGGAACTTAACTTTTCATGTTTCAATCATGTAGCTTAAAATTTAAGTTCGAAAACGCCCGAACAAACAGACAGACGGACAGACGGACATGTCTCAATCGACTCGGCTGTTGATGCTGATCAAGAATATATATACTTTATGGGGTCGCAAACGTATATTTCCATGCGTTACAAACATCTGACCAATTTTATAATACCCTCTGCAAGGGTATAAAAATAATAATAAAATGATATCTCAATTTTAAACAAATTTTGTTGAATGTGTAGTAACTAAAACAGGAATATGAGTACTTTAGATACCTTTTTCAGCAGGGTAGTAGAAAACCATCCTAGCGTAGCATCGGACATAATCGAGGTTTTTAAGAGTGAAAAAATTTACTCACCTCAACGCGCAATAAGTTTTGGAAAAGTTTGGTGAGAAATTCCCAATCCAAGAGAATAGTAGAGTACGTACTTGCTTCATCTTATCGATTCCATTTATTTGTTGCTTTTCAAATGCAGCAGGAACATTTATGTTCTATTTGATGGATGAAAACCAAGAGTAAAAAAAAAAAAATTATATGAAGAATATACCGCCTACGGCAATATTATATTATACCAAACGTCTAAATAAATATATACCGTTCCTTGATTATTTGATTATAGAGATAGGAGAAACAAATTATAAGTACAAGGAGATACGGTATTGGATAGACAAAAACTACAAGTTTAAGAAGAATATAGTAGTACTTATGGAAATGTCCATAAAAATAGCATACGGAAAGGTCTTATCGTTAACGTTTTCCCTACGGGTTGACAGACGTACAGTATTTAGAGACTGTTCCTCTAGTCTAATTTCTATGCTGGAGTTGGCCCTACGCGCCTGCTGGTATTCTACGTTTCTTTGCCTTTCTATTTCCGCGTACAAATCATTATTCCTATTACTCCTATTTCTCAATCTTCTTCTTTGAGACTGCTGAGAAGCTGAAAGTCTACTCAAACGGGGCATATTGGTGATATTAAAAACTAGTCTTGAAAAAGACTTGAATTTATCCAACAATTTGAAAATTTAAATAATTTGAAGAAAAAAACTTACAAATTTTTCCAGTGTTGGCAGCGTCAAAAAGGGCAACAGCAACTTTACTCGCGTTCGCGGTTATCTGGAAGCGCGCTCACTATTTAAACACACACACGTTTCACAACACTTTCAAATTCGCAAATTTTAAACTTTAGGAAATGGCGCCAAAAATCGGGAGGCAAAAATTTAATTTTGAGAGCAGCAGTCGGACAGCCTTCATCGGTCAGCAAATCGATTAAGACTAAACCGAATTTTAGATAGCAAAACCACGAAAGCTATCGAGTTTGACGTTCCGATTGTCAATATTCCAATTATGAAACTATCTCTATCTCTGTCTCTCCTACATTGTTTTAATAAGAGAAACTTTTGATAGTTAATATCTTACTTAAATGACTTACTAACTGCATTCTATAAGCTGGCATAGAATAATATATATATAGCCATACTTATCTGTATATTTGTTCATGCATTTGGTGTATAAATTACACCTTGATGAAAACATCTCTCTCTCTCTGCAAATGCAATACCAATTTAGTTTTTTTCCCACGAAACTTTACCCCTTTTCCCCGTCTTATCCATAAGTAAAATATTTCTCTCATTCTTTGGCGGGCGGGCTTTTCATCTAAAACCTTACTAACGACATACATACATACATAAGTCAATAATGTGTGGGTTTTGAGGGAATTTTAATATAAATATAAATTATGCTCTATTTACAGCGTTCTTAGTTAGTTAGTTTCAGTTTTTTCGACGTGAAAATATGCAGAAAAGTGCAATTCCACGAACTATTGCGTAAGTTCTCACGACTCCCGCATCAAAATTTTTTCTCACGCTCTAACCTTGAAAAAATTTTGTCGCGCTTTTAATACAAATTAATACAAGAATAACATAAGCAATGCAACTGGTTTCATTTTATTTCTATAAAGCGCTGACAAAGGGAAAGCCTTTTGTCTAAACTTTGCTCTATTTATACTTGGGAATATGCAGAACAAGTGCAATTCCACGAACTATTGCGTAAGTTCCCACGACGCCCCCTGAACAATTTTTCTCACGCTCTAACCTTGAAAAAAATTTTGACGCGGTTTTAAGAAAAAACCAATACATAATCTCTATACACACACCTACACATTCGTTTGAATGTCAAGACGTGGTAATGTGTAAGTGTAATTCCATAAAGTCAATCAAAAGTCGCCTGGAAAAAGTTTTAGTATTAGGCAAACAGAAAATTTAGCAACGGGTTTCAAGTACCATTCCTATTGCATATTCTCTTTTGTCTTCGTTTCATTCCTCATGGCCCAACTCTTGCCTAGATTTCTAGCAAAAAACTATGATGGCATCTCTTTTACTCTTAAGGCTTAAGATGATCGCCTAAAAAACCTGCGACATATATGTACACACATACATATGTATTCCATTGGTTCTCACGGTCCCCCCTCTCTTACGTCCCTTCGACTAAAAGATTTTTTCTCTCACGCTCCAACCAAAAAAATTCCCGGGCTTTTTAATAAGTTTTTTTTTCCCGAAATATTGATTTGCGACCTTCCACACGTGATTTTGCAAGTTCCACATGCATACATGTACTTTAAAATCAGTTGCCACAAGTGATTCTGTATCAGGAGAACAGAAAATTTAGGCGGAATCCTAAGTTTCATAAACATATTTTTGTTTCGTTGCGAAATCTTGTCCCGCTCTCTGGTAGTGCTGAGAGAGCTTCTCTCAATTTTACTCTTTACTACATACATACACACATATATATGCATCTATGTATGTATCAAGGTTCATATCTACATATGTACATGCATTTATATATGTCAATATAATCAGAAGAACTAATCCATTTGCACATATGCACTTGCTTCTTTATTTTTTGCCAGAACTAAAAAGTTTCACTTGACCAGCTAACGAACATGCATGAACACGATCGTATACACAACGCAAGCGCAAGCCCTATTCACTCCCACAAGTTTCGTTTTCTGCACAAAAACAACAAAGGCTATGTTCAGCACACTTCCTCTTAAATTTTAGTCTTTCTCTAATTTATACATACATACATATGTTATATATATATATATACATATACATATATATTTAGTATGTATATGTATAAATAGGTAAAATTAAATTGAAGAATGAAGACATGAATATATCGACTCGGCTTAGTACATTATATGTAAACTTTATTGAGTGATTTCAATGCGTTACAAAATCCCAAACAATTTAATTCAGAAATAATAAAAATTTAATAAAAGCAAAAAAAGTAAAAGGATCAGCAAAATAAACTTTTTTGCATATTCCACCAGGCTGGAGATTTGAACCCACATACATAGTTCATTCTACAGTTCCGGATCTGATCTCTACCCAATCCACCACCAAAGCATTGAAGTTGATTTTAGCTATTTTGGCATATGTATATCGCAAGCGCAGTGTATTGTTTAAATCCATTCAATGCAAATACGTCTGTCTCACACATGAGATCATTAATAGAAATTGATTTTATTTGCGATTTCATTTAATTGATTTGAATTTTAATAATTAGCCGTTTTAGTTTAAACTTGGTGTACAGGTACAAATTAAATTTAAAAGCAGGGAAAAAAACATATTTATACATACATTTATATTTTTCATTCGCTCCCGCGGGGATTTGAACCTGGGTCAAATACGTACACACATACATACTTACATACATACATGCATACACATACGCACACAATGCTTGATGCTTGACACACAGTACACACACTAGAACAAAACGATTATACAAACATATATCCCCGATATTTGTTGTCCGATTTCGCATAAATTGGGTCAGATAATGCATTTTGGCCACATTATTAGGTGTGCCAAATATGGTTGTGATTCCTTTAAAAGTGCTTTAGTAATTAGTTTTTTTTTTAAATGAGGGGGCGGAAGTGGGCGTGGCAAAATTTTAAACTATCTTAATTTGCGAAGGGACTAAACAAAAGTTCGAACATCCTTGAAATCACAATCCATTCAAAACAAAATTCCCTTTACATGCAGCAGCAGCGAAAGCATGCTATCTCGCTCTTTCTTATCTGCCAATGTCGCCTTGGCAATTCAGTACAAAATGCAAATGGCTATATCTCCGATGTTTATTGTTCGATTTGAACAAAAATCAGTCAGTTGGTGCATTTTGACCATATAATTATGTCTACCAAATATAAATTGGATATCTTTAATACAGCTCTTGTAAATCGATTTAAAAATTTTCTTTTTTCATTTGCGGGGGCGGAAGTGGGCGTGGCTAAAATTTGAAACAAACTTGACCTGTGTAGACACTAGACGGATGTTCACACCAAATTTGGTAGCTCTAGCTCTTATAGTCTCCGAGATCTAGGTGTTCATACGGACAGACGGACGGACAGACGGACGGACAGACGGACATGTCTCAATCGACTCGGCTAGTGATGCTGATCAAGAATATATATACTTTATAGGGTCGGAAACGCTTCCTTCTACCTGTTACATACATTTTGGCGACTTTAATATACCCTTTTACCCTATGGGTACAGGGTATAATAATTAGCCGTTTTGGTTTAAACTTGGTTTACAGGTACAAATTAAATTTTAAAGCAGGGAAAAAACCATATTTATACATATATATATATTTTTCATTCACTCCCGCGGGTATTTGAACCTATGTCACATACGTACATATGTACATATGTACATATGTACATACTTACATACATACATACATGCATACACATACGCACATGTCTCAAAAACAAATGCTTGATGCTTGACACACAGTACACACACTAGAACAAAACGATTATACAAACATATATCTCCGATATTTATTGTCCGATTTCGAATAAATTGGGTCAGATAATGCATTTTAGCCACAATATTAGGTGTGCCAAATATGGTTGTGATTCCTTCAAAAGTGCTTTAGTAAATAGTTTTTTTTTAAATGAGGGGGCGGAAGGGGGCGTGACGAAAATTTTTAACTCTCTTAATTTGCGTAGGCACTAAACAAAAGTTCGAACATCCTTGAAATCGCAATCCATTCAAAACAAAATTCCCTTTAACATGCAGCAGCAGCGAACGCATGCTATCTCGCTCTTTCTTATCTGCCAATGTCGCCTTGGCAATTCAGTACAAAATGCAAATGGCTATATCTCCGATGTTTATTGTTCGATTTGAACGAAAATCTGTCAGTTAGTGCAGATTGACTATATAATTATGTCTACCAAATAACAATTGGATATCTTTAATACAGCTCTTGTAAATTGATTTTAAAATTTTCTTTTTTCATTTGCGGGGGCGGAAGTGGGCGTGGCTAAAATTTGAAACAAACTTGACCTGTGTAGACACCAGACGGATGTTCACACCAAATTTGGTAGCTCTAGCTATTATAGTCTCCGAGATCTAGATGTTCATACGGACAGACGGACGGACAGACGGACAGACGGACATGTCTCAATCGACTCGGCTAGTGATGCTGATCAAGAATATATATACTTTATAGGGTCGGAAACGCTTCCTTCTACCTGTTACATTCATTTTGGCGACTTTAATATACCCTTTTACCCTATGGGTACAGGGTATAAAAACTTTGTTATAATAAGCTAAATGAATAAGTAAAATATATGAAAATTGTAAAACTAAAAATTGTCAAATTGAGCGGAATCACATCCGATCAATATAAGTATAGCCTGTGAAGCTATGCGAAAAAGTAGGTAGGGCTATGTTAAAGGAAATTTTTATATATATTTATATACAAAAGTTTTCTTCAAAAACTCTCTGAAAAACTAAATGTTTGATAATAGCATCAGTAAATTTGATGATTCATGCGAACAATCCAAAATGGGATTAATTGAAACTAAGTCAGTGGACTCCACTGCTAATGTAATAAATAAAATTGAATCATCAAATACTGATTTGCGTTTAACTAATATACTTTTGTTGACAATGGTTGTCATATTGGTTGCATATGTTTTGTTCAAGGCATATAAAGTGCATAATAAATGTATAACGAAACGAGCACTAAGCCATGCTAATGACTTGGACAAAATCTAATGAATTATGTAAACCCAGAACAAAAGTACATTTTAAAAAAAAAAGAAGTTATATATATTATTAAGGAAAACATTCTCATATAAAACATTTTCATATTCTTACGAGTTTTTTTTTTTAAACCCTCCAATTTAAAAAAAAAAAAAAAATTTATAATAAAATGATATTTAAATTTTAAACAAATTTTGTTGAATGTGTAGTAACTAAAACAGGAATATGAATACTTTAGATACCTTTTTCAGCGTGGTAGTAGAAAACCATCCTAGCGTTATATCCGACATAATCGAGGTTTTTAAGAGTGAAAAAATTAACTCACCTCAACGCGCTATCAGTTTTGCAGAGATAGATATTCTTTACTTGGAAAAATTTGGTGAAAAATTCCCAATCCAAGAGAATAGTAGGGTACGTACTTGTTTTATCCTATCCATCACATTTATTTGTTGCTTTTCGAATGCAGCAGGAACATTTATGTTCTATTTGATGGAGGAAAACCAAAAGTAAAAAACAAAAATAATATGAATAATAAAGAGCCTACGGCAATAATAGAGACTAAACGTCTAAATAAATATATACCGTTCCTTGATTATTTGATTATAGATATAGGAGAAACAAATTATAAGTACAAGGAGATACGGTATTGGATAGATAAGAATTACAAGTTTAAGAAGAATATAGTAGTACTTATGGAAATGTCCATAAAAGTAGCATATGGAAAGGTCTTATCAAAAAAACCCAAAGGTAGAGACATTCCGGAATGGGTACATAATATATTTAAGGCAGATATAGAAACAATAGATATAGTGGAATCAGATGAGGAGATAAAATAAACAGCATAAAAATAAAAAAAAAAATTTAAATTTTTTTTCTAAATATATATATCTCTGTTGCACACAAGAATTTCTGTCATCCATTGGTAGAGTTATTTATGCTTTATTTTATAACAAACTTTAGATTTGAATTGAACTTTTTACTTTATGTGCTAAGAACTTAATTTATCGTATTGTCGCCAAGCCAGCCAAAGTCCGATTGCCCGCTTACGTATTTTTTGGTTGTTATCGATAGATTTAGGGCTGCAACTACTCTAACTCTTTTTCAGGGCTTCATCATAACTAATAAACTATTTGCTCCGTAACATTCCCCCCACCCGTAAATCTACCCGGTGGTTTTACCTAAAACATCTAATACAGCCAGCTTTGACACTGGTCTCTTTAAAACTCCAGTCGCAGTTTTAACTTCAGCAATTCTGACTTGATTATCTTTGGCAGTTATGGCCCTCACTACTATTCCCTTTTTCCAATTGGATCTTGGCAAATTTTCATCACATATGATGACTACATCACCCACAACAACCGGTTTTACTGGAACAAACCATTTGGTTCGTCTCGTCAATGTAGGCAAATATTCTCTAACCCAGCGCTTCCAAAATTTATCCTTTAACTGTTGGGCTATTTTGTATTGTTTGTGAAAATTAAAATCACTTTCGTCTCCTGGTGTTTGCGTTGAGTTCGTCGATCCTAGTATGAAATGGTTTGGTGTCAAAGGGTCAGGATCGTCGATATTCACTGGGATATGTGTAAGTGGCCTGCTATTGATGATATTTTCGGCTTCGATAAGCAAACTGATTAAAGTCTCTACTCGAGGTGCTTGTTGATGTAATGTTGCTGCCAATACTCGTTTTACGCTCCTTACCATTCGTTCCCACGATCCACCTGAACTGGGATTCGCTGGACAATTGAATTGCCATGTAATGCCCTTTTTCGATAGTTCATCATTTATACAGTTCCAATCAAACAAATTTGCTGTATTTCTTATCTCCTTATCTGCTCCAACAAAATTAGTTCCCATATCTGACCGAATTTTGACTGGTATGCCTCTTCTATTGACAAAGTTTCGGATGCAAAGTATACACGCATCTGTTGATAGATCCGCTGCTAGCTCCAAATGAACTGCTCTAATTGTCAAACAAGTGAATAGTGCCACCCATCTCTTTTCATGACGTCGTCCTATAGTTACGAGGAGCGGACCGAAATAATCAAGTCCAACGTATGAGAACGCTCTTTGACAAGGGTTAACTCTTTCAGTGGGTAATTGTCCCATGATCGCTGGTTTAGGTTGGGAAGCTTGATTTTTACACGTTTGACAATTATCCTTAGCCCGTTTGACCGCCGTTCTAATACTGATAATCCAGAATTTGCGTCTTAGTTCGTTTATAATTAGCTCCTGATTTTGGTGATGATAAGACTCGTGGTACCATTTGACGATCAGGTCGGTCAAGGCGTGTCGATTAGGTAATATTATTGGTCGACGTGTTCTATCGCCTATTACTGTTGAGTATTCCAGTCTTCCACTAACTTCCATAATATTCTTGTCACTCCATTTTGGTGACAAAGTATAAATTTTACTTTCTTTTCGAATTACTCCATTTTTCTGTAAATCAGATATTTCATTATTAAAACTTTCAAACTGTGCTAGCCTACACAAAGTTATTTCAGCATCGTTTAATTCGAAAGCAGACAATCCTCCAACGTTCATTTGATTATCGTGCTTAAGTAGCTTATTAGTAAATCGTAATATCCATCCCATTGTACGTTTTAATCGCAGATAACTGGAAAAACGTTTAAATTCAATCAAATTTTGCGAAAATACGGTTAATAATGTTTTCCTTCTTTCTGAATTATCGTGTTTTGTCTTAAACTTTTCCATTCGTGGCCAATGATCTTCTTCATAAAGCAGAAATTCTGGCCCATTTAACCATACATTTGGTGCAGCATATTTAAATCCTTTACGTGTTTTAGTCGCCTTGTCTGCAGAATTTAGATCAGTCGGGACCCATCGCCAGTCGTTCATGTTTGTAGAGTCTAAAATTTCTCCTATACGATGCGCAACAAATTGTTTGTACTGACGATGATCCGAGCAAATCCAAGATAAAACTGTTCTTGAATCACTCCATAATATACACCGATTAATCTTTACATCGTGGCTTTCTAAAATTGAACCCTTTAGCCGACATCCCAAAACAGCTGCTTGTAGTTCCAGTCTTGGGATAGACAACATTTTTAGAGGCGCACATCTGGTTTTTCCTGCAACGAAAATAGTCTCGATTTGATCTTCACATTGTATGCGCCAGTATGCCACAGCTGCGAACGCTTCTTCACTTGCGTCAACGAATATATGAAGCTCCAATTTTTGTATTAGTTTCCAAGAAACTCGGCGAATAACATCTTTTCATTTTAAACTGATTTACATTAGCTAGTTGAAGAACCCAATTTTTAAATCTGCTGT
Organism: Drosophila prosaltans; assembly: GCA_018151275.1. NCBI lineage: Eukaryota > Metazoa > Arthropoda > Insecta > Diptera > Drosophilidae > Drosophila > Drosophila prosaltans. The sequence continues at coordinate 102,675 of JAECWY010000015.1, read as the reverse complement.
GCAAGTTGTCTGGTAATAAGTCGTTCCATCCTATACCAGTCCGCCAAACAAGTTGCATTAAAACTTTACCATATATCATAAGATCTGCAAGCATTCCAAAGGGATCGTACACTGACATAACAAGGCTCAAAAGTTCTCTCTTAGTAGGACATCTAATTCCGTTTACAATGTCTTGATCAACTCTATTCATCTTGAGGTCAAACACAAATATATCCTTACGACTGTCCCAGTGCATTCCAAGTATTTTATCCGTTTTATCCATGTTTTTAGTGTTTTGAATCGTGCTATCTTTGTCTTCGTTGATTTGATTCAATTTATCCTGTACATCTTTTGAATTCGACACAAATCCTCTGAGAACAAAGTTTGCCATTTTATGTACCTTTATGATTTCACTACTTATCTGAAATACATCCTTTTCTGTTGCATAGCTTGCCACATAGTCGTCCACATAATGTCTGGATTTTATAGCTTCAATTACGGTTCTTTTATAATTTGAAGCGTTCTCTGCATTTATGTTTTTTACATATTGCGCACAACAAGGTGAGCATGTTGCCCCAAACGGCATTACTGTCATCTTATAGGTTTCGATATCCAACGATGGATCACCATGTCTCCATAAAAATCGCAAAGAATCTTGATCGATTTCTCGTACACGTACCTGTAGAAACATTTCTTTTATATCAGCACAAATTGCGAATCATCCTTGTCTGAATTTGAACAGAATTTGAAATAGTGACGGGTTTTCGTCGGGCCCTTTTAAAAGCTTCGAATTCAATGAAATGTTATCCACGGTGGCAGCAGCATCAAATACCAATCTCATCTTCTTTGGTTTGTTTACATTGTATACTACGAAATGTGGCAGATACCAGGTGTATGGGCTTATGATATCCGCTACATCTTTTGTAATTTTTACTGCATATCCTTTATTAACAAAATCCATTATTGCCTTGTCATATTCTGCAACTGTACCAGATTTCTGCACCTTGTTTTCAACTGAATGCTGTCTTTTTTCTGCCATGTTATAGCTGCTTGGGAATCGAATATCTTCATCTGACCACAACAGACCAGTCTCATATGCTCCCTCAAGTTGTTTCGTTGTTTCCTTTAAGATTCTTTTGGCTCTCTCAATATTTTTTGACTCCACAGGTTTGTTACACAATTTGACTCCAAAGTTTTCAATTGTGAAATATTCAGTTATTAAATTATTCAACTTTTCTTCTTCAAGTTGTTTAGAAACATGTGTATGAAATACCACTGATAGCAAACGAGATGATAATTCTTGATTAATACTTGTTGATCCATACACCAGCCAACCTAAAGGAGTTTTAGCTGTAATTAAACCTTCATTAATAATATGACTTTTTAAAGTTGAAATAAGATGGCAATTGTTTAATCCAATTAACAACCTTGGATTACTGCTCTTATATCCCCTAAGAGGAATAGATTTCAGTTGCTTATATTTGTCCCTCAGGCATTCGAGATTCATCGACTGAAGCGGTAACTGCAAATTCGGAACAGAATTACCGTTTAAGTATAACCATTTTCTGTTGTTACCAATTGCCGATCGTATTTTTAGATGACATTCTGTTGATGCGACCTGTGTTGCGTGTTCACCTATCCAGTTTAAGGTTAATTCTGATTTATTTTCCTTAATTCCCATTTCCTCAGATAGTTTCTCTTCTATCAATGTAGCCGATGATCCTTCATCCAAAAATGCGAGCGTTTCTATAACTGCGTTGTTTGGTCCACTGACCTCCACTGGTACGACTTTAAACAATATTTGCGAAGTTGCATTTTGAATTGTATGCGTTGCAACATCACTTGGCTTTGTCGTATCGTTTTCTTTTTCCGCATCATGTTTCGGCCTTTGATAATGCAACGTGCGATGATGAAAACGTTTACAATTATCAATTTTGCATTCTCGTTTCCTAGAACAGGCATCCAATCTGTGTCCAGGCTGCAAACATCCGTAACATATACCAATATTTTTTACAATTATCCATCTCTCATTAGTACGAGCTTTTAAATATTTGTGACATTGATCCAAATAATGATTTCCTTGACAATTAAGGCATGTCTTGTGTCCTTGTTTCTGATCATACGTTTTGTTGGTAACTTGCATAACTGTCTTCGATCCCTTGATACCTTGCTTAACTGTTGTAACCATAGCTGCTTGAGCGATGCTTCTTGTAATTCCGTCCAGCCAATCGCTAAGATGTCTTAAATCGGGGTATGGTCGTATTAGAGATGCGTATTCCATCCACTGTATACGTTTCGACATGGGCATTTTTGATATTATTTGTTCCATCAAAGTAGGATTCTGCAAATGTGGTATTGCGTTGGAGGACTCTAAGAATATAACCAAGTTTTTAACCTTTGTGGATAAAGTGACTAATTTCTCCAAGCAGTTTTCTGAAACGGGTGTGATTTCGTTAACTACGTCCAATTGGCTCCTTATAAGTAACTCTGGCCTTCCAAACATAAACTTGAGACGTTCCATTATGTGTCCGATGTTCATTGGGTTTATTAAAAGACCCTTTACTTCTTCTCTGGCAGCTCCCTTTAAGCATTTTTGTAGTCTCATTAAATTATCCAAATTGCTATATCCATAAGCTATCGAAGACTCTTTGAACATAGAGTCAAATACTGGCCAATCCTCCGGTTTTCCATTAAATTCCGGTAAATCAACTACCCTAAAAACTGATGGATAACGTTCTACTCTAAAACCTGCTCTTTCTTGATGCCCTAATCTTCTTGAATGTAAATAACCCATATCATTGCAGCCCCGAATCTGATCGAACTCACCATTTTCGTACTTATTATCCGAAGCTTCGCCTCTAGCTGCAGTGCTTCTCTCAGCGCCGGTTGCGCGTAGACTATGAATATCGCCCTGTGCGACATAATATTCCTGAGTGCATCTATTTGCGCCGAATCCAGCATCAGCGTCTTGCGGAGCACGGATTGTGCCCCGTCCATGCATGCCACCCTGCGTGACATACGATTGTTGTCCATATACAGTTGAGCCGAATACAGTATCAGCGTCATTCGAAGCACACATTGTGCCTCGTCCATGCATGCCACCCTGTGTAGCATGCGACAATCCAGTTGCGCCGAATACAGCATCAGCGTCATTCGAAGCACACATTGTGCCTCGTCCATGCATGCCACCCTGTGTAGCATGCGACAATCCAGTTGCGCCGAATACAGCATTGCCCGAATACAGCATCAGCGTCTTTCGAAGCACACATTGTGCCTCGTCCATGCATGCCACCCTGTGTAGCATGCGACAATCCAGTTGCGCCGAATACAGCATCAGCGTCTTTCGAAGCACACATTGTGCCTCGTCCATGCATGCCACCCTGTGTAGCATGCGACAATCCAGTTGCGCCGAATACAGCATCAGCGTCTTTCGAAGCACACATTGTGCCTCGTCCATCGACAGAAATAACTTCTTCGGTTTGATTTATCATCCATTGACGATGTTCCTTCTGCGTTTTGTGTAGTTCAATGAGGTCTTCCTTTATGGCTGTCATTTGTACAGCCTGTTCCTGATGTCTTTCATCAACTTGTGTCGCCAGTTTCGCTATTTGATCCATTATATTCTGCAGCATAGCTTCATTTGTATTTGGTGAAGCTAACACTACAGTTTCTTCATTTCTATCGGAATCCTCCTCTTCGTCTGCACTTCCCATGGTTGTTTCTTGGCTTGGAGTTGATGTGATAGCTTTATTAAATTTTAACCTCTTTTTTGCACCGCGTGTCTGCATGGCGCCATCCACGCTATTTCATCATAATTCGCAACATTTGCGTGTGTATGTGTGGTTGACGCCTTCAATCTGTGTAATTCTACCGACAGAATTGATTCGACTTGGCAAGATAAATTAAAGAAATTGTTGCACACAAGAATTTCTGTCATCCATTGGTAGAGTTATTTATGCTTTATTTTATAACAAACTTTAGATTTGAATTGAACTTTTTACTTTATGTGCTAAGAACTTAATTTATCGTATTGTCGCCAAGCCAGCCAATGTCCGATTGCCCGCTTACGTATTTTTTGGTTGTTATCGATAGATTTAGGGCTGCAACTACTCTAACTCTTTTTCAGGGCTTCATCATAACTAATAAACTATTTGCTCCGTAACAATCTCACTAAAGCATGGAATGGAATGAATTATATCTCCATATCCAAAGAATAAAGGAAAATTTTAAAAAATCATATAAATGCATAACGCAGAATAGGAATATTCAGACGGAAACGCTGAATAAGCATGCAATAATTCTGGTTGACTCTTTTAATGAGGCACGAAGATTAGTGCATGAGAATAGAATAAACATAGATAGCACGATTTGGTCAAAGATTTCAAAATTATTGATCAAGTTACGAGCAAATCTAATCCTCATAAAAGGAAAATACAAGTTGGACATATTTGTACCAACAGTTCTGAATTCACCTTTAACTATAGAGGTTGAAGAACACAAAGAAAAATTAGAATTGGAAAGTGAAGAATCAGACGAAGGAGAAATTGGAGAAAAGATCTACACGATCTAACAATTCCCGCGTCACTCACTTTACCACATAAAGATAACGAATCAGAATTAGATACATTGTCTGAACAAGACAACGAGTCTGACTTTGAACTAGATACGAGTGTTATACCCAAACAAGACAAAATGGCTGAAGCCAATGCTCAAAGAGCATACATGAAGGATATCTCCACTTCCATACCTGAATTTAATGGCCAAAAGGTGCAACTTCAAAGATTCATAAGAGCTTTGAAGTTAGTTAATGTCACCAAAGGAGATTATGAGGACATAGCTGTTGAGGTAATAAAATACAAAATTATGGGCCCAACACTACGCAAAGTCGAAATCAATAATTTGCGACTGCTCTTGGAAGCTTCGTATATTGATGAAGGCCTATCAGCAGAACATGCTGAAAAATTCAGTACAAAAGAAGCCGTTAAAGCAATGGTAGATAACTGTGAACAAAATAGGACAAAGACAATAATTGAAGCTGGAAACTTCAAATATATGAATGAAGCCATCACTATGTACTTAGAAAAGAGTACTGAAATGACTGGAAATTCAAACAATGTATTGTTTGCTCGGAGAGGCCGCGGTAATTATAATAACTCATATAATTATCGTGGTAGAGGAAATGGTCGCGGTTATTATAATAATTATAATAACCGTAGTAACCAAAATTACCCGCAAAACCAATACAACAATAATAATAACGGCAATAACAATAACAATCGAAGAAACAATAGAGGAAATAACAGAAATAATAATAATAATAATAATAGAGGAAATAGATCAAATAACCAACAAAATGGTTATAATAATGTCCGAGCAATACAGACTAACTCGGGAAACTCCCAACCACCTTTAGATACCCAGTAGAAATAAACAGCAAAATCCACAGAATCAGTCTTGACTTAAATACATTCGTAAAATTCACTAATGAAGCAACCGGAAAACAGTTAGTACTTTTAATAGATACCGGTGCGCAGATATCCATTCTAAAAGAAAATTCTGATACATTTCAAAATATCCGGACAGATCATACTGTCAACATATAGGGAATAAGTCAAGAAGTAATCAAATCCAAAGGAATTGCTTCAGTTGACATACAAACGTCTAAATATATTTTCCCACACGATTTTTATATCGTGAATTCCCTTTCGCTATTCCATGCGATGGAATAATTGGAGTCGATTTTATGTTAAAATACAACTGTCAAATAGATTTCGATCACTCTGAACACTGGTTTGTAATGAGACCAGACAATTTAAAATATCCTATTTTCGTACAATTACGTACAGTTCTGGCAATAATTCCTTAGTTCTGCCCGCAAGATCCCAAGTTGTCCGAGAAGTTGAGTTAAACTCACAAGATGACAGTGTATTGATTCCGAATCAAGAAATTCAGCATGGTATTTACATAGCAAATACCATCACAAAATCTCAAAATGCGGTCATAAGGCTGCTAAATACAACAGATAAACTTCAGATTATAAGTATAAATAATCTAAAATATAAACCACTTTCGAACTACGAAGTAGTTAAATTAGATCCAAAACAAAGAGAAAAATCAGTACTAACAACATTATCAAAGAATTTTCCACCACAATTTCATGACAAATTGATGGAATTATGTAAAAAATACAGTGATGTGTTCGGCCTTGAGACTGAACCAATAAGCACAAACAATTTCTAAAAGCACAAGTTAAGACTGATGGATGATGAGCCTATCTACATAAAAAACTATAGAAATCCTCATAGTCAAAAAGACGAAATTCAGAAACAAGTCCAAAAATTAATAAACGACGTAATAGTCGAGCCCTCCGTATCTGCATACAATAGCCCACTTCTATTGGTACCGAAAAAATCGCTACCAAACTCTGAAAATAAGAAATGGCGATTAGTAATTGACTATCGTCAGATTAACAAGAAATTATTGGCAGATAAATTTCCACTCCCTAGAATTGATGATATTTTTAGATCAACTAGGTCGAGCAAAATACTTTTCATGCCTTGACTTAATGTCAGGTTTTCATCAAATTGAACTTGAAAAAGAGTCACGGGACATTACATCCTTTTCAACATGTAATGGCTCATATCGTTTCACGCGATTACCATTCGGTTTAAAAATAGCGCCAAATTCGTTCCAAAGAATGATGACTATAGCATTTTCTGGACTTGAACCTTCTCAAGCTTTCCTTTATATGGATGACTTAATAGTCATAGGTTGCTCTGAACAACACATGCTCAATAATCTACATTATGTTTTTGAGAAGTGTCGACAGCACAACCTAAAGTTACATCCTGAAAAATGTTCATTTTTCATGCATGAAGTCACCTTTTTGGGACACAAGTGCACAGATAAAGGAATCTTACCTGATGACACAAAATATGAAGTCATTCAAAATTATCCAGTCCCACATGATGCGGACAGCGCTAGAAGATTCGTTGCATTTTGCAATTATTACCGAAGATTTATAAAAAATTTCGCTGATTATTCTCGTCACATAACAAGATTATGCAAGAAAGATGTAAAATTCGAATGGACTGTTGAGTGCCAAAACGCGTTCAAACATCTAATATCAGCATTGATGAATCCAACTCTGTTGCAATACCCAGATTTTAGCAAAGAATTTTGCATAATGTGGAGCAGTCCTAACACAAAACAAAAATGGACTACAACTCCCAGTTGCATACGCATCCAGATTTTTCACAAAGGGTGAAAGTAATAAAAGTACAACAGAACAAGAACTAGCGGCGATTCATTGGGCAATTACACATTTCAGACCATACATTTGTGGTAGACATTTCACTGTCAAAACGGACCATAGGGCATTAACTTATTTGTTTTCAATGACAAATCCAAGTTCAAAATTGACTAGAATGAGACTTGAATTAGAGGAATATAATTTCACTGTGGAGTATCTAAAGGGTAAAGACAATTTCGTAGCTGACGCGCTATCAAGAATTACTATAAAGGACTTACAAAACATACAAACGAATAATAAAATTCTGAAAGTCACTACCAGAAACCAAAGTAAACAGTTAAATACCTGCGCAGGTAAAGGAGTTAGTTTTTGGTAAAGCTTCAAACTTACCAAAACACTTTAATACAATAGATAAAATTAATCCACTCTATAATATAGATGACTATGCAAAGGAATCAAAATTTAGATTAGAACAGGCCTATAAAAGAGCCAGAATAATGTTAGAACAGCATAAAGTTAAGAGTAAAGAGTTATATGATAGGAAAATAAATAATATAGAACTAGCAATAGGAGATAAAGTTTTATTAAGAAATGATACGGGTCATAAGTTAGAGCCATATACAGTAGAAGAAATAGAAAATAGAGATAATATTACAATAAAGGACAGTAAGAATAAAAAACAGGTAGTACATAAAGATAGGTTAAAAATTTTCAATTCCTAATTAGTTAATACATACAAATCAACAAAACAAAAAAAAAAAAAAAAATCGTATGAAAAAAAAAAAAAATAATACTTTCTTAATCAAACATTTTATGAAAATTTTTCTACTATATTTTTTTAATTAAAAAAAAAAAAAAACAAGAAATTTAAAAAAAAATAATTAATAAGCAAGTTAAATATAATCAATTAGAATTAATCAAATAGAATTACGTTATTTTTCGAAAGGAGGGGGATGTAGCTTGTTGAATAACAATGAATGACCACTGTACTCAATGCAATAAATAATATTATTACAAACATATTGTAACACTTTGTTATAATGTTTATATATACAATATTCAAGTGCAATGCCACTTAAGAATCTCGACCACACATGAGTACATAGTACTGGACATTGCTGAGTCGGACTATGTTACATGCGCGACCACTTTGTCACCAAGTAACATGATACATCCTCACTCTCTCGCTGTTGCGACACACTCTAAATATGCTTATGTAAACATTTATGTATAAGCAGACCGCTCGTCTGCTGGCTTCACTGGCAGCGCAGCTACGCGGTCTTAGCTGTTATGAACCATGGTTTAGATTTAAGAATAATTATAAGAAGAGAACTCGAAGCAACTACATGTTAAAAATGCCGAGTGAATACTAAAGATTTAAATAAAGAATATTACAAGAATATCTCAATGTTAAACATCTTTAAATTAATGGACTTATAAAATATTGGAGACCCGGGATTTCTCTTACAATACAGGTCGTTCCAGGTAGTTAAGGTTGTTGTTCCCAGGGTACGCATAACTTCACCGCTGATACTGCGATCAATGTACCCAAGCATCACATGTTGTTGACGGGTATCATCAGTAAAATATATGGAGAGTTTGTAGCCAATACGATTTATAAAGGTGAATAGTGCATCGGGATTGCCGTTGAATTTTTCAACACATCCAAGTTGGTGGACGGCTTCCGCCTTACTAGATTCGGTGAGTGGTGGATGAACCAATTTATTTATTTTGAAGATTTGTTTTATTATTTGTGCGTTGATAGTTTTTCTTATATAGAATTTTTTTTTGTTTTGTTTCTGTTTTTTATTTTGTTTTCTTGTTTATTTATTTTTTTTTTTATTTGTTGAATTTTTATATTATTAAAATTTTTTTGGTTTTAGCTTATTTCACGCGTCTTCTAGCACGAAGATTCTTCTGCGGATAAAAGAGTTTATTTCGTGTCTTCTGATATATTTCCAGTTTTTATCGGTACAAAGGTCCTGGTATTTAACTCAGGTTTGAAACCTTAGCACAAAAAGTCTTGGTTGGAAACACAAGTTTTGCACTGCACTTTAACTTTTTGTTTTATCCTACCGACTGCGCCAATTTTATATTTTTGTTTAACGTTGATTAAAAAAAATGTCTTTATTTAATTTCAACGGAGTTGTTCTTTTACAAAGGATACTTATATTAACGTGCACTTAATGCTGAAATAACTGCTTGTGTGTTAAATATAAAAAGGAATCGCGAATCAAAATGTAAAGGAGAACTAAACTCCAATCAGAAGTGTTCACGTATCAAGTGTAAGGAATAACTGAACTGTTCGCGTATCAAGTGTAAAGAAGAACTGAACTGAACTGTTCGCGTATCGAGTGTAAAGAAGAACTAAAAACTGATGTCTTAAAGTTCTAAGATTATTTATAGGAGATTTTTCAGGGGGTGGCGTGATTTTTGGGAGTTGGCTAAAGTGGCCTGATCGATTCTGATTGGACACTTTGAAGATTTGTTTTGGATAATGATTTCCCACGAAAAGGGTGTAAAGTGATCTTCTTGTTTTGGACGCTGCAGCTGCGCGGTATGAGTTAGATGGGGTCATTTGTTTATAATATAAAAAGGGGTCAAGTTTCGCTTTGCTTGCATTTTTACGCGTGGGAATTGGATGGGGTGAATTGTTTATAACAAAACAAAAGAGGGTCAAGATTTGCTGAGTTAGCATTTTAAAGATGGGGTGAATTGTTTATAATAAAGTAATAAGAGTGGTATTATATGGGGAGGCGGATATATTACTCCCCCAACCTTTAAAAAAGTAGCCTGTCCTCAGGCGGGAAATGGAGGGTATAATGAAGGAGGTGTTTGCATATTTTCAATCTTATAATTATTTTTTTAGTCATTGATTTAAACTTATAGATAAGATATATAATAAGACTTATTAAAGTCATGATAAATGTAGTTGTTATTATTATATTAAATATGTTGTTATTCTTAGTTTTTTCGTAAATGATTTGTTTCGTTTGTAAGTAAGAAATAGGTTCCAATTTTGTTACATTATTTGTTACATAGATATTTTGTGTGTAATCTGAAAATGAGTTTACTATTGATATTTCGTTTAACTTAATGCTACAATCGTATATCTTAATTATATTATTTCCTTCTATAAATATTTTATTTTGATTACAGTTTTGTTTTAAATTTGTTTTCGGTAGATTCCAGATAACAACAATGTTGAGCTCTACATAACTAATTTGATTTGTTTTAAAAGTTTTACTATATTTTCATTCTGCTTGTATTTGTGTTATAATTCCATTTATACATTCATTTATTTCTTGTTTTCTAGTAGATTTTATGTATGTTTTATTGTTTTGTATATAATAAGTTTCTTGAACAGGGGAAAATTTTGAAAAGTGGGGTTTTGGATATTAGTCTAGGTATGTGCGAGATTATTAGTATTTCGTTCGTATCTGATTTCAACCGAGTAGATGTTTTTATGTTTAGAATTTTTTCAGTATTTATATCGACTATATATTGATGATTCAAAAGTTTTGGGTTAAATATTCCGAGTCTTGTCAACTCCATGCCTAATTTTATATCTTCTATGAATTCTGTGAAATGCTCTAAGTTAAATACAAGGATTTTTAGTTTTTTGTCTGTATCTTGACTAATGGTGAGGTTGTTTAATATTTCAATGTTTTTGTTGACTGCATCTATAATGTGGTTAAGTTCGTCGTTTTGGGCATTATTTGCTGTTAAACTGTTAATTTTGTCTTCTAGTCCTTCTTTGTCGTTCTGGTCTAAAGTACCAAATAGATATTTATTTACTGTACCTACAAAGTTAATAAGTCCTCTTTTGTTTCTCTTTATTATTCTGATGCCATTCATTTCACGGTTTAATTTCTCAGTTAGGTATTGGATGTGCATTAAATTTTTTTAAATTTAATTACAACTCAAAAATTTATAAAAAAATTAAATATCGAAAAGGCCAAAGAAAAACTCACTCAGATTTATTAAGCAAATTCGACACTGGGGTCAAACTCGCAGATAAAATTAGTGCATGAACTAAGAGAACTAAGCACTACACAAATACACGTATCACTTGTACGCGAGACAGATAGATGCGAGCGCGAATAAAAGAAATTAGAAAAAAAAGAGCGGGAGAATTAACAGCACTGCACATGCAACAACAATGCGTTGGCAAGAGCGGTATTAAAGCGGTAAAAGGTACAAACGCAAGAGCAAAGAATAACAAAAACAACAACACTGCTGTAAAAAGTTTTGTTGTTTTTTCAAATATTAAGTTCAATGCTTTGATTTTGCTTTTGTATAGTTAATATAAACAAAAAGCGCAATGACAAAAATTTAAATGACAATAATGTCAATAGTTATTGCTAAATTCTTAGCTGAATTTTTAGGCAGGCGCGGTGAGATTAAAACCGAAATAAAAGAAATTATGCAGGAGCACAGAAAAACACGTCTATCCACGATGAAGAAAGAAGTATATAAGGGGCACTGCCCCTTCCATCCAATAAGGATGCTGGGGCGCATGTTCGTATACGATGCTAAGCGTAGTCCCACCAAGTATGGGAACTCTTCGGCGAATGCACGCATGTCGATTGACTGCACGGGTAAATTAAGCCCATCTTCGCTATGGACATCCTCCAGGGAGAATCCTTTGCCGTTGTTTGGATTAGCAATAGTCAGCGTGACACATTTCGAGGCATCATTTCTGCGTGTCGTGTCATCCGTAAATTTTAAGCTCACTGGTTATGGCATGCCTTTCAAGCCGAGCTGCTTATAGACTTTTTTTCTCATCTAGAAATGCAAAAGTATTAGTTAATTTGTTTTTATTTATGATTTGAATTGAATTTGAATTGGAACAACACTTTCGTTTCTTTCTTCATCGTGGATAGACATGTTTTTCTGTGCTCCTGCATAATTTATTTTATTTCGGTTTTAAACTCACCGCGCCTGCCTAAAAAATTCAGCTAATTATTTAGCAATAACTATTGACATTATTCTGTCATTTAAATTTTTGTCATTGCGCTTTTTGTTTAATTAACTTTACAAATGCAAAATCAAAGCATTGAACTTAATATTTGAAAAAAACAACAAAACTTTTTACAGCAGTGTTGTTGTTTTTGTTATTCTTTGCTCTTGCGTTTGTACTTTTTACCGCTTTAAAACCGCTCTCGCGCTCTCGCCAACGCATTGTTGTTGCATGTGCAGTGCTGTTGGTTCTCCCGCTCTCTTTTTTTTCTAATTTCTTTTATTCGCGCTCGCATCTATCTCTGTCTCGCGTACAAGTGATACGTGTATTTGTGTAGTGCTTAGTTCTCTTAGTTCTTGCACTAATTTTCTCTGTGAGTATGACCCCAGTGTCGAATTTGCTTAATAAATCTGAGTGAGTTTTTTTCTTTGGCCTTTTTGATATTTAATTTTTTTTATAAAATTTTTGAGTATTAATTGAATTAAAAAATGTCTGTCTGCTCAAGCAAAAAGTGTTTGAACCCCCCTTCACCCCATAACGTATTTCTTTCCTGTTGGCTGTGTGACAACGTCATGCACGTTAAATGTGCTGGCTACACAGCCAGGGTAAAGGATTGTTTGGAGCAAAAAGGGGGGCTCAAATGGGGTTGTGACTCATGCCGTGAGGTTGAGATTGAAATGAGGGTGTTTATGAGGCAAACCAGGGATAGATTGAAGAAATTGTCATCTGGTTTTCGTAAACTCTACGATGAGTTCAATGCTGTGGAGAGCGAATTTAGCAGCTATAAGCTGTTAAATGAGTCTCCAAAGCGCAAGAAAACCAGTACGCGCAATCTGTCCTTGCATTTGCCTGTGCCCAATCCCGTCTCGGCCGTAGCTCCACAAACTCCTTCACTGCTCACTGTGACAAATCCTCCGCAGCTTATTTCGTTTACCACCCCCATTTCTCAAGGTGGTCGCAAGGAAGAGGCTATCTCCGTTTCTCCAGGAAGTGGTCTCTCTTTGCAGACGAACAAAGCTGTAGTATCCGAAAAGTCCGGGCAATTATCAATAACTGTTGATATTGCCGATAGTAGTCCAGTTGGAGGTGCAATACCGGACACGCAGGCGGATTCAATCGTGGTCGCTGACGCTGCGGTTGATTTGCGGCCTGGTTCCTATAAACCTTTAACTGGAGTTCCACCTAAGAAACATATATTTGTTTCAAGGCTTGATCCCGAACATTCGTCGGATGATGTCTTAGCTTTTATTAAGACAAAAATTCAAGCTCATCACTATAATGCTAAAATAGCGGTGGAAAAATTTAAATTTAAATATTCGAGGGAGATATCCTCTTTTAAAATAAGTGTTCCAGTTGAACTGTTCGACTGTATATGTCATAGCAGTTTTTGGCCGGATCACATTTTAGTAAAAGAATACACGGCCAAGAAGAAAACTCGAGATCCGGTTAGGCTTTCTATCCCATCTAATTCTTCATCTTCCGGAATATCAGCATCGGCTGGTGTTCCAAAAAACTAATCTCGTCCCTTCATCTGGCCTATCAGAACGTGAGAGGACTTAAATCTAAGCTTCTCCTAGACTCTATCTAGATAGTCTAGAATTTGAATTTAAAATTTTAGTGTTTACTGAGACATGGTTAAAACCCGATATTAACGATGCATCTGTTCTTTCCGCAAAATTTTCAATTTTTAGATGTGATCGGACTTCTCGTGTAGGCGGAGGAGTTCTGATTGCTGTTGACTCGGCCTTAACTTCTGACCAAATTCATTCACCGGACATTCTGGAGATTGAGTTTGTTAGCGTTAAGGTCAGATTCAAGTCTTTCTCTGTCTACATTACTTGTTCTTACGTTCCGCCACAATCCGACATGGCGGTGTACGCAAAACATTTAGATTCTATTCGATATATTTCTTCATTGCTTTCTAATAGAGATATCTTAATCGTCTTTGGTGACTTTAATTTACCAGAAATAGTATGGTCTCAATCTGATGAATCTGCTTTGTTGCTTCCTTCTAAATCTCACTTCTTCTTTGATGGCCTTTTTGAGTTATCTTTAGCTCAAATAAACCCTGTGCGAAATAACATAGGCAGATCCTTAGATCTGATATTTGTGTTAGATTCCACCAACTGTGCAGTAACTAGAACCGACCCTCTAGTCTTGCCCGAAGACAATTTTCATCCTACTCTGGATTTATCTGTAGATCTGTCGTTTCATGCACCGATTGCTGGTGTCAGTCCTGTGATTAAATCTCGTAATTTTCGCAAGACTAACTTTGTTAAACTGAATGAGCTCATTCTGAGAACTGACTGGTCATCCTTATATGGTTGCTCAGACATGGATCTTGCTATCTCGTTGTTTTATGATACTCTCGGTTCGCTTTTTAGGGCTTGTGTCCCACTGAGGGCTCCAGTGTCGTCTCACCGACCTCCCTGGTTTTCTCGTGAGCTATCCAACTTGAAAAATGTCAAATCCAGATATTATAAAAAATACAAGAAATCGGGATGTTCTTCAGACTTTGCTCTTTACGCAGTTGCTCGCTCCAATTTTATGTTGCTTAACAAGCACTGCTATAATAATTACCTCAAGCGTTGTAAGCTTGAGTTTTCCCGTGATCCTAAACAGTTTTATAGTTTTGTGAATTCTAAACGTAAGATGGATGTCCACCCATCAATCTTATCGTTTGGAAATAATATAGCGGACTCTGATCAAGCGATTGCCGATTTGTTTGCTGATTTCTTCACAACAACATATTCCTCAACGGAATACCGAGCGAATCTTTTGTAGCCTTATCAGATAAATAGGTCTAATTGTATTTGTAGTCCTTCGATCGATGAAAGTTCGCTTATTAGCGTACTTAATTTAGTAAAACCTGTGTACACACCTGGTCCTGATGGATACCTGGTTGTGTACTCAGATTTTGTGCTGAGGCTCTATGTAAGCCACTTCAAAAACTTTTTTCGTTGTCCGTTAAATCTTGTCATTTTCCGTCTATATGAAAGGAATCTTATATAATTCCTCCTCACAAAAATGGTAAAAAGTCCGAAGCATCCAATTATAGGGGTATTTCTATATTGTCCGCTATTCCTAAAGCATTTGAAAAGTTAATCACTTCTCAATTGCAACATTTTTGTAGATCTATTATTTCACCATCTCAACATGGTTTTTTGAAACGTAGATCTACTACCACTAACCTATTAGAATTTACATCTTTAACGATCGAAGGATTTAGGAATGCAAGACAGACTGATGTCATTTATACTGATTTCAGCAAGGCTTTTGATTCTGTTAATCATACACTTCTTCTTTTAAAATTAAACAAAATTGGCTTCCCAAGCCCTTTAATTTGTTGGATTCGTGAATACCTGACAGACAGAACACAGAAAGTTCTATTCAAGTCTTCAAGTTCAAGGACCATCCAAGTAACTTTGGGGGTGCCTCAGGGTAGTCATCTGAGACCACTGCTATTCACCCTTTTTATTAACGATCTTCCATCCGTTATAATACATTCTCGTGTCCTCATGTATGCAGATGATGTAAAGCTTTGTCTCAGCTACAGAGATATTATATCACCTTCACGGTTGCAGTCTGACCTCCAAAACTTTCAATCTTGGTGTCGACACAATTTATTAAACTTAAACACATCTAAATGCAAGGTCATGACTTTTTTCAGAAACACTCCTCAGTTAATTACCTACTTTCTTAATAACGTTCCATTAACCAGACTTAATGAGATGATTGACTTGGGAGTACTTATTGACCATAAATTGACTTTTAAGTACCATATAAGCACTACTGTCGGAAAAGCCATGGGTGTTCTTGGATTTGTTAAAAGATGGTCAAAGGAATTTGACGAACCAAGGTTCTTTACACCTCATTGGTTCGTCCAATTTTAGAATATGCAACCTGCATATGGTCACCCCAATACGATTCACATAAATCAAGAATAGAATCAGTTCAAAAACAGTTCCTTCTCTTTGCTCTTCGTGGTCAGTTCAGAGCTCTCGATTGCTTTGCTAAAAACTTCTATCCTTTCCTATCTAGCACGTAACTAGCTATAGTGTCGTTTTTTGTCTGTGTTTTGTGAATTGTCCCCGCGACTCGAGCCGTGCGTTATGCGGCTTGCGCCCCGGGTTTGACCCAGATCTCCATGCATATGTAAATAGCCTTCTTCCGGCTTGTGTACATCTGAGCCCTCGTCTGACCTACTAGATGCGGCGGTTTGTGTTGAGTGCTGCTCCTCATGGATCAATTGGTGATGCATGCTATGCAGCCTCGAGTGCCGCCCAATTTTTCCCGTTGGCACTTCGAACGGTGACGATTAAGGCACTGGTGGCATAGTCTGTAGGCCCTTAAGAGAGACTTTCTCTTTTCCAAAGACTGTGGTCTGGAAACTGTGGACTGCTCCGTCACAAGCGACGCATATAGATGCCTTTTAATGCTTCTCTGATACTTCCATATGATTATTTACGTTTTCACTTTTCTTGTGGTATAATTCCCCACTAGCATTGGATTATCCATGTAGCTTTTAAGTTCGCAAGCTTTTATCGTTAAGTAAACGTTACGTACGCAATATGCGTACTCGATAAGCGGTTCAAGCTTATCTTTTGGTGGAGGCATTTGCCTCGCCTTTTCCAGCAAGTCGTGTAGAATGTATTCTGGCCGTCCAAAGCACATACGCAATGTTCGTATGATTTCAGGAACCATGGCTGGCAGAAGCAACTTGCACTGAACCATCTTCTTTATTAACGACTTCAAATTCAAACTATATATATTAATTACTTATGGTACACAATGTTGATACAGCTTTAAAATTAAACTGTGCCCTGAGTGGTGTCTTTAGTAAAACTCAAATTTCAATTGCATAGCAACAAGCAAAGACCCACTAAAATAATTTAAAGCACAAGAAGTAGCGGTTAACTTCCCAGCACATAAGCTGCCGCTATGAACGAATAGGCATAGAAAGAGAATTGAACAATATGCAAAGCTTAGGAGTTTAACCCTATATTACATTTCGGCGGTAAAATTCTCCCCCCAGTAAACTTGTCCGCTTGAGTATCTGGTTTTACTCCCACATTGCCGACGTCCAATACAGCCACTTTAGCCACTGGTCGTTGTAGAGTTCCGCTTGTAGTTTTGATAACCACTCTCCGAACTTGCTTATCCTTCGCCAGTACTATCTCCTCGCCTACTCCTTTCGGCCAGCTGTTGCGTGGTAGATTTTCGTCGACCACTAGAACGACATCTCCAACTGCTACTGCTGGTCTCTTGGTAAACCACTTTCCGCGTCTGGCCTAGTCCGCAACTTATTCCCGCACCCAGCGCTTCCAGAATAGGTCAGCAAATTGTTGTGCGGTCTAGAATTAAGAATGTATTCTACCTTCCATTATGCGATTTGCAGGCCTTCATTGGTAAATTTCCTTGCCGGGCAGATTGCGTAGAGCACCGTCTTTACTGAGCGTACCAGACGCTCCCATGCTTCCCCCCTATGAGGAGCCGCTAGTGGATTAAAATTCCATTTTATATTGTCAAACGACGATTCAACTTCGTTAAAGTTGATCTTCTGGAACTCGTCGCACATGATCTTTTCTGCAGCTTTGAAATTGGTTTCATTGCCGCTATATATCTCCCTTGGAGATCCTCGCCGATTGCAGAAGTTCCGAATGCATATAATGCATGACGCAGTATCCAGGGAGCAGGCCAACTCCAAATGCACGGCTCGTATATAGTAGATTCCTCTTCGGTTAATACACGTCTCATGAGATGTGTGGTGCATTTCCTGATGAGACCAATTGATTATCAACCGCGTGACGTGGTGCCCGTAGGGAAGCACTATTTGGTTTTGGGTGCACAGGTTTTATGCTCTTCCTTTGGGGCGTAGCAATTGGTTCTCATCTAGGAAAATATTCAAACATATTAGTTTGGATTTTGCTTTAATGGGTTTACCTTGTGTTAAATTGCAAACTTTTAGTTAAAATTCAGACATTTGCGCATGTCTCAGGATGACTGTTCGCGCGAGTTGCGACTTTTAGGATCCGGGGTATATGTGTATATCATTTCTAGGATTCGGGGTATTTATATATATATATCTGGGTTTTTGATTTAATTGTTTGATAGATAATAAAAGACTTGTTTGCTTTGACTTCATATGAAGACTGTTTCATTTTATTCATATTAATTTCTATGTACCCACACTCTAGCTGGCTGACCGTCGGCAGAATGCCGACGTAAGCATTTATTTACATTCTTTGAAATTATGTTAGAATGTATACATCCTGCTTGTTGCTGATGTTGCGGCTTTTTGGATATTGCTCAAACTTGCTTAAGTTGCAGTTTATGTTGCAGTTGATCTTGGTGGCTTAATCGGAGGCATCTCGATGGTAACTCGCGTGCTAAATCATTTCATAGGTAACTTCTTGAGATGGCGGTAATCTCCTGCATTTTGCTCTCAGCTTTTCCGTGTAAAAAATGAATCGAGCCACGGCCCGATATAGTCTGCGCCGTTGATAATTGGTTCCAGCCTCGAATTGCTGATAAAGAACAAGTTATGCCTGACTTCAGCGTTGCTTGGTGGTCCCAGGTCATCACATCTTGGCCATTCGGAGAAACTTTCCAGTAATAATTCTGGACCGCTGAACCATTTTGTGAATCTGTCTGCAGTGGAAGCCTTGGTGGCAAGGTCTGCAGGATTTTGATGGGTAGGCACCCAATTTTTTTTTACGCGCGAATCCCAACTGGAGCACTAATTGCTCACACCTCCCGCCCAACCGACCGAGGGGCGCAAGCCGCATAACGTACGGCTCGAGTCGCGGGGACAATTCACAAGACACAGACAAGAAGCGAAATTATAGCTAGTTACGTGCTAAATGGGAAAGGATAGAAGTTTTTAGTAAAGGAATGGAGAGCTCTGAACTGATTACATGATAAAGATGATTGTAATCAGAACAAAGAACTCGAAAAGGTTCATGCATTAGGTAGTTAGTAGCACATCGTGGAAGCGATAGAGGAATATAGTTTCAAGTAGATCTACAAGGAACTGTTAGTTTTACTCGGTTAAATAGCTCGGGAGAGTCTATATCTCCATTAAGAAGCTTGTGCATGAATATGACGCCAAGCATTAATCTACGATTAGTAAAAGAAGGAAGGCCAAGTAAAAGGAGTCTACTAGAGTACGAAGGCAAGTTGATATTACGATCCCAGTTAAGACCACGAAGAGCAAAGAGAAGAAACTGTTTTTGAACTGATTCTATTCTTGCTTTACGTGAATCGTATTGGGGTGACCATATGCAGGATGCATATTCTAAAATTGGACGAACCAATGAGGTGTAAAGAATGTTGGTAGTATATGGATCATCAAATTCCTTTGACCATCTTTTTACGAATCCAAGAACACCCATGGCTTTACCGACGGTAGTAGATATATGGTCCATAAGTACTCCCAAGTCGATCATCTCGCTAAGTCTAGTTAATGGAATGTTATTAAGAAAATAGGTATCAACTGAGGAGTATTTCTGAAAAAAGTCATGACCTTGCATTTAGATGTGTTTAGATTTAATAAGTTGTGTTGACACCAAGATTGAAAGTTTTGGAGGTCAGACTGCAACCGTGAAGGTGATATAATATCTCTGTAGCTGAGACAAAGCTTTACATCATCTGCATACATGAGGACACGAGAATGTATTATAACGGATGGAAGATCGTTAATAAAAAGGGTGAATAGCAGTGGTCTCAGATGACTACCCTGTGGCACCCCCGAAGTTACTTGCATGGTCCTTGAACTTGAAGACTTGAATAGAACTTTCTGTGTTCTGTCTGTCAGGTATTCACGAATCCAACTAATTAAAGGGCTTGGGAAGCCAATTTTGTTTAATTTTAAAAGAAGAAGTGTAAGATTAACAGAATCAAAAGCGTAGCTGAAATCAGTATAAATGACATCAGTTTGTCTTGCATTCCTAAATCCTTCGATCGTTAAAGATGTAAATTCTAATAGGTTAGTGGTAGTAGATCTACGTTTCAAAAAACCATGCTGAGATGGTGAAATAATAGATCTAAAAAAATGTTGCAGTTGAGAAGTGATTAATTTTTCAAGAGCTTTAGGGATGGCGGACAATTTAGAAATACCCCTATAATTAGACGCGTCGGACTTTTTTACCATTTTTATGAAGAGGAATTATATAAGATTTCTTCCATATAGACGGAAAATGACAAGATTTAACGGACAACGAAAAAGTTTTTGAAGTGGCTTACATAGAGCCTCAGCACAAAATCTGAGTACACAACCAGGTATCCATCAGGACCAGGTGTGTACACAGGTTTTACTAAATTAAGCACGCTAAGAAGCGAACATTCATCGATCGAAGGACTTCAAATACAATTAGACCTTTTTATCTGATAAGGATAAGAAAGATTCGCTCGGTATTCCGTTGAGGAATATGTTGTTGTGAAGAAATCAGCGAACAAATCAGCAATCGATTGATCAGAGTCCGCTGTATTATTTTTAAACGATAATATTGATGGGTGGACAACCATCTTACGTTTAGAATTCACAAAGCTATAAAACTGTTTAGGATCACGGGAAAACTCTAGCTTACAACGCTTGAGGTAATTATTATAGCAGTGCTTGTTAAGCAACATAAAATTGGAGCGAGCAACTGCGTAAAGAGCAAAGTCTGAAGAACGTCCCGATTTCTTGTATTTTTTATAATATCTGGATTTGACATTTTTCAAGTTGGATAGCTCACGAGAAAACCAGGGAGGTCGGTGAGACGACACTGGAGTCCTCAGTGGGACACAAACCTTAAAAAGCGAACCGAGAGTATCATAAAACAACGAGATAGCAAGATCCATGTCTGAGCAACCATATAAGGATGACCAGTCAGTTCTCAGAATGAGCTCATTCAGTTTAACAAAGTTAGTCTTGCGAAAATTACGAGATTTAATCACAGGACTGACACCAGCAATCGGTGCATGAAACGACAGATCTACAGATAAATCCAGAGTAGGATGAAAATTGTCTTCGGGCAAGACTAGAGGGTCGGTTCTAGTTACTGCACAGTTGGTGGAATCTAACACAAATATCAGATCTAAGGATCTGCCTATGTTATTTCGCACAGGGTTTATTTGAGCTAAAGATAACTCAAAAAGGCCATCAAAGAAGAAGTGAGATTTAGAAGGAAGCAACAAAGCAGATTCATCAGATTGAGACCATACTATTTCTGGTAAATTAAAGTCACCAAAGACGATTAAGATATCTCTATTAGAAAGCAATGAAGAAATATATCGAATAGAATCTAAATGTTTTGCATACACCGCCATGTCGGATTGTGGCGCGATGTAAGAACAAGTAATGTAGACAGAGAAAGACTTGAATCTGACCTTAACACTAACAAACTCTATCTCCAGAGTGTCCGGTGAACAGATTTGGTCAGAAGTTAAGGCCGAGTCAACAGCAATCATAACTCCTCCGCCTACACGAGAAGTCCGATCACATCTAAAAATTGAAAATTTTGCGGAAAGAACAGATGCATCGTTAATATCGGGTTTTAACCATGTTTCCGTAAAAACTAAAATTTTAGATTCAAATTCTAGACTATCTAGATAGAGTCTAGGAAGCTTAGATTTAAGTCCTCTCACATTCTGATAGGTCAGATGAAGGGACGAAATTAGTTTTTTGGAACACCGGCAGATGCTGACGTTCCGGAGGAGGAAGTATTAGGAGGGATAGTAAGCCTAACTGGACCTCGAGATTTCTTTTTGGCCGTATATTCTTTTACTAGAATGTGATCCGGCCAAAAACTGTTACTACAAATGCAGTTAAACATTTCAACGGGAACACTGATTTTAAAAAAAGATATCTCCCTTGAATAATTAAACTTAAATTTCTCCACCGCAATTTTGGAGACTTGAACTTTTGTCTTAATGTAACTTAAGACGTCATCCGAAGAATGTTCGGGATCAAGCCTTGAAACAAATATGTGTTTCTTTGGTGGTACGCCAGTTAGAGGCCTAAGTACTTGTGTACCTCTAACTGGACAACTATTGGCAATATCAATATTATTTGATATTTGCCCGGACCGATCGGAAACTACGGCTTGATTCGTCTGCAAAGAGAGACCATTTCCTGGAGAAACGGAAATAGCCTCATCTTTACGCCCACCCTGGGAACGGGCTGAGCTGCGGCGGATTGGTTGTTGGCAGCGACGGGGATTGTGGTATCGCGGCTGATTAGGTTGACGTCGGAGTTTCACAGTATTTCACCAACTCAGTGCATGTCGAACTGCTGGAAATTTCGTGGGTCCATTCGAAGCCATTTGAGCACTGTCTTAGAGTCGGACCAATACCAACTAGAATTTATTGACAGCCGTTTGTTGCCCAATATGCGATTACTCAGCTTGGTTCCGATGACTGCAGCTTGTAGCTCCATCCTTGGTATGGACATCGGACTCAGAGGGGCCACCTTCGCCTTGGAGGCCACGAAGCTGAGATAAGTTGTTTCTCCTAGCATCGACGAATGTATGTAACTGAACGTCATGTAAGCGCTCGCCTGTTGTAAAATAACATCTGGGAACTATTACATTAGCAACAGTTAATAAGAGTCGTTTCCATCGCGTCCACTTAGGTAATAGGTCGTCGTCTCGACCGATGCGGCTTCTCCAGACATCTTGCAGAAGAATTTTTAGCTCTATGGTGAAGCACGAAATAAAGCCGAGTGGATCGTACATTGACATAAGCACTTGAAGAAGCTCGCGCTTTGTTGGTGTTCTTTCGTCTTCAAAAATGTTGCTAATAACGAGCTAATAAAGGTATGTGTACATTAATTAATTTCCTTTTTCTTGCTGGCATTTTGAGTCATATTATTTCCTGACAGCAAATCATTGCAGTGCTCATATTACTATTGCGCTTGCAGCAATACCTATCTGGCAAGATAGAAGAAAAGTTTTGTCTACGACAGGCCATCTAATCCACACCAAAAAGCAGTTGAAAACTAAATCTCTGCATGGCCAGGCGTATATGCATACGTACATGTATATGGAGAATTGCACGTGTGTGAAGCAAAAATTTTTTTAGCAGCAAAACCCAAGTTTAATTAAAAAAGAATAAAATAACTGAAAAGAAAATTATGTAAAAGTAAAAAGAAAAGTGGCATAGTGTTAGAACAAGTGAAATGTGTAAAAATTGGCTCTGACCTCTCTAACCGCGTGTTGAAAAAAAAATTAATTTTTTTTCTAAGTTATCTGAAAAAGTACAGGTTTATTAATTTGTGAGATTGGTTATATGGTTCAATAATTCATGATTTTTCTCTAATGGTTATTTAAAAAAAAATAAATAAAAAAACAAATAAAAATTTTCAATCCAAAAAATGTGTTATTAAAATCGCCCCCTTTTTAAATATTTTTCGTGCGCCTCTGCCCGCTTGCTAGCGCGTACATATATTATTACATAGTCTCCGAGTAATTCACCTTGCTTTTTAGGCATTTTTATAAGAATCGGTGAGCGCAGCGAGTTCCGTGTTCTTCTCGTGGCGTTTAGTCCCAGACTGACTAACTAGTCTTGACTGCCACGGCATCACACCGGACCACACTCGATGACAGTTTGGCTGTCATCTCGCTCAAAACCACAGTCACACCACCAATTCTAAGAACAACTGCATGACTAAGCAGTTAATGTCAACTTCTATGACTCGATAATCAATGTCAAACTAACATGAAAATTATCACTGGTACACTTACATGACATAGTTCCTTGTAAGTGTATCTAATGTTACCAGACCAATAATATGGAAATTAAAGTCCTCAAATGGAAAAAGATATAAGATACGGTACCAAAAGGTATTCACAACTGTGCAATACCCTATTTCATCTCCGACACGGCCGTCCTGGAAATTTTCCCAGATGTTCATGTTCACATGCACATGCATATTTGTAATTTCTTTTATTGTTTAGAGACTTTAAAATGTATCTGTCCCCCTCTAAAACATTTATGACTTCCAAGGGCCCCTTGATTTTTGGGCTCAACTTGGTTTGATGCCTTTCTTCGCTTTTTAGTAGCACATAATCTCCCACTGTGTATCTAGTTACTTTTGCTTTATTATTATCAAATCGCAATTTGTCATAAATCGCACTAGCTAATACATTCTTCTCAGCTTGTGCTTTGTTTGGCAGATCAACAACATTTTCAATGTCACTAAGTGGAAGTAATCCTATTGGGCGTGCAACCTTTCCCACTAGCATTTCCAACGGACCGTCGTCATACGGTTAGTTGTACAATTAATTGTCGAGCATTAGCTCGACTAGCGCCAGAGGCAATCAAATACAACTTTATTCTTTTATCTGATCAGAACTGCCTAAACTTTGTACCCGTAAAACACCTTCCCTGGTCAGCTATTATTCGGTTTGGTACTCCAAACAACGAAATAGCAGATTGAACAGCTTTTATGCAACTGTCATGAATTAGGTGAACGTACTTGTTAAAAGCGTCAACTAGAACAATAACATACTCCTTCTGGCCATTTTTGCCACACAGTTTTCCAGTAATTTCGATGTGGATACTGTGCCAACTCAGCTTGAATTTTTTCTGAGATTGACTTGGACATTTTGCAAGTGATACAAATATCAACAAATTTTCTAACATATTTTCACATTTTGTCAAACCAATAAAAATCTTATACTTTGTCAATGGTATTTTCCTTATCTAAATGCATAATCCACTCGTAAACTTGGTTTATAACAGACCATCAAAAGGCACGTGGTACTTCTGGTAAACAACGTGTTCTGCCATTTCTCGGAAAGGAACTTCTGCCCTCAGTTCATAAGTTTTTGCAATATCTTCCACCAGAGAAAAATCTTTTGATTTTGTTAAAAGAGGGTTTCTTGACAAAAAGTCAACATGTGCAATTCTTTTCCGATTTCTATACTGTATATCAAATGTAAACGCCTGCAGAAACGCCCACCATTGCTGTGCTCTGGAGGTTAGATCTTGTTTATATCTTGATGTGTTTAGTGAGTCAGTCAGTAAACACAGGTAACGTTTCTAACTCATACGAATGATATCTGAATTCCGCAGATGAGGTAGTTTTGCTATAATATTCCATTACATGGGTTTGTTATAATTTTTGTGTAATAAAATTTTCCTATAGCCACTATAACTTGCATCTGTGCAACTCATTTGGATAATTAGGGTCGAAAATAACAAGAACTGGTTTACTCGTAAGAGTAGAAATAACATTTTTCCTTATTTGCTCATATTCTGTCTTCCAAATTTATTTTTGTCCGAAGTTAAGAAATACAACTGTTTCATTAACTGTGAAAATTCAATAAATTGTCGGAAATAAGATGCCATGCCAATGAATTGTCTAAGTGTGGTGACTGACTGCGGAGCCGGAAGAGCAGTCAATGCTACAATATTTTTGTGATTTGGACTAATTTCACCAGCACTTATATTGTAACCTAAATATTGGACCGAAGTTTTCAAAAAGGAACATTTTGAAATGTTGAATGAAAACCCAGCCTCTGTTAAAACATTACGAACAATCTTTAATCTTTCCAACGCTTGACATTTTGTTGAGGCAGATATCATGATGTCGTCCATATAGACAATAACATACGAATTTGCTAAGTCACCTAACGCCTGCATCACTAACCGTTGAAAGACAAAAGGTGCGTTTTTAAGCCCGAACGGCATAGCCAAAAATTCATATTACCCATCTGGTGTCACAAACGCTGTGCACTCAGTCGGGTCTGCATGTAAGGCAATCTGGTGATATCCGCTGGTCATATCTAAACTTGTAAAATAATTAACTCCTTGGAGTCTCCAAAATCGGACAAAATCCATCAAAAATGGGTTAAAAGCAGCCGATCTCGAGGAATGGCCCAAAATCAGTCTGGAAACCACTAAAATGGCGGTTATATCAGTGCCAAATAGCATAAAAGCTATTGTTATTGGCTTTTAAGACGTCAGTCGATTCGCCTCTTAACTTATTATTTAATTTATTTATTATTCCTGTTATTGTAGTCTCATTTTGTACTTTATACAGGATAGAGCCAGTAATTTTGGACTTAATGACCTCAACGGCCAAATCCTCCTGGTCTCCCTTAGTTCGTTCGTTTTTACTGCCGTAACGAAGCGATTGAGTGAGGTCTTTTGACCGTCAAACTCAGGGACTGAAGACGAAACTTGTCTTACATATCCCCTATCGGCAGCTTTTTTTTCTGCCATTGTAAAATTTATTGTTTTCTGGCTATTCTCGGTATCTTCGTTAAGAACTATTGTTGTATCTAGGTCAGATACTCTAGCGAACTTAATATTGTGTTTTGCTAACGCCGAGACAGATTTGTCTCTATACTCTGTATAGAATGCTTTGGCGGCTATATTTATC
The DNA here is from genome assembly GCA_018151275.1 of Drosophila prosaltans. NCBI lineage: Eukaryota > Metazoa > Arthropoda > Insecta > Diptera > Drosophilidae > Drosophila > Drosophila prosaltans. The sequence goes on along the minus strand of JAECWY010000015.1, from coordinate 76,110 downwards.
TTGTTATTCTTACTTCTAATCTTCTATCATTGTTATTGAATTTTATAATTTTATTATTTATAACAATGTTTGCCTCTAGAACATAAACTAGTGACATAGGGCTGTCGCAACCAACACTTGAAATTGGGTGGACTTCGGAGAGATCATGCAAATGGGGGCCAAAGACACAGCGATGCTCACCCGTTGATTGCAGAGTAGTGAATAGACAAGAGTTGCTTGAATACTGATTTTATTAAGAAAAAGGTCGAGTTTATATACACGATTCTAGGATCTAGGGGGTCACATGTATATACATTTGGGGGTCTTATTCATAGTGTAAATGTGATTGTGTGTGTGAACATAATGTGTGGGACAATTTTGTAATGTATGAAAATATAGTGTGAGTACAGTGTATATGAAAATATGTAGGGGTTAATTCTATTCTAAGCAAAGCCTGCATTGGTCTTTACTGTGAGAAATTCATAGTTTGTATTTTAAGCATGCATTTACACCAACATACTCCCGGCCGTTGAACGACTGTTCAACATTACTTCTGGGTATAAAACTGCAAAAAAATTTAATAATAAAATTAAGAAAAATAAATTTTTTATTTACGTTAAATTTTGGTTTTTCATTGTGCACTTTATAGGGTATGATCAATTCGATAATTAAAATTCACTCTTTTGTTACCGGAAAATTTAAATGAGTTCAATGAACTCCACTAGCAGAACAGCTGATTATTTTTTTTTTATTAAACGATTGCAAAAATAGATAGTGATATCATAAATATGAAGCAAAGGAATATATCAAACACCAAAAAAATAAATTCAAACATTTCCGATGCATTGTGCGAATCATATACATGAATAAAAGAAGGGCTTTCATATATGTATGTACATAGACATATGCATATGTATATACTTAAATTTAAATCATTAACCGTTGCCTGCACATATATGATTTACACAACAACATGGGGAGGTATATAAATTATGGAAATATTAGTAACTCACATGCGCATTACGTACAACGGTAAAAGGCCTTCTAACGATGTCTTGTTGCAGGGTTAATATAATCAATTTTATGTTTTTATAATTTGTTTTTTTTTTTTTTTTTTTTTTTTTGAGTTGTTTTATATACTCACTTGACCTTGCTTATTAATTTGGGTTTGATTTATTCTTTTGATATGGGTGTATATACATATTTAATTTAAATTATTATTTTTTTCTACGCAACATAATGTTTTTTTTTTTTTTTTTTTAATTTAATTATTCAAAATAATATTTTATGTTGCAATTATAGGGTGACAAAATGCGAATCAAAAAAAAAAAAATCAAAATTAACTGCAAACACGAATGATCATAACTTGTGATACGCCGCTGCTCTAGCTCTGCTTTGCACAGCTGCGTCTTATATACATATGCTATGTAATAACATATGTATGCGCTAGCAACTGGGCAGAGGCGCACAAAAATTATCTAAAAAGGGGGTGATTTTAATCGCACAAATTTTTAATTGAAAATTTTTCTTTTTTTTTTCTTTTAAACTTTTAAAAAAACAATCGAGAGAATTATCAATTATTGAACCATATAACCCTTTGCACAAATTAATAAGCTTGTACTTTATCCAGATAACCAAAAAAAAAATCAAATTTTCTTTAACACGCGGTTTGGGAGGTTAGAATCAATTTTCTCACATTTTTCTGGATCTAACACTATGCCATTTTTTTTTTTGACTTTTAACGAATTTTCTTTTTAAATATTTTTTTTCCTTTTCTTGTAATTAACTTGAGAAAAAACAAAATTTAATTGAAATTTCTTCTTTTAAACTTTTAAAAAAAACAATCGAGAGAATTATGAATTATTGAACCATATAACCCTTTGCACAAATTAATAAGCTTGTACTTTATCCAGATAACCAAAAAAAAAAATCAAATTTTCTTTAACACGCGGTTTGGGAGGTTAAGAATCAATTTTCTCACATTTTTCTGGATCTAACACTATGCCATTTTTTTTTTGACTTTTATCGAATTTTCTTTTCAAATATTTTTTTTCCTTTTCTTGTAATTAACTTGAGAAAAAACAAAATTTAATTGATGTACACATACCGGTATTAGCTCTGTCAACCTAATATTTAGGGCCAGCCGTGATAAATTTATGGGGATGTTATAGCATCCAAATTAAACAAATCCGCATCGTCTTTAGACGGAATATATTTTGATTTATTTAATCTACTTAATTGTAGGTTTGATTAAATCACGTGTCTTATTTTTAATCTTTGTCTTTAATTTTTCTTTACTTCTTTTTTTTTGAAGAAAGGACCTAGCACAATCCTATGTATAGCTTTCGTGTCTTCTGATGAAAATGAAAAAGGCCGACTAAGGTTAGACCTGGTCTTATATACCCAAGAAAAAGCAAGAAAGCTCTCTTTAGAACAACGGAAGTGGGTTGCGATCAATGTCATTAAGACCTTTGCACTCTATGCAACGCCCTCTATGTCCATAAATTAAACTAGCAAAATTGCAAACGACAAGTTTTGTTGCGCGCCTTTTATGCTAATTTGAGTTTAAAGAATGAAACAAAAAAAAAAATAAATTTTTACAGACCATTACATGCCTTTAGACCAAGGGTGGGCAGCCAAATTTCGCAAGTGAGCCCGACAACAACATTTACAACAAACAACGATCCGGGCAGAGAAAAAGGTCTCGACGTCGAGTCCGAGCAGAGGTCATAAATGTGCGAGTTTGTGGACAGAGGGACGCACAAGTAAATGCGGGACGCACACTCAACTGAGGGACGCACAAGCAGCGATCGCGAGCTCGAGAAAGGGTCATAAATGTGCGAGTTCGTGGACAGAGGGGCGCACAAGCAGTTGCGGGAGGGGGGAAAAGGAAAAAAGGTCGCGATCGCGAGTTCGAGAACGTAGTCATAAATGTGCGAGTTCGTAGATAGAGGGACGCACAAGCAAGTGCGGGAGGGGAAAAAGGTAGCGATCGCGAGCTCGAGGATAGGTCATAAATGTGCGTCCCGTATTTACTTGTGCGTCCTCTCAGTCCCCCCCACAAACTCGAGCTCGCGAGTTACCGCTTCTAGGATCCGGGATATCTGTGTATGTTGCTTCTAGGATCCTTGGTACATAGATGATAATTAAATTTAATAATTAAATAGACTTGTTTTCTTTAACTTCATGTGAAGACTGGTTTCATTTATTAAAATATAATTCTTTGTACCCACACCCTAGCTGGCTGACCGTCGGCAGAATGCCGACGTAAGCTTTTGTTGACATTCTTCAGAATTGGGTTGCATCCTGCTTGTTGCTGATTTAGCGTCTTCTGGATGTTGCTCAAGTTGTTAAATTGTATTTTAAGTTGCGGTTGCTCTTGGTGGTTTTAGCGGGGGCATCTCGAGGGGAGCTGAGATGGTAACTCCTCCCCCCCTGGAATGAAGTGAAGGCCAAAGCGAAGGTATGGTCGGAACGTTTGGTGCTGGAGTTGGTGTTGTTATCAAGGTTATCCTTTTAGTTCTCAGTGCCCATAGTATTGCTACTATAATTGTCATAATGGCTACTAAGATGTAGACCGTTATCAGATGATTCGATATATAACTTTTCACATGTATCATTTCCGATTTTGTTTTGATGTTCTCTAAATTAAGTCTTTGGAGATTCAAGTCCGGAATGGTGTTATTAATCTTTAGGTCTTCAAGTCTTGGTATCGATACTTGGTCTGCTTCGATGTACGTTATGTTGGTGGCTTCGTACTTTACTCCATCAATGGTTACTGAACAGTTGGTAATTGAAATTAAAGCTGACCCATTGATTGTTCTTGGTCGGCTACATGACGGGATTATTGTCATGTTTTTGGCGTTCGTTATCAGAATATGTTGTTCTTCTATTTGATGAACGTGTTCCTCTTCGCTGATGTCCCTGACATCACAAGTCGCTTTTTGATTTTCCAGTAAATCCTTCAGGCAATAATTGTAGGAGTTGTCTTCTGCTGTTGAGTCATCGCAAATAAAAATTTGATGGATGCGTGGACATTCCTGTTTAAAGTATTGAATGTTGCCAGCTAGGTTATGGGTTATATAGTTGGGTAAAACTAACATTTTAGTATTATTAAATGGTAATGGGATAACATGTATGAATTCGTAAACAGAAGGGTCAAAAATGGGTATTTTTATCTTAAATATAACAATGTCTTCATTAACGTAGGTTTCTAGCTCTAACAACCTGTATAGGTGTTCGTCTGAACTTAATGTTACATTTTGATCAGTAATTATTTTTTTTATTATTAACAATTCTTTTTCGTCAAGTATAAATTTTGGTATAACGTTTATTTTTGCAATGTTATTTATGTGATTATACATTAAATCGAGGTTTACGTTAATTCTGGCTATATACTGTAACAAGTGGATTTCATTGTGTTCTTGAGTCAAAGATTTAAAAATATTATTTTTGTAATTTTTAATGAATATATTTATATTTTCTTGTTCGTAATTAATGTGGTCTGTAATATTTTTGAATCTTATTGATATCTCTTCATTAATTAATAATTGTTGGTTGGTATTTTGTAACAGGTAATTTTCATTTTCTTGTATTTTGTTAAATTCTTGTTTAATTTTTTCCTGATCATTGGCATCCATGTTGCCTGTCACTACTTTAATAAGGCTACCTAATCCGTTAACTAGACCTCTTTTGGATCTTTGTTTTGGAATTAATGTTTCTAATCTAATTTTTACTTGGTAAAGTTTTGTCTCGACTGCCTTAACTATTTCTTTAGAGAATGTGTCTTGTTTAATTTGTGCCAAGTTATTTTCAAAGTTTTTAAGGTTGTTTTGGAAATCGTTTAGATCTATTTTGTGTATTAGGTTTTTATGTGACTTAATAATTTTAGAATTACCCATCTTTATCTGAAGCAGTTTGTCATTTTCGCTCAGTGGTAGCACTTTCAGCATTTGTGCCTTAACTTGGGAGTACCTGTGAAGTATTTGGCTTATTATTTTGTGTTCTTATTTTAATTTTGGACTTATGGATTTTTTGATTTTTATTTGTAATTAGTGTTATCCCTTTGTCCTGCAGAACTCGATGTTTGGAAAAACGCGGTGTCAATTTATTTCTCTTATTTTCTTTCCTAAACACTATTTCATCTGGTTCTAGAGGTTTTGGGTTGTTTCTGTTCTCGTTTATTTTTTCTGTCCTAATCTTTTTGGTATTCTCCATCTCTTGTCTGAGTTCTGGGTAGATAATGTTTTGAAAGTTATTTAATTTTTGTAAATAGTCGTGTTCATTATTAAATGTTATTGTCCTGTCGAAGGTGTGAGGTCTGCCGTAAAATATTTCGTATGGGGTATGCTTTAGTGTTGAGTGAATAGCGTTGTTATAAGTAATTAAAGTTTCTGTTAATATGTCATTATGTTCGCAATCCAATTTTTTATCCTTTCTTTTATTTAGTATAATGCGATAAATTTCCGTTAGGGAAGAATGAAGTCTTTCGACTGGAGAATTACTAGACGATTGTTGGACCGAAGTAACATGCAATTGTATATCGTATTGTTCACAAAAATCTTTAAAAAGTCTACCTTGAAATTCTGCCCCTTGGTCGCAAACAATTTTTTGCGGAACACCAAAGGAGCATATAAAATTTCTCATGGCTTTAACGATGCTTAATGTGTCCCTTGAAGATATTGTATATCCCATTGCGAATTTACTAAACTTGTCTATGATTGTCAGGATTGTGTTGCTGTTTATTGCATAAAGGTCAATATGCAGAATTTGCATCGGTACTGTGGGAGTTTCTGTTTCTTGAAAAAACTAATTTTTGCGGGTGTCTATCATATTTCAAGGTTTGACAGACATCGCATTCGTTAATTATTGAGGATACCTTGGATTTTAAATGGGGTGTGTAAAACATTCTTCTTATATGAGCTACTGTCTCGTCTATTCCTCTATGGTTACTATTTATGTGGTATTTCTTAATTTCTTGTTCGACATGGTTTGTATCTGTAATGTCGTTCAACATTATTGTACATCGGACGATTTTATAAAGTTTTGTGGGAAGAAAGTATTCCATGAGACTTTGGATTATAATGTCAAAAATATCGTTATTGGTAAAAATTGCATATGTCCTTCCTGGTTTTAGAATTTTTGTAATATTCGTGTAGTTTCTTCTTTGTCGAAATAAGTTCTTGTAATTGTTCTCCTAATTTTATTTTTGAACGGGGTTGTGGTTACGAGTTTTGACTCGTTACCGGTTTGGAATATTAACTGAAGATTAAAGTCATTTATAGGTTTGTTCACTGTGGCTATTGTATTAAGTGGATCTACTACTTGGCTGTTGACATTTATTTCTGCTGGAATTCTACTGAGAGCATCAGCTACCACATTTTCAGAACCCTTTTTGTATATTATTTCGTAATCATACTCCAGTAATTGAAGTTTCCAGCGGACTAGTTTGGAATTTGGTTCTTTAAAATTCATAAGCCATGTTAGGGGCCTATGGTCGGTGACTATTTTGAATCTTTGACCAAAGAGATAGGGCCGGAAATATTTAGTTGCCCAGATGATGGCAAGCATTTCTCTCTCAACTGTTGAATAGTTGAGTTCTGTATCTGTTAGCGTACGGCTAGCAAAACATACAGGTTTTTCGTTGTTAGGTGACCCTTGTGAAAGGACCGCACCAATGGCGACGTTACTAGCGTCGGTGGTTAAAGTAAATTGCTTAGAGAAATTTGGGTATTGTAAGATTGGGTCATTACAAAGGAGAGTTTTGCATGTTTCGAATGCAGAAATAAATTCTGGTTTGACTTTAACTGTCTTTTTACCTTTCAGCTGTTGTGTAAGTGGTTTGGTAATGGTAGCAAAATCTCTAATAAATTTTCGATAATAGCCCAAAAGGCCAAGAAAGGATTTTATTTGCTTCCTGGTTTTTGGTAGAGGAAATTGTTTAATTGCGTTGATTTTATTAGGGTTTGGTTTAATTCCATTTTCTGTAACTACATGACCTAGGTATTCTATTTCTTTTCTAAGGAAATCTGATTTATTTGATTGTAATTTCAGATTTGCCTTCTCGATTTTTGAAAATACTGATTCAAGGTCCCTAATATGTTCTTGAAGTGAAGGGGAGAACACAATAATGTCATCCAAATAGATGAGACAACATTTGCCATTTAAATCGGCCAGAATATTATCCATTATTCTTTGAAAAGTTGCTGGGGCATTGGTTAGCCCAAATGGCATCCGGACAAATTCAAAATGACCTTCTGTTGTGGAAAAAGCGGTCTTATTGATATCTTTAGGCTCCATTTCGATTTGGTGGTAGCCGCTGGCTAAGTCTAACGCAGTAAAATATTTTGCTCTGCCTATTTTGTCTAATACCTCGTTTATATTTGGCATGGGATATTTATCTTTGATAGTCTTTTCATTTAATTTCCTATAGTCAATGACCAGCCTCCATTTCTTGACATTGGATTTATCCAATTTCTTTGAAACAAGAAATGTTGGTGAGCTCCATGGGGAGTAGCTGTGTCTTATAATATTCTGGTCAAGTAATTTTGAAATTTGTTTTTGAATTTCCTCTCTTTCTTTGATACTATACCTGAAGGGTTTAGTATAGATTGGTATTTCGTCTGTCGTATTTATTCTATGTTTAATTAAATTTGTGAAGGTGAGGGGAACTACCCTCTTTATAGAAAAGGTTGGGAAATCTATGACACAAATCTATGAATTGTTCCTTTTCTTCTTCATTCATGTGGTCAGTGTTTATTGGGACTGTCTGTTTTTGGTTGGTTGCATTACTCTCTTCGTTAAATTTCATTGTTAGCTCTGTTTCTGAAAAATCCCTATTGTCGCATTCTTCTACTTTTAAGGGTGCATCTATGCAAAAAGTTTGTTCTTTATCGGAGAAGTTGTTAACTTCTAAGTAGCTGAAATGACCTTCAGCGATATAAAGGCCTCCTGAAATAAACAGATCTTCTGTTAGGGTTGTAGGGTCATACAAAAATATACCTTCTTTGAGGTTCACCGGTACCTTAATTATTTTTTTTGAATTTTCTTCCACTGTATACAAGATGGAAGTCAATCTATCTTCCATTATTAAGTCTATATCGCTTGTTGTAAGCTGTAACATCTTTTGAGGAAGGTTCACGACTGCATTTATTTCTTTTAGGATGTCTATTCCAATCAATCCGTCAAAGAAGGAATGGAAATTGAATAGTAGAAGTGAGAATAACGAACTGTTATTACAGTCTTTGAAAAGTGGAATCACACACTTTTTATATAGTTGGTGTGAATTTAAGATTGTGGTAATAGTGATCGGGGTTTGAAGTTCTAACTGTTCCGGTGTTTGCACATATTTTGGGTTTATGAATGAGAAAGTTGCGCCTGTATCTATCAAAAATTTTAAATCTTTATAGGGGCCTATACACAATTTGATGTATGGCAACGGAGTGTTAGGGTTTCTATTTATTAAGTACCCTGTTTGGCCGTCGAGGCACCTGGTAGAAAATTTCCCTGCTCATCATAGTTGTGTAGTTCACCTTGTGGGTGGTCGATATTGTGAATTCCTCCCCTTTGTTGTGTGTTTCTTGAATAATTATTAAAATTTTTTCTATTTTGTTGGTTGAAATCATTTTCTCTTGGCATGATAGCCAAATTGTTTCTACTATTTTGGTTTGCATGAGAATCATTCCTGTTGTCTTCTCTTGGCATGATTGCCAAATTGTTTCTATTGTATCTTCTTGAATTAAAGTCGTTCCTGTCGTTCCTGTTTGTAAAACGTCTGTTCGAGTCGTCACTACTATTGAAACGCCGATATCTAGCGTTTTGTGTTCCGTAAGTATTCTGTCTTTGTGTTTGTTTTCTTTTATTATCTTGAGAAAAGTAGATTTCTCTTTCTTTTAAGGCCCAATCCAGAGCCTGTCGAAGATTGGTAGGTCTCATAGATCTGACCGCCGTTCCTAACGGTCCCCTAATTCCGGAAAGGAATGAATTTAGGCAGATATCTGCGAATAGTTCTTTTTTTGTTTTAATGAGAAGGGGTTCTGATTCCCTAGTTTCTGTCAATCTAAATAGTGCCAATTTGATTTCGCACACTTTTTCGTATAATGGGCGTAGCGACAAGGAGCTTTGCCCAAGGTTATGTAGTTCATACATAAGGGTCGGTTCGTCCCTACTGTCCGAACAGCTCTGAATGAGAGCTTCTTTTTATTTCGTCCCAGACTAAACCTGCTCCAGCATCTATAATGGCTTCATTTGCTGGGCCCTCAATTTTATTCCTGATAGTCCTAAGTAACATCTGCCCATATGGAGTTTTATCTGTTCCTCTTATAAGGAGGAGAATTTCTTCAACATTGCTAATAAATTCTCCTAAGGTTTTGGGATTGCCATTATAGGACGGTAAAAACCGGATTGCATCCGGGATTTTTAGTGAAGACAGTATGTCTGTATGGATTGTATCCCCTTGGCTAAGGGGTGGCGAACTAGAGGCTGATGTCATGGGTGTAATGTCTTCCAGTCTGACTACTGGTTGGTCTTCTCTAATATCAGATAAGCTATTACTAAGGCGAGTTCTGCTCCTAGTATTTGGAATTAAGTTTTTTACCCTTTTTAGTGTTGCCATTTACACCTAGCAGTGACTACTAATGATTTCTTACTCTTTGTTTTTGTTGTATATCAAGAATTGGGTGATTATTAGTTTGTAAACTTATATATATATATACGTATCTTATATTAATTAATGTTTTGTTGTGTTATGTGTTATTGTATTTTTGTTCTTAGTGATACTTAAGAAATAAATGGATTTCTGGTGTTGTGTATGGTGGAATCTGCGGTCGTGTATGGTGGAACGAGTTAATCCGGTGGTTGTAAATTTTATCTGTAGAGATAAACGTAATTAGTAAATTGTTGAAATCAAAATTCAAACATATAAATATTGCATGATAATAATTTTAAATTTTTTTTTTTTATTATTGACTTCATATGTGTTTATATACATATGTATATATGTTTATATGTATTTTCAGAATTATTCTTTTGATTGTCTTCGGCTTGGTAAGTCGCCCTGAAATACACAATCACTTGAAAATGTGTTTTATTTATTATATTTTTTTTTTTGTATCTTCGATTTGGTAAGTCGCCCTGAAATACCAAATCAAATAAATACAACCATAAATGTTTCGTTCGTTTTTCTTCTTCTTTTTTTTTTATTAAATTATTCTTTGTTTTATAGTTATTTTTATTTTTCATAGGTATTTTTGATTGTCTTCGATTTGGTAAGTCGCCCTGAAATACCAAACCAAACAAGCACAATCACTTGAAAATGTGTTTTATTTATTATATTTTTTTTTGTATCTTCGATTTGGTAAGTCGCCCTGAAATACCAAATCAAATAAATACAACCATTTGAAAAAGTTTCGTTCGTTTTTCTTCTTCTTTTTTTTTTATTAAATTATTCTTTGTTTTATAGTTATTTTTATTTTTCAAAGGTATTTTTGATTGTCTTCGATTTGGTAAGTCGCCCTGAAATACCAAATCAAATAAATACAACCATTTGAAAATATTTATAATTCCTTCTTTTTTTTTTTTTTTATATTATTTATAATCAGACATATGTGTAGGTATTTTTTTTTTTTTTTTTTTTTTTTTTTTTTTTGGCCGCTTGGATTTATAAGTCGCCCTGAAATATAGACCCAATTGCAAGCAACCATTTCAAACTGTTTTATCATACATGTTGCGTGTTTCTGAGTATGTTTACAACTGTTGCCAACTTTTCTGTCGCACTGACATCGAAGTCGAACCGCAGACACGTATGGTTGGACTCATACCGCACACAAACATTTTGATATTTTTCATTGTCAGATATTTTTTGTAAGTATTTTGGCTGCTTGGATTTATAAGTCGCCCTGAAATATAGACCCATTGCAGCGATTTCAAACTGTTTTATCATACATGTTGCGTGTTTCTGAGTATGTTTACAACTGTTGTCAACTTTTCTGTCGCACTGACATCGAAGTCGAACCGCAGCACGTTTGGTTGGACTCATACCGCACACAAACATTTTGATATTATTCATTGTCAGACACATATGTAAGTATTTTGGCTGCTTGGATTTATAAGTCGCCCTGAAATATAAACCCAATTGTTGCAACTTCAAACTGTATTGTCATACATGTTGTGTGTTTCTGAGTATGTCTACAACTGTTGCCAACTTTTCTGTCGCACTGACATCGAAGTCGAACCGCAGCATGTTTGACGTGGACTCATACCGCACACAACACTGATATTATTTCTTTTGTCGCATGATTTATTAATTTTATTGTATGCATTTGTGAATAATTTGTTTAAATTTTTTGCCTTTAACATGTCACTTTTTTTTTATGAATTTGGAAAAAGGTTTTTTATTTATTCAACTATTCAACTATATCAATTATTTTACACTTGTTCCACCACACACTAGACCGGAATAAAATGTTTGTTTTTTTTTTTTTTTTTTTTTTTTTTTTTTTTTTTTGCTTTGTTTTTACTTTTATTTTGCCTGTGCATATATTCATTTTCGTTTCAGTTTGAATTTTTATTCACTTTATTTATTCATTATGTTTTATTTTTTCTTTCTTTTTTTTTTTTTTTATTAATATTATTGCTTACTTTCTTCACTCTTATTGTTAAAATTAACTTACAATATAATTATTAGTATTAGCTTCATGGCTAGTAGGTTCTTCGAATTTCGACTGCGCCAGTTACCGCTTCTAGGATCCGGGATATCTGTGTATGTTGCTTCTAGGATCCTTGGTACATAGATGATAATTCAATTTATAATTAAATAGACTTGTTTTCTTTAACTTCATGTGAAGACTGGTTTCATTTATTAAAATATAATTCTTTGTACCCACACCCTAGCTGGCTGACCGTCGGCAGAATGCCGACGTAAGCTTTTGTTGACATTCTTCAGAATTGGGTTGCATCCTGCTTGTTGCTGATTTAGCGTCTTCTGGATGTTGCTCAAGTTGTTAAATTGTATTTTAAGTTGCGGTTGCTCTTGGTGTTGTTTTAATGGGGGGGGGGGTGGGGGGGGGGGGGGATTTTATTTTGCGTTTTTTTTTTTTTTTTCCCCCCTGTTTTGTGTGTGCCCCCGCTTTTTTTTTCTTCCCTCTCCCTTTTATCACCTTTTTTTTTTTTTTCTCCTCCTGGTTGTTGCCCGGTTTTTTTTTTTTTTTTTTTTTTTCCTCAAAAAAAAAAAAGGGTGGGCCCCCCGGGCCGGGCCCCCCCCCCCTCCCCCCCCCCTTTTTTTTTAGGGGGGGGGGGGGGGGGGGCCCTCTCCCCTTCCTTTTTGGTGGGGGGATTGTGGTGGGTTTGGGGGGGTGGCTCTAAAAAAAACAAACTTCACTACCAGGGTAAAAAAAATAAAAATGTGGTGGGTGAGGTGGTTTTTTTTTGAGGGGGGGGTGGTTAGTGTATCTACCTACGATAATTTTATATTTTTTTTTTTTATATAAAACCCCTTCCCTTCACAAAAAGCGGTTTTTTTTGCCGCTCCACTTAAATCCGAAAATTATTGTGCTGTTGACCGCTTATAATTAAATTATTGTGCCTAAACATACATTAAATTTTTCGGTGTTTCAAACAACATCATTAACATTCAATTGAAGTTAAAGTTTTAACTGCAACAAAAATCTAAATTGTAAAATAATTTTAGACTTTATCCTGTGTGTCTGCAGCCGCTCGCTTTTTGTGCCTCTCTTCTCAACTAAAAAGAGTGTGATTGCGTACTCTTCGCCTATTAACACGCTGATCATCTGACTGCCCAGATTAGCAATTACAGTTATTTACTTGCACTTGCTCTCTGATTACTGCTGAGCCGAAAAAATTTGTTATCATCTGCTTTGAACTTTTATTCGGCTACAGTGCACACTGCCTAGTGCGAATACTTGTAATATGCTTGCTTGCTGCATCTGAACGTGTGACAGAAGACAACTTATAGCCGACGATCTCTATGTCTCGTGCTGGCTATGTGATAATTATGCACATATTAAATGTGCAGGTCTCACTGGACGTGTCCGAGACACAATTCGAAAAAGGATTGGGCTGAATTGTACTTGCGATAGTTGCCGTACTGTTGAATTGGAGATGAGAGCATTCATGCGTCAAACGCGGGATGGTTTTAAGAGTCTTCACTCTGACTTATGCTCTTTCGTGAAGAAGTTCAACGATCTAGAGTCTAACTTCCTCTCACTGAAAGTTTTAAGTGAGTCGCCAAAGAGAAAGAAATCTAATCATCTGACTGTAGACGTTTCTTGATGTGTTGATCATAAACTGTTGTTAATGAAACTTGGTCTGCTAGGTTTTTCTCCTAATCTTCTTTCTTGGTTAAAGTCTTACCTCACCAATAGAACTCAAAGAGTTTTGTTTAGAACTTCGCTCTCTAAAAATGTTAATGTCTTATCTGGTGTTCCCCAAGGAAGTCATCTGGGCCCACTACTCTTCACTTTGTTTATAAACGATTTACCTAATGTTTTAAATAACTCTCATGTATTTATGTTTGCGGATGACGTTAAACTTTGCTTTTCATTTAAAGATCCAGCTAATCATTCCATTTTGCAAGCGGATATTAATAAGCTTAGTGAGTGGTGTAAGTTAAATCACCTCCATCTCAACACACTGAAATGCTCATCTATGACATTTTGTCGTCGTTCGCCGTTTCTTGCTACTTACTACATGAATGGCGCTATCCTAAATAGAGTTTTTTCCGTTGACGATTTGGGCATCATTTTTGATCCCAAACTAAACTTCCTGCTGCACATTTCATCAGTAACTAATAAAGCAACATCTTTGCTAGGTTTTATAAAGCGTTGGTCTAGGGAGTTTAATGATCCCTTACATCATTGGTTCGCCCTGTATTAGAATACTGCTCACCAGTTTGGAGTCCTCAATATGCCGTTCACCAGCTACGTATTGAGTCGGTCCAAAAACAATTCCTTTTGTTCGCCCTACGTGGCCTAAACTGGGAGCCAATTAGGCCCCTCCCACATTACTCAAGTAGGCTTCGTCTTCTTAATCTTCCTTCTTTAATAAATCGAAGACGCGTTTCTGGTATTCTTTTTCTCCAAAAACTGTTATTAGGGGAAATAGACTCTCCATTTTTGTTAGCGAAAATTAACTTTGCTGTTCCATCTCGTCCTACACGTAATATTGTCCCTCTTCATTTAAGTACATACGTCTCCAACTTTAGCAGTCATGAACCTCTTCGAATTTTGTGTAGAGACTATAATGAGTTTTCCCATATTATTTCTCCTCACTTGTCTCCTTCTTCTTTACGTATTGTACTCTTTGACTTCCTTCGAACTGTTCTTCACTCCTAATTGTCTAATCTTCATCTATTTTCTTCTTTTTGTTTTGGCCTGCGGTCACATTACTTTTAATTTACTCCTTAGTTTTTAATTCTTATATTTTAATTAGTTAAGTCATTTGCATTAGTTAAGTTGACTTTATAATAAATAAAAAATAAATAAATAAATAACGAGGCGTACAAAATGGTTTCAGCCGCCGCTGAAGCCAATTGAAATAGACGACGTGGTGATCATCGTGGATGACACAGCCAAGCGGAGCTCATGGCCAAAAAGGAAGAGTCGTCGAAGTTCATCATGGAAGGGACGGTCAGGTGCAAAGCGGTGTTGTGCGCACAGTCGGCGGACTTGTCACAAGACCAGCAGTGAAGCTGGCCAAATTGGACTTAAAAGGGTAACCCAAGAAACAACAATGTTAGTGACTTACGGGGTGGGGAATGTTGCGGTGCGAATTAAGTACGCCCCGCGCCAACATAGTTAATTATAAGTACGCCCCTGACCCTTTATCCGAAAGTCCTGTTTTATGAAATTGCTCTCTTTTCGTCTGTTTTTCGGCTCAACTGCAGTCGCTGCGACGGCGCAAGTTGAGAGTTAATTTGGCAAGCAGAAAGGGCAGACGTGAGTGAAAAAAAACACAAATGCAAGAAAAAATTAAAAAAAAAAATGAATTGTAAAACAAATGAATTGTTAACTAACAAGAATTTATAAAAGATTTCAGCGAATCCTTACTTGTATACCGGTACAAACCCAAACCCATATCTGTACAGACCTAAGGGAATAAACTTAATGTACAAGTACTTGCTAGAAATAACTGTTTTTTATTTTTGGAGGAGCTCATCGTCCGCCGGCGAGCCAACAGGGACTGTCCCCTGTTTGACCGGTAATTATTTTGAGAAGTCTCATTGCCGCGGTTATAGTTGGCAGTTACCCTGGCTATTGCCTCTACTACGATGGTAGTTTGGATAATAGCTGCCTCTATTATTTCTCCCACGCTGGTACAATATGGTGCTGTTACTTCCAGTCATTTCGGTGATGCAACGGATATATTTATCCATAGCATCATTAAAATGACTAAAATGTCCAGCTTCCAATATGGTACTAACTCGCTAGTGCTGACATTGATTGATCAGTGCCTGGATAGCATCTTTTGTATCGGGGTCTAACCCTCGGTCAATATAGACAGCTTTAAGTTGCTTTCGCAAATTGTCAAGCTCCATTGCATATTCTGATGCTGTTTTACCCTTTTGTTGGGCATTCATAAGTTTGGCTTTTAAGACGTCAGTCGATTCGCCTCTTAACTTATTATTTAATTTATTTATTATTCCTGTTATTGTAGTCTCATTTTGTACTTTATACAGGATAGAGCCAGTAATTTTGGACTTAATGACCTCAACGGCCAAATCCTCCTGGTCTCCCTTAGTTCGTTCGTTTTTACTGCCGTAACGAAGCGATTGAGTGAGGTCTTTTGACCGTCAAACTCAGGGACTGAAGACGAAACTTGTCTTACATATCCCCTATCGGCAGCTTTTTTTTTCTGCCATTGTAAAATGTATTGTTTTCTGGCTATTCTCGGTATCTTCGTTAAGAACTATTGTTGTATCTAGGTCAGATACTCTAGCGAACTTAATATTGTGTTTTGCTAACGCCGAGACAGATTTGTCTCTATACTCTGTATAGAATGCTTTGGCGGCTATATTTATCTTGTTATTCTTACTTCTAATCTTCTATCATTGTTATTGAATTTTATAATTTTATTATTTATAAAAATGTTTGCCTCTAGAACATAAACTACTGACATAGGGCTGTCGCAACCAACACTTGAAATTGGGTGGACTTCGGAGAGATCATGCAAATGGGGGCCAAAGACACAGCAATGCTCACCCCCGCAGAGTAGTGAATAGACAAGAGTTGCTTGAATACTGATTTTATTAAGAAAAAGGTCGAGTTTATATACACGATTCTAGGATCTAGGGGGTCACATGTATATACATTTGGGGGTCTTATTCATAGTGAAAATGTGATTGTGTGTGTGAACATAATGTGTGGGACAATTTTGTGTTGTATGAAAATATAGTGTGAGTACAGTGTATATGAAAATATGTAGGGGTTAATTCTATTCTAAGCAAAGCCTGCATTGGTCTTTACTGTGAGAAATTCATAGTTTGTATTTTAAGCATGCATTTACACCAACATACTCCCGGCCGTTGAACGACTGTTCAACATTACATCTGGGTACCAGTTGTGGGAGGGGTCATCTGTTGAAGGCCAATAGCAATCCTGGCTTCTTGTCTTCCGTTGATACACCGATTTTTGATAACATATAGCAGCGCCAATGTTATGAATATTATTAGCGCTATGTATGAAGCAATGTTGTTGAATAGGCCCTTGATTAGATTTTAGGTCATATGGTAACTTTATTTTGAATCTGGGCCATAATTGACTACTGAGTTTGTCAAGTTCATTGTAGCTTAGCTGAACATTGTTAGAAGCCGTTTCATTAGTTGAGTTCATCATCATAGTGGAGAAATTCCCAAACCGGGCATATGACATATTCATTGTGCCGGTGGTTGTAATACGATGTCCAGTTACACGTATTAATGGATTCCGCAAAGTGCAACTTGGATCAAGTGTTAATAATCCTCCTTGACTTATGGTGATGCTTGAACTGTTGTCATCGCAGACTGCATTGGCGACATTGTAGCGAAAATGCAATGGTTCTTGTAATACATATTGAACCAGACGAAAGTCATGCTTGTGTATTTGATTTGACACATATTTGAAGTTTTGTTGTTGAACAACTGAAATTCACAATTACTGTTGATTGAGAACACAGATTGTTTATTTTGACATAAGAATTCTTCATTTGTGACTTGATGGCATTGTTTTAATTCAGTTGCTGTTGACCGCTATCATGGGAATTTGAATATCCATCGTCATAATTCCTTTATTGCTGATTGCTGGTATAGGAACTAGTCTGTGGCAGGAAGTATGTGTCCTGGTGGAAGATGATTTTTTAACTCTTTTAAGTGTTGTTCAAGTGGTTGTAACGATCCTTTTTCGTCCTGTTATTCGGCAGAGCCGGATTTCAGGTGTCGAGGTTCGGCACAACAAATTTATATGTGCGCTGGTGAAATAATAAGATTTGTTGATGAAATTTTGAATATGTAAATCAATGGTTTTATTAATAATATGGCTTATATTAAATAATTATTTGTGAGTATTATTGTGTGGCTTTTTGGCTGGCGGTGGCAAGGATTAATTTCAGTGTTTGCTGCTGCTGATGCACGTCCGAGATTTGGGAAATTTTGATGATCAAGCGAGAATAACTTTAGCAGGTATTTTGGATATGTTGCCAGGAATACTCCAGGTCTTGCCTTTCTATCCTAACGACTGCTATTCTCCTATAATTTGCTAGGAATATCTCCTAGTCTGTGCTAGGAATACTCCTAGTCGATCCTGCCTGTGCCAGGACTACTCCTGGTCTTCCTATCTGTGCTAGGAATACTCCTAGTCTTTTATATATTGCTAGGAATAACTCCTAGTCTTTCCTATATTGCTAGGAATACTCCTAGTCTTATATATATTGCTAGGAATAGCTCCTAGTCTTTCCTATATTGCTAGGAATAGATCCTAGTCTTTCCTATATTGCTAGGAATACTCCTAGTCTTATATATAGTGCTAGGAATAGCTCCTAGTCTTTGACTATGTGCTAGGAATAACTCCTAGTCTTTATTATACCGCTAGGAATATCTCCTAGTTTTCAATTCTGCTGCTAGGGATATCTCCTATTCTTTAATTCTGCTTGATGTTACCCTTCGTTTGACCGTCGAGTTTCCGCAAGGACTCAATTCCACTAATTTCGCAAAATATTGTTCTTCTCTGCTGACTTTACTTGATGTTCAACTTCACTTATAGACTTCACTTTTTGATTCTTCACTTGGTACTTCGCTTTCCATAACTTTCACTCACGCACTAGTTATCCCTCTTGTCTCAGCCGTGCGTATTTATAGGCATCTTGACCCAATCAGGACGCGTGGTGAACTTCTGACCCGTTACGGGTACTTTTCCATCAGTTTTCGCTTTATCTTGAAAACTTTCCATCGCTCGTTTCCGTTGATCGGCTTTCTCTGCCGCTCATCCAGCATAGCTTTCTTGTTGCTATGCATGGTGAAATTCTTTCACTTCGTATGCGCCACCTCCTAATTAGCTGCATTCCCAGCCTCGGTTGCCAACGGCGTCTCCTTTTTGGCTCTCTCCTGGTCTCGCGCTGGCCCCGCGATTTCCGCCACTGCCACCACTTTTACCCACCATGCATCTCTCTTTTTGTACTTAAGAGTAAAATAACAATTTTTCCTAATACAATATAATAAACTAAATATACATGAGTAATTAAATGAGATACATGGCTATATTGAATAAATATAAGAAAATATAAATAAATATAAACTAATAACCCATACTGAAAATATAAATTATATATAAATAAACGATAATGTTTCCCAATTAACATTAATTCACCTCTTTTTGTTGCAATTTAATTTGATTTTATTCAAATTAACCGCCTTCATAAATCTCTCTTCGTTTTAGTTATTGAGAATTCGTTTTATTTGTTGCAGCCACTTTCCAGTGGCTGTCAAACTATCCATCAATTTGCCGCTGATACACCCATACACGCATAGCAACGCTCTCTCGGCCGTTACTCTCCCGCTCACGAGCCGAGCGTATACTCTGAGCGCAATTCTTGGTTTCGTTTTGTTGTTGTTGTTGTGGCTGAGGCCCTTTTTGGCCCTTTCAGGCATCAGTCTGTTGGTGGTGTTGCGCCGGTTCCGCCCATTCGTAAACGGTGGTGGCCCGGTGTATGCACACGTCGCCCTGGCGCACCGACTCCATCCACTGGTCACGCCGTGGTGGCCCAGGGATGTCGTCGGCGGCTGCTTCATTCATCGTGGGCTCCTCCTGCCAGTATTCTGGCTCCGGAGGCTCCTCGTCGCTGCTGTGCGGCTCGCAATATTCGTGCCAGAATTCTGGATTTACATCCGGCTCCGGTGGTGTAGTGCCCTCCGGCATACAATAATCGGCATAAAATGCCTGATTTATGCTTATGTGAGGCGTTGGTGGCCTTGCTGGCTCCCACGCTTGAGCCGGCTCCTCCTCATCGCTGGATACCAGGTCCACCACTTAATCCGGGTCCTTCTGCACCACCCTCTCCTCCATTTGGACACCTATGCGGATCCCCATGCGCTCTAATTCTTCCTCCACTTCGGCAAATAGCCCCGCCAAGCTGTCGGCGACTATGCCCTCATCCTCCTCTATCTCTTCCTCCACCACCATTTCATCCTCTTCCTCTTCATCCTCACTCCCCACGTCCTCTTCCTCTCCCTCGTCGGAAGAGATGACGATGACCGGCCCATCAGGTACCGGCTCATCGCCATCGGACTCCTCTTCCGACACTTCCTCTTCCGGGACATATGGCGATGCCATTAATTGCAAAGCCTCTTCATCAATTTTCTTTTGCATCTTACGTCCACTCATGGTGCTTGATTTTTCTAAAGTGATTTTAGTTTCCAGCAGCGTTGACCGCGAAACCTCGCATTGCCTCTGCTCAAACGCTGCTTACGCATTTTCGGCTCTTGTTGTAATTCGTGTGCATTATCGCCCACGCATCCACGAGTGCATTTCGTATGTACTCACAACGGTGCGTGTGAGTGCTCTCTCGTAGATTCTCCGCTTTCTCAGTTTGTATACGCCTTTTGAATGCCATTTCTCTATTTTCTCTATTTTTTCTCCATTTTCTCATATTGACTACGTGCGTGCATTTCACACCTTCACTATGCGTGTGAGCGCTCTCTCGCGAATTCGCCGCACCTGTTGTGGTTATACTTTCTCAATTTATATACGATTTTGGTATTGCGGATGCAATTTCTCTTTTCTTTTATGCGTATTCGTATAAATCGACCAATCGCGGATCTTCATTTCATTGCTCTCTTTATTTTTTTTTTTTAAATATACCATCTGAGTGCGTGCGATCCCTACAGTTTTAGAGCCATTGTCTTTTTCGAATTTTCTGCATATGATGATGTTGCTGTACCCTTCTGATTTTGTTGTGTTTTTATACATGTATATATGTATTTCTTTGTTTTCTTTTTTTTTTTCTTGAGTTTTATATTTGCATATATATATATATTGTATTGTATATATAGCATGATATGCTCAAACAACTTTATATATATGTATTGTATGTATAGTATACTTTGTTATTTTGATATTCTTCTGTATATCTCTTATTTTATACATACCAATATGTTTACAAAAACAAATATACATGAATAAAAACTATTTTCGTGGCATTTTCTCCTTGTCCTTTTCCAGCAAAAGTCTGCCGCGCCTTAACTTCCTCGTTGTCCGGCCGGTCCAACTTGTCCGTCTCGGCTTAGCTAAAAAAATGCTGAAATCGGATTTGGAGAATTATATTTCTTGTTGGTCATCTGTGTTTGCCTCTGGCATTGCCTGCGCTTTTAATTCGCTTATGTGGGCCGTTCTTGATTTTCCGCTCACTATATGTATCAATTTACATATTACAGGTGATGTAAATCCTTTTATCTTATATGGCCCTCCATATCGCGGCACTAGGAATACTCCTAGTCTTTTTATTGGTGCTAGGAATAACTCCTAGTCTTTCCTATATTGCTAGGAATACTCCTAGTCTTATATATATTGCTAGGAATAGCTTCTAGTCTTTCCTATATTGCTAGGAATAGCTCCTAGTCTTTCCTATATTGCTAGGAATACTCCTAGTCTTATATATAGTGCTAGGAATAACTCCTAGTCTTTGACTATGTGCTAGGAATAACTCCTAGTCTTTATTTTACCGCTAGGAATATCTCCTAGTTTTTAATTCTGCTGCTAGGAATATCTCCTAGTCTTTAATTCTGCTTGATGTTACCCTTCGTTTGACCGTCGAGTTTCCGCAAGGACTCAATTCCACTAATTTCGCAAAATATTGTTCTTCTCTGCCGACTTTACTTGATGTTCAACTTCACTTATAGACTTCACTTTTTGATTCTTCACTTGGTACTTCGCTTTCCATAACTTTCACTCACGCACTAGTTATCCCTCTGGTCTCAGCCGTGTGTATTTATAGGCATCTTGACCCAATCAGGACGCGTAGTGAACTTCTGACCCGTTACGGGTACTTTTCCATCAGTTTTCGCTTTATCTTGAAAACTTTCCATCGCTCGTTTCCTTTGATCGGCTTTCTCTGCCGCTCATCCAGCATAGCTTTCTTGTTGCTATGCATGGTGAAATTCTTTCACTTCGTATGCGCCACCTCCTAATTAGCTGCATTCCCAGCCTTGGTTGCCAACGGCGTCTCCTTTTTGGCTCTCTTCTATTCTCGCGCTGGCCCCGCGATTTCCGCCACTGCCACCACTTTTACCCACCATGCATCTCTTTTTTTGTACTTAAGAGTAAAATAACAATTTTTCTTAATACAATATAATAAATTTAATATAACTGATTAATTAAATGATATATATTGCCATATTGAATAAATATAAGAAAATATAAATAAATATAAACTAACTAGAAAACCCGGCAAACGTTGTTGCCGTTGACATTAACCATTATTAAGTTACTGATACTTTACCATTCAATGGATTTATCATTTTAATATTAAAATAATATCCATCTT
This sequence comes from Drosophila prosaltans, assembly GCA_018151275.1. Lineage (NCBI taxonomy): Eukaryota > Metazoa > Arthropoda > Insecta > Diptera > Drosophilidae > Drosophila > Drosophila prosaltans. The sequence goes on along the minus strand of JAECWY010000015.1, from coordinate 54,108 downwards.
CTCCTTGCCAAAACATCAGTGGGTATTGCAATGCGTCATATGATCGATGCTTCTAATGCACGTTTATGCGCCATTGTGCATTCGTCCCAGATGATGATTTTCGATGCCGCTAAAACTTTGGCCATTGCTGAGTGTTTTGCAATATTACACGTTGGTTCTTCAATAGTTTGAAGATTTAACTGCAATTTGAATGCTGAATGAGCCGTACGGCATCCTTCTAACAATGTGGCTGCTATTCCAGAAGAAGCAACTGCAACCGCTATAATGGTTCTCAATTTCGTTCAGGATATTTTGAAGCATTTCTGACTAAGTTCGCAATTAAGCATATTTGCACCGCTATTTATTCGCCACAAGCAAACGCTAGTGAAAGGTTAAACCGAAGTGTTTTAGCCGCAGTGAGAGCCTATATCGGTAAAGATCATGCTGGTTGGGATCTTAGGTTAAATTAGATTAACGGAGCAATTCGATCGAGCATTCATACGGCCACCGGCTTCTCGCCTTATTTCTTAACTTTTGGCCAAAACATGATTCTAAACGGCAAAGACTATGATCTGCTTCGAAAATTAAATCTGTTAATAGACGATGCCAGAATTGATTATCCTAATGCCATGCAGATCATTCGGGCAAAAGCGAAAGAAAATGTCTCGAAAATGTATGAACAGAATGCTCGACGTTACAATTTGCGTACCAGAGTCTCTCAACTTAAGGTCAACGACCAAGTATATGCACGGAACTTTGCGCAAAGTAATGCCAGTAAACGATTCAATCGTAAGCTTGACTTAGTTTTCGTCAAGGGAATAGTCCAAAAGAAAATTAGTCCTACTTATTACGAGATACAAAACGAGAAAGGAAAGTTTATGGGAGTTTACCATTTAAAAGATCTTCAGCTACGTAAATAACCTTCCTTTTTCAGATAATGATCCCCTTGTGGTGGTAGGACATTATCTGCGTTGTAGTGGTCTGTTAGGCATAACAAAAATAAAAAGAAAACAAAAACTTACTTGTGCCTTGAAATGGTAGTTATATTTGAAACTAGAAAACCCGGCAAACGTTGTTATGCAGACATTAACCATTATTAAGATACTGATACTTTACCATTCAATGGATTTATCATTTTAATATTAAAATAATATCCATCTTCTCCTTGCCAAAACATCAGTGGGTATTGCAATGCGTCATATGATCGATGCTTCTAATGCACGTTTATGCGCCATTGTGCATTCGTCCCAGATGATGATTTTCCATGCCGCTAAAACTTTGGCCATTGCTGAGTGTTTTGCAATATTACACGTAGGTTCTTCAATAGTTTGAAGATTTAACGGCAATTTGAATGCTGAATGAGCCGTACGGCATCTTTCTAACAATGTGGCTGCTATTCCAGAAGAAGCAACTGCAACCGCTATATTGGATCTCGCCCGAACAGTTGCTAAAACTAATGACATAAGGAATATCTTGCTAGTTCCACCAGGGGCATCTTGGAAATATAAACCACCATTTTCATCAGCGATTGCCTTCATTAAAGTATAATAAACTTCCTTTTGTTGGTAATTCAACAGGGGTACATTCCTTTGAACTACTAAATCTAATTCCTGGTGATCATATTCACGTTCCCGTTCCAATTCTCGATTAAATGCGTCATTCATTTCACGATTTGGCGCTAGCATTCCTAACCTGATTAATAAATTACCGCACATGAGGTAACACATATCTTCGATCAAGAGTAAAGCACGATTATGTATCTCCTCATTCATCTCAATATCGTGATTTCTGGAACTGACACGACTTTGATGTAAAATATCTTCTGACATACTATCCTTGTATTTGTGCCACAGGTTACATGGGTTTGATGGAAAACATGTCGAAATTATTATAGCGAATAATGTGCGTATCTGACTTGGAGATGCAGAGATAATGGCTTCAGCGATTGTCGTATCCCAATGGGTATCGTTTTCTAATAAGATCAATTCTTCACATGCAGCACGATATGTTGGGAATATTACACCATTAACAGTTCGTAGTGTCTCTAATGAAGTTGGCCCACGCACATTTACCAGCAACAACCGCAAATAGAAACATTCATCATTCTTTGGATGAACTGTATACATACGACCAAGAGCATCAGTGAGAACGCACATCTGGATACCCAGGAACCGCATACGTTTTTAAAATTATTGATTTCTTACAAATATCAAATTGAGTTCATCGATGACATAACTAATCCGGCAAACTTTGTTCCAAAATATTTTATTTATTTCTTAATGTCAAGTCACACGGGAACGCTGTCGAACGGGATAAAAAGTATCCTATGTCCATCTCCTGGCTCTAAGCTACCTCCCTACCAATTTTCAGCCAAATCTGTTCTGCCGTTCTTGAGTTATAAGTGGTGTAACTAACACGACTTTCTTTTATATATATAAATAGATAACCCATACTGAAAATATAAATTATATATAAATAAACGATAAAGTTTTCCAATTAACATTAATTCACCCCTTTTTGTTGCAATTTAATTTGATTTTATTCAAATTGACAAATTGGCTGTCACCGCGATCGGACGTACTTTTTATTGCACTCCGTGAGTTTTTCGGTGTCAGCGCAATAAAACAACGCTAAAACAACAAAGTGACAGGGCTCTCAGTCGCCACAGAGACGCCCAACTATAATTATATTGTTATTTGTATCTACAAATAGCAATACTTAGTAAATAACTAAATTTACTAGTAATGCCAACGCGTCAAGAGATTAACTCGGGCCCTTCTTCACTAGACTCTCGCCAGCAGAAACTACAAGAACAAATTCTTCACCAACAAAACGAGCGTCGGCTCTCTGTGCAACGCAACAATGCGTATTTCTCAGTAGTATCTCCAACTACCACAACTACAACGAGCGCTGAATCCAAAAGTGCAAGTACGAGCAAATTGCTTACACCAACCAGCAACAACAATTTGTCACCCTCAAATTCGCTTACACCTCAAGTGTTAATTGGGTCATTGGGTTCGCCGACCGCCGTTAGCGCGCTCACAACAACAACAATTGCAGCTACTGCTCCAACAACAACTCTAAAAGCAGCAACGTCTGCAATACCTTCGATCACCGTCCAGCAGACTACCTCAACAAAATCTGCCCATCCAGTGACGATGAATCCAAAGTCACCTGTTTAGACTGGTATGGACAGATACATTAATATAAACAAGCGAAAGCTTAGCCCTCAGACAAAAAGGGGCAACACTCCCAAGATGTCGAAAAATAACATTGTTGAACAAAAAGCATTGGAAAGCAATAGATTCCAAATATTGGCAAATCAGCCAGAATCTCAAGAAGGAGATTCCCAAATTAAACCCTCTGTAGCCAAGCCACCACCATTCTATATCCGTGGTGCAAACTGCACTTCTTTGGTGCCGAAATTGGTAGCGCTAGTTGGTCAAAACAACTTTTATGTGTCACCACTCAATAGGGGTAACATAAAAGAGACCAAAGTTCAAGCCAAAAGTGAAGAATTCTATCGTACTATTGAAAAGTACTTTAGAAAGGAAAGTGTAAATTTCTACACATTCCAACTGAAGAGTGCCAAAGGCCTTCAAGCGGTGATCAAAGGCATTGAACCAACGGTTCCGACTCAGGAAATAGTTGAAGCATTGGAAGAGAAGGGCTTTGAGGTAAAGTCCGTCTCAAACATACTGAACAGAAATAAAGTGCCGCAACCTCTATTCAAAGTGGAGTTACAGCCCACATGTGATAAAAAACTTAAACCCAACACAGTGCACCCTATTTACAATCTTCAACTTCTGCTACATCGCAGAATTACTGTCGAAGAGCCGCATAAGAGGACACACCCGGTACACTGCACTAATTGCCAGGAGTTTGGGCACACAAAGTCCTTCTGCAGCCTTCGCCCGGTTTGCGTTGGCTGTGGGCAAACTCAAAAAGATTGTGTCTGCACTGATGACAAATCAAATACAAATACAAGGAAGTGCGGCAATTGTGGTGGTAATCACACAGCGAATTACAGAGGATGCCCCGTTTATAAGGAACTCAAGGCCCGCCTCAACGCGAAGAAATCAACGGCTCGTATCCAGGGCTCGACACTAATTCCCTCTCAAACAACACCAGGAATATTTTTCTCAAGAGCTGTAAGGTCATCAGCGACCCCAATATCAACTACTCCTGGAGTAACCTTTGCAAGCGTGCTACGCAACGGAAATGCACAGCCCACTCAAACAATAGATCCCGCTACCATTCAATCTAACGCGGCTCCAAGTCCATCCGTACTTGGCCAGAACCCCAACGGGATCGAAACATTGTTAATCTCGCTCAACCAAAACATGACAAATTTCATGACGTTCATGCAAAATTGCATGCAGGAACTGATGCGGAATCAAAACTTGCTTATTCAAAAGCTTATGGACAATAACAAATAATGTCAGCACTACATATAGGCCTCTGGAATGCAAACGGCATTTCCAAGCACAAACAAGAATTGTCACTGTTTCTGGACTCAAATGATATTGATATTATGCTGCTATCAGAAACACACCTCACAAACAAAAATAACTTTCAAATACCCAAATATGTATTCTACGCAACAAATCACCCAGACGGCAAGGCTCACGGAGGAACTGGCATCCTAATCAAAAACCGGATTAAACACTGTCTGCACAATGGATTTGCCAAACAACACCTACAAGCAACTTCAATAAGTGTCCAAACCACTTTCGGCAGTACAACCGTGGCTGCACTTTACTGCCCACCACGATTCTCAATCTATGAAATAGAGTTTACTGATTTCTTCAATACACTCGGAGTACGATTTATTGCTGCAGGAGACTACAACGCCAAGCACCCTCATTGGGGATCCCGCCTGGTAAATCCAAAAGGCAAACAGCTGTATAACACAATCATCAACCCAGCAAACAAAATGGGCTATGCCTCACCGAATAAGCCCACGTACTGGCCAGCAGATCCACGCAAGCTCCCAGATCTAATAGACTTTGCAATCACCAGGGGAATTGCGCACAATTTGATAACGGCAGAGTCACTAGCAGAATTGTCATCGGACCACTCGCCAGTAGTTTTCACTATATTAACACAACCACAAATAATAAAGCACCCACTCGGGCTAACAAATTGGAAAACAAACTGGCTCAGATTTAAAAAATACATAAGCACCCATATCGAGCTGAATCCCAAACTGGACGACGAAGAAGACATCGAGCTTTGCACCTCTACACTAGAGTCGACGCTTATTGAAGCAGCAGATATCTCTACCCCGATTATCAGCCACACGCAGGAAAAACACAAGTCCAACAACCGACTAGTTGAACTACTTCTAGCAGACAAAAGACGGCTCAGGCGAGAATGGCAAATGTCTCGATCTCCGGCAGCAAAACAACGCCTAAAGGCAGCTTCGCAAACTCTAGCAAAGGCGCTTGGGCAGGAAGAAGCAAGGACACAGCGGCTGTACATCGAGAAGCTCACCCCTACCAGCACCAAATATCCGCTGTGGAAAGCACATCCAACCATAACTGCTCCAGCCGAGATAATTTCACCTATACGATGCCCAACTGGCAAATACGCCCGTTCAGACGAAGAAAGAGCACTTATCTTTGCAGCTCATCTAAAAACGGTCTTTCTGTCAAATCCGTCAACAAACTCTTTTCAGCTCCCCACCTTGCGCACCCCAATGGAAAGTGAGCAACCGAAATTCCAAGCGGAGGAAATTTCTGCAATTATTAAAAACTATCTAAACCCAAGAAAGTCGCCCGGCCATGACAAAATAACCCCGAAAATGATCCGAGAACTCCCGATCTGTGCCGTGCGTTACATCTGCAAACTTTTCAACGCGATAGTAAAAAGTGGTAATTTTCTCATAAGTTGGAAAAAATCAGTAATCATAATGATCCCAAAACCCGGAAAGGACAAAACACAGCCATCATCATAGAGACCCATTAGTTTATTGTCAAGTCTTTCAAAACTATTTGAAAAAGTCCTACAACTCCGTATAAATACAATCTTAGTTAACCAAAATATAATCCCACATCATCATTTTGGCTTCCGTGAAAAACATGGCACAATTGAACAAGTCAACCGTATCACCTCAGAGATCCGCACAGCATTCGGGCAAAAAGAATATTGCACAGCAATTTTTCTCGATGTCGCCCAAACCTTTGCCCGAGTCTGGATTGACGGCCTAATATATAAAATAAAAGCGACGCTCCCACAATATACACACAGGCTAATGGAATCTTATCTGTCCAACAGAAAATTCGCTGTACGATGTAATAGCTTCACCTCTGATGACTTCGAATCAAAAGCAGGTGTACCCCAAGGCAGCGTGCTGGGCCCAACTCTGTATCTTTTGTACACAGCGGACATACCAACAAGCCCTACACTCATCACATCTACTTTCGCCGATGACACGGCTATCCTCAGCCGCTTCAAATGTCCGATCAAAGCTGCTGAGCAACTGGCAACCCACCTAAAGGAGGTAGAAAAGTGGCTAGCAGATTGGCGCATCCGTGTAAACGAACAGAAATGCAAACACGTTACATTTACCCTCAATAGAAGAAACTGCCCATCATTGACGCTTAACAATGTGCCAGTGCCTCAAACCTCGACAGAAGATTAACTTGGCGTAAGCATATCGAAGCCAAGAAAAAGCAGCTTAAGCTTAAAGCAACCGGACTACATTGGCTTATCAACGCACGATCTCCCCTATGTCTGGAATTCAAAGTTCTTCTCTACAACTCGGTATTAAAACCCATCTGCACATATGGCACTGCGCTATGGGGAAACGCAAGCAAGAGCAACATTGAAACCATACAAAGGGCTCAATCCAAGGTTCTCAGAACCATCACGGGAGCACCTTGGTATATCCAAAATGAAAATGTACAGAAAGACCTACACATTCCTAGCGTAATAACCGAAATAAAGGTACAACAGCTTAAGTACACCGCTAAACTGCAGGCACACCCGAATACCCTGGCCAAATCATTAACCCGAGTACGTGAAAGTACTCGTCTTCAACGAAACGACCTCCCAACCCTCTAGTAATTAATCAGGGCCATAGATCAATGTAGCATCTTTCAGATGTTAGGTTATGTGTTAGATTAAGATAAACCTAGAAAATTGTTGTAGTCTTATAAGCCTATATAAGAGATCCAACAAAAAAATAAAACTTAAAAAAAAAAAAATATTCAAGAGAGATAACTTCCTTTAAATTCACTGTTTCCGTTGAACTATTTAACTTCCATTTCTGGAAGCGCTGGGTGCGGGAATACGTTCCGGACTTGGCCAGACGCGGAAAGTGGTTTACCAAGAGACCACCAGTGGGAGTTGGAGATGTCGTTCTAGTGGTCGACGAAAATCTACCCCGCAACAGCTGTCCAAAAGGGGTGGTCGAGGAGATAGTACTGGCGAAGGATAACCAAGTACGGCGAGTGGTTATCAAAACTGCAAGCGAAACTCTACAACGACCAGTGGCTAAAGTGGCTGTATTGGACGTCGGCAATGTGGGAGTAAAACCAGATCCTCAAGCGGACAAGTTTACTGGGGGGAGAATGTTGCCGCCGAAGTGTAATATTTTCCCAGCAGCCAATATAGGGTTAAACTCCTAAGCTTTGCATATTGTTCAATTCTCTTTCTATGCCTATTCGTTCATACTTCTTGTGCTTTAAATTATTTTATTGGGTCTTTGCTTGTTGCTATGCAAGTGAATTTTCAGTTTGACTGAAGACACCACTCAGGGCACAATTTAATTTTAAAGCTGTACCAACATTTTGTACCATATTAAGTAATCAATAGTTTAATAGTTTAAATTTGAAGTCGTTAATAAATGAAGTATATGGAAATTTACTTGTGTTGGTCTGCTAAAAATTCCCCCCTTGAAACGGATAGTGTCGAACTCAACAATTCTTTAAAATTAAATTTAATACATAAAGTTTCTTGAGTTAACTCAAAATTCTTTATAAATTACATAACGAATCGTTCTACGGGTGAACCTTGAACTTATTCGAACTAATCACATATAGGTTAACCTCAGTGATTACATAACCAATTTCAGTTGCAAAAGTCCAATATTGTGAAAACGGAAAATAATTATGCCGAACGAAGACCTGTCAAGTGGAGTGCATCATTGCAAGAGATGCAAGCAGGAGGATAATGACCGTATGGTCCAGTGCAATCGATGCCAGTCCTGGTATCATTTTGACTGTGTGGAAGCCAAGGAGGATGGCCTGGATAGCAGCTGGAGCTGTGACTGCGCAAGCGTAGCCTCTGAAGCAGTCACAACCATATTGGCAAACGCCCTGCAGACGTTCGCAAAAGCCATACATGCAGGTGGGCCCCAGGCTGCATCATCACCGGCAAAGTCATCCCAAGGGCAAATTGGACAGGGGCAAGATTTTGAACTTTGCGCGCCAAAAAACCCATTGGCAACACAACCAGCGATACGTGACACGTGGCATCTCTATAACGTTACGTCACCGCTAACGGCGAACCATTTGCAATCAACGTATTTATCGTCTACAACTGCACAACAACCACGTGTCACCGTTCGGGAAGAACCTCAATCTAGCGAACCGCCGATGTGGCCCTGGCTCTCTACTATTCCTCAGAAGATGAGCAAGGCTGCATTGAACGAGCCAAACAACCAAACGGAAAAGGAACCAAGCTGTCAACCACGTTCTTCAGGTACATTGACCCCAAGCGCGTCACAAATTGCAGCGCGTCAGGCGATTCCGAAGGAGTTACCAACATTTGACGGCAACCCGCAACAGTGGCCACTGTTTTACAGCAGTTTCCAAACAAGCACTGAGATCGCTGGATATACAGACGCCGAAAATCTCATGCGATTGCAAGCCAGTCTTAAAGGCAAAGCACGAGAGATGGTTCAGTGCAAGTTGCTTCTGCCAGCTATGGATCCTGAAATCATACGAACATTACGTATGTGCTTTGGACGGCCAGAACACATTCAACTTTGACTCCTACCGGTTTATTTATGATTTCTTCCAATGCTCCTAGAGTATTTGGCACTTCAAACTCTAGCTCCTCTATTGCATCTTGGAACTCACTGTTGGCTACAAATTTTTCGTACAGATCTTCTACCTTTTTCTGTACCTTCTGCCACATTTTTTTTTTTTTTTTTGCGTTTATTTATTTGTTGGATCTCTTATATAGTGTATAAGACTAACAACAATTTCCTAGTTTTATCTTAAACTAATACGTAACCTAGCATCAGAAGGATGCTTCATTAATCTATGGCCCTGATTATTTGCTAGAGGGTTGGAAGGTCGTTTCGTTGGAGACGAGTTCTATCGCATGCTCGGGTTAATGATTTGGCGAGGGTATTCGGATGTGCCTGCAGTTTAGCGGTGTACTTTAGCTGTTGTACCTTTATTTCGGTTATTATACTAGGAATATGTAGGTCTTTCTGTACGTTTTCATTTCTGATATACCAAGGTGCTCCCGTGATAGTTCTGAGAACCTTGGATTGAGCCCTTTGTATGGTTTCGATATTGCTCTTGCTTGCGTTTCCCCACAGAGCAGAGCCGTACGTCCAGATGGGTTTTAACACCGAGTTGTAGAGGAGAACTTTGAAATCTAAGCATAGGGGAGATCGTGCGTTGATAAGCCAAAGTAGTCCGATTTCTTTAAGCTTTAGTTGCTTTTTCTTGGCTTCGATATGCTTACGCCAAGTTAATCTTCTGTCGAGGTGAACTCCAAGATATACAACATCGTCTGGTTGAGGCACTGGCACGTTGTTGAGAGTCAATGGTGGGCAGTTTCTTCTATTGAGGGTAAACGTAACGTGCTTACATTTCTGTTCATTTACACGGATGCGCCAATCTGCTAGCCACTTTTCTACCTCCTTTAGGTGGGTTGCCAGTTGCTCAGCAGCTTTGATCGGACATTTGGAGCGGCTAAGGATAGCCGTGTCATCGGCGAAAGTAGATGTGGTGAGTGTAGGGCTTGTTGGTATGTCCGCTGTGTACAAAATATATAGTGTTGGACCCAACACGCTGCCTTGAGGTACACCTGCTTTTGATTCGAAGTCACCAGAGGTGAAGCTATTACATCGCACAGCGAATTTTCTGTTGGATAGATAAGATTCCATTAGCCTGTGTGTATATTGTGGAAGCGACGCTTTTATTTTGTATGTTAGGCCGTCAAGCCAGACTCGGTCGAAGGCTTGGGCGACATCGAGAAAAATTGCTGTGCAATATTCTTTTTGCTCGAATGCTGTGCGGATCTCTGAGGTGATACGGTTGACTTGCTCAATCGTGCCATGCTTTCCACGGAAGCCAAACTGATGATGTGGTATTATATTTTGGTTTTCCAGGATTGTGTTTATACGGAGCTGCAGGACCTTTTCGAATAGTTTTGAAAGACTTGGCAATAAACTGATGGGTCTGTACGATGATGGCTGCGTTTTGTCCTTTCCGGGTTTTGGGATCATTATGATTACTGATTTTTTCCAACTTATGGGAAAGTGACCAATTTTTACTATCGCGTTAAAAAGTTTGCAGATGTATCGCACGGCACAGATCGGGAGTTCTCGGATCATTTTCGGGGTTATTTTGTCATGGCCGGGCGACTTTCTTGGGTTAAGATAGTTTTTAATAATTGCAGAAATTTCCTCCGCTTGGAATTTCGGTGGCTCGGTTTCCACTGGGGTGCTTAGAGGGGGAAGCTGGAATGAGTTTGTTGACGGGTTTGGCAGAAAGACCGTTTTTAGATTGGGCAGAAAGACGTTTTTAGATGGGCTGCAAAGGTGAGTGCTCTTTCTTCGTCTGAACGGGCCCACTTCCCATTTGGGCATCGTATAGGTGAAATTATCTCTGTTGGAGCAGTTATGGTTGGGTGAGCTTTCCACAGCGGATATTTGGTGCTGGTGGGGGAAAGCTTCTCGATGTATTGCCGCTGTGCTATTGATTCTTCTTGCCTAAGCGCTTTTGCTAGGGTTCGTGAAGCTAATTTAGACGATATTTTGCTGCCGGTGATCGACATATTTGCCATTCTCCCCTGAGTCGTCTTTTGTCTGTTACAAGATGTTCAATTAGTCGGTTGTTAGATTTGTGTTTATCTTGGGTGTGGCCAATGGTTGGGGTGGAGATATCAGCTGCTTCAATAAGCATCGACTCTAATGCAGAGGTGCAAAACTCGATGTCTTCTACGTCGTCCAGTTTGGGATTCAACTCAATATGGGCGCTTATATATTTCTTGAATCTGAGCCTGTTTGTTTTATAATTTGTTAGTCCAAGTGGGTGCTCTGTTACTTGAGGATATGTTAAAACAGTGAAAATTACTGGCGAGTGGTCTGATGACAATTCTGCTAGTGACTCTGCCCTTATCAAGTTGTGAGTAATTCCCCTGGTGACTGCGAAGTCTATTAGGTCTGGGAGCTTACGTGGGTCTGTTGGCCAGTACGTGGGCTTTTTCGGTGAGGCGTAGCCCAATTTGTTTGCTGGGTTGACGATTGTGTTATACAGCTGTTTGCCTTTTGGATTTACCAGGCGGGATCCCCAATGAGGGTGCTTGGCGTTGAAGTCTCCTGCAGCAATAAATCGTACTCCGAGTGTATTGAAGAAATCAGTAAACTCTTTTTCAGAGATTGAGAATCGTGGTGGGCAGTAAAGTGCAGCCACGGTTGTACTGCCGAAAGTGGTTTGGACACTTATTGAAGTTGCCTGTAGGTATTGTTTGGCAAATCCATTGTGGACACTGTGTTTAATCCGGTTTTTGATTAGGATGCCAGTTCCTCCGTGAGCCTTGCCATCTGGGTGATTTGTTGCATAGAATGCATATTTAGGTATTTGAAAGTTGTTTTTATTTGTAAGGTGTGTTTCTGATAGTAGCATGATATCAATATCATTTGAGTGCAGAAACAGTGACAATTCCTGTTTGTGCTTGGAAATGCCGTTTGCATTCCAGAGGCCTATTTGTAGTGCTGACATTATTTATTATCCATAAGCTTTTGTATGAGCAAGTTTTGGTTTCGCATAAGTTCCTGCATGCAATTTTGCATGAACGTCATGAAGTTTGTCATGTTTTGATTTAGCGAGATCAACAACGTTTCGATCCCGTTGGGTTGCTGGCCGAGTACGGGTGGACTTGGGGCCGCATTGTTTGAGATTGTAGCGGGATTTACAGATGTAGAGGGCTGTGAACTTCCGTTGCGCAGCACGCTAGCAAATGTTACTCCAGGAGTAGTTGTCGTTGGAGCAGCTGATGACCTTACAGCTCTTGAGAAGAATATTCCCGGTGTGGTTTGCGAGGGAATAAGTGTCGAACCCTGGGTACGAGCCGTAGATTTTCTTTGCGTTAAGACGGGCCTTCAGTTCCTTATAGACAGGACATCCTCTGTAATTTGCGGTGTGATTTCCACCGCAGTTGCTGCACTTCCTTGTATTGTCGTTTGTTTTATTGTTGGAACAGACACAATCTTGTTGAATTTGTCCACAGCCAACGCAAACTGGGCGAAGACTGCAGAACGACTTTGTATGGCCAAACTCCTGGCACTTAGTACATTGTAGAGGATGATTCCTCTTGTGAGGCTCCTCGACAGTGATTCTGCGATGTAGCAGTAGTTGCAGGTTGTAGATAGGATGTACTGCATTGGATTTTAATGCTCGTGCATCAGGCTGTAGCTCCACTTTAAACAGAGGTTGTGGGATTTTGTTTCTGTTTAATATATTTGAGACGGACTTCACCTCAAAGCCCTTCTCTTCCAATGCCTCTGCAATTTCCTGAGGCGGAACCGAGGGTTCAATGCCTTTAATCACGGCTTGAAGACCTTTGGCGCTCTTTAATTGGAATGTGTAGAAGTTTACATTCTCCGTTCTAAAGTACTTTTCTATAGTACGATATAACTGTTCGTTGTTTGTTTGGACTTTAGTTTCTCTTATGTTCCCCCTGTTAAGTGGGGTCACATAAAAGTTATCCTTACCTACTAGAGCCACCAACTTAGGCACCAATGAAGTGCAGTTTGCACCACGGATGTAAAATGGTGGTGGCTTGGCTACTGAGGGTTTTGTTTGGGAAACTCCTTCTTGAGTTTCCGGCTGATTTGCCAGAATTTGGAATCTGTTGCCCTCCAGAGCTTTACGTTCAGCAATGTTGCTTTTGGACATTTTAGGAGTGTTGCCTCTTTTAGTATGAGGGCTAAGCTTTCGCTGCTGCATGTAAAGGAAATTTTGTATAAAATTGATGGCTTCGAAGGTTTTTTTTAAAGTATCTAGTTGGTACAGGGTATTATACTCAATGTCGGCAGGGACGACTTGCTTGCTTCATTTTTATTAATTAGACTTGATTTCTGGTGTTCAATGATATTCACCATTGACTTTCATTTTGGTTTATTGGTAGATCGTTTTGTATGGAAGGCTTTTTAAAAGGGTAGTTGGTAGTCACATACCCTTATTGTTTAAAGAACATGTAAAAATTAAAATGTCTTTTACTAAGTTTACGTTGAAACCTTTGAATGTAAATTATTCAATTGCCGTAAAGCTATGGTAGTTTCTATAAAGAACTTAAATATTTCGCTTGAATCTGGTTAATTTGGCGAAGTCGAATTCCAAGTCGTAAAGTTTTATTTAATTTTAATATGCGTATTTGGCTGAGATCGGATATCATATCCTATGATTTATTCTATGTTTCTAAATTTATACTATTAATACGGTTTGAGAGTATAAACTTAGATCTTCAATTGGAGCAACAAATTTTCTCCTCGCACATCAAACATCACATTTAGGAAGTTTTTGTATATAATATAATTTTTCATAATGCCTTTAGAACATAGCCCCCAAGATACAACAAACTCAATTACATCCCTTGGAAGCTACTGTATTATTTGTTCTCAGTTAATGACAAATGTACAGCCATGTTCCATGACCCCATGTGGTAACGTATTTCATAAGATTTGTTTGGACAATCTGTTAGCATCGCTAAAGGAATGCCCAAGCTGCAATCAAAGTTTGAACGACGAAAATTTGAGATTAGTTATTGTAAATGGTTTGGCAACGCCACAACCCGTTCTGAAATATACGTATTTTATATATAATTTGGTTTGAGCACACTTTTTATGTTGTGAAAAACATATTTTCACTTTTCCCGCCAATTTTGTGAAAAGCACAAGTTGTGTGCGCTGAAAATATTGTGTTGCAAAAATTTAATTAAAAATTTAGAAATTTCTTTACGAAAAACTTAAAAAAACCAAAGGAAAATATGTTTCATGTTTCTTGTTGTGTATTGTGTGTAAATTAGAAAAATCGGTATGTTGCAGATATACCACAAACAACTATTCAAAGTTATATTGGACAGAACTTATTTTGTTGTATATATGCAATATAGAGTCTTTGTATTTATGTTATATATGTTGTTATGTGTTTATACATGTGGTTATATGTTGTTATGTGTCATAGAAATTGTCTTGGGTTTGTTGTATGTGTTTTATGAGACTACAAACATATATACAAATAGTACTTGTTACGCAGGAAATATGTCAGGGAAAGGTTTAGCACCTTCACAGATTGAAAATTATTTCAACAGTTTAGATAGCGAGGATGAACTTGACTTTTCTGCTGATGAGGAAAGCGATTTTTATCCAGATGAGAAAGATGCAAATAGTACGGATGAAGATGAAATCGATGACCGAAATCCACCGAGTGTTACCTTAGACGTTTCAAACTCAAATTTCATGGTTGGTTTTGAGCCAAATGTTACCAGTAATAATCTTGATCTGAAAACAAACTTGCTATGGAGACAACGCAGTTTAATTTTGAACGAAAATCAACTGCATTTTCTCGGGAATACTATCTTGCCTCCGGAACAAATGGAACTATCAGAGCCAATTCAAGTTTTTTGGTATCTTTTTCCAAAAACCTGTTTGATGAAATAATAATCGAAACAAATCTTTATATTCGCCAAAAAGACCCTAACGCACATGTTAATTTTACGTCCTTAGATATTCGACAGTTTGTTGGAATAATATTATACATGTCAATTTCGCGTCTTCCAAGGGTTACTCAATATTGGTCAACAATAATTGGAGTATCAGCGATACAGAATATTATGTCACAAAAAACATTTGAGATGATTAGGCGTCACATTCACTTTAACAACAATGATAATGCCCTGCCTTTGTCGCATTCCTCTCACGATCGGCTATTCAAAATTAGGCCAATAGTAGATGAACTAAACAAAAATTTTAAAAAATTTTTGTGTGTTGATGAACAGATATGTTCAACAAAGGCTAAGAACTACATGAAAAGGTACAATCCCAACAAGCCTCATAAATGGGGCTATAAGATTTTTGTACTTAGCGGTAATTTAGGCTTCTGCTACAAATTCGAAATAGATAGTGGAAATGAAAATAATGTACGGCCTAACGAGCCAGATTTGGGTGCGGCATCAAACTGCGTCGTCAGATTGGCAAGAGATATGCCCAGGCATCAGAATTATCGATTATACTTTGATAATTATTTTAACTCCTTACCCCTTTTGAAATACCTGGCTGAAGGAGGAATTCTAGCGTTAGGAACAATAAGAAAAAACCGAATTCCAAATCATAAATCCATTGACCAGATAAACAGAAAAAAAAATTCACGAGGTACATCAGTGGAATATGTTGCCGACTACGGTGGAGTGGACATTTCGCTAACTACATGGGTGGATAACAAAATTGTTACTTTGGCATCCAATTATGCTGGAATAAGTCCCAAAGACACAGCCCGACGTTACAATAAATCCCAAAAGGATTATGTTCATATTGACCGTCCATTTGCAATAGCACAATATAATAGCTATATGGGTGGCGTTGATCTCATAGGATAAGAAGCAGACGCTGGCAAGTTCGGGTTTTTTATCACCTGCTGGACTTGACAGTCAGCAACGCTTGGTTATTGTATAAACGAGTGCATAAAGAAAAAGCATCGACAAAAGCGAAGTTATTCCGTTGAAAATGAATTGCAGCAAAAAAAGCAGAGATGTCCAACTCAACATGTACCGAATCAGATGGTGCGTCAAGATCAGATTGGGCATTGGCCAACGTGGACTGATAACAGAACCAGATGCAAATATCCAAACTGCACAGGTTTTTCACAGACAATGTGCGAAAAATGTGGCGTAGCACTCTGCTTCAACAAAAGAAATAATTGTTTCAAAAATTTTCATTTTCATTAATATAACTAGTTAATAATATTATTAAATTAACTTTGAAAAAAAAATTGGTTATACTTGTTACTATACACTATGAAATACATCAATTATTTTCACCACAAGCCTATATGTTTCATATATGCAACAATCCTTTTATCCTTTAATAAATATGTAAAAAAGTAACATTAAAAAAAACAAAAGAAGCTGAATTGTTTATTTTCATTTTTCTATCTAATGAAATAAACTACATCAAAATCCGGCCAGTTGCCATATGAAGGGTTAAGTGAAAAGATGCTCAGTAACTGCCAAAAAGATCCGAAAAGAAGCTCCGATGTATCGCCAATTTGAAAAGATGCCTACAATGGCCAACAAAAAAAAAAAAAAAGATGCGAGCCGAGCCAAACAAAAATTTTTAAGCAAACTAAAAACAAAAATTAATGAATAATACATATAAATGAAAAAACGGAATTAATAAGCGACATAAACATAAATGTGGAGGGAGGGGAAGCATTGGTCCTCGGAAAAAAGGGGGAATGTGAGGAAAGATATAATACATCTTACCACACAAATACATGAAATACATAATATATGCTTAATAATACATATTACCACACAAATACATGAAACACATAATCTATATTATTTATAAATCACTCCCTCACATTTTAGCGAAATATGAGTGTATATGATGTACATAATGTGGCACGCCCAGCCAATATGTGCAAACGTATGTTAGCAACATGGCGGGAGCTTAGCAACATTAAAAGCTAAGCAACATCGCAAGCATTGGCAACATAAGCTGAGCGCTAGCAACATACGTGGGAAATTTAAAATATTCATGTACACAATATACATAAAACACGCATGCATACAACTAAAACATATAAAACACGCATGCATACAACTAAAACATATAAAACACGCATGTCTACAACGACACAAATAAAACGAGAGAGAGCGAGCTGAGAATGCGTGAGAGTCAAAGTAAACGATCATATGCTCGTAAACAAACATCGAACATATTATCGTAAACAAATAATGCAACGGCGGAATAGAAATGTCATCGGACTTTGTTGCGATGACGTCAGAGGAATGCACCAGCAGTTAAGTTGTAGTCTGATGCGGGCGGGCGGAATGCATAAAGCATTACCGAAAATAAGAATACACACACACACATACGCAACCAATCGAAAGCCACGCTCAGAGAGCAGCTTTGGGAATAGCTTGAGGGCTAAAGCGGGAGGGCGGCAATGCATAAGCATTGCCGAAATATTAAACTTACACACACACACGAACACAACCGAAGCTACGCTCAGAGAGCGGTAGTTTGTAGGCTGAAGCGGGAGGGCGGGGTGAATTAATGTTAATTGGGAAACATTATCGTTTATTTATATATAATTTACATTTATATTTTCAGTATGTATTGTTTTATAGTTCTTTATATTTTCTTATATTTATTCAATTTAGCCATGTATCTCATTTAGTTACTCATTTATATTTAGGTTGTAAATTCATTATATTGTATTAGGAAAAATTGTTATTTACTCTTAAATACAAAAAGAGAGATGCATGGTGGGTAAAAGTGGTGGCAGTGGCGGAAATCGCGGGGCCAGCGCGAGACCAGGAGAGAGCCAAAAAGGAGACGCCGTTGGCAACCGAGGCTGGGAATGCAGCTAATTAGGAGGTGGCGCATACGAGGTGAAAGAATTTCACCATGCATAGCAACAAGAAAGCTATGCTGGATGAGCGGCAGAGAAAGCCGATCAAAAGAAAACGAACAACGGAAAGTTTTCAAAATAAAACGAAAACTGATGGAAAAGTACCCGTAACGGGTCAGAAGTTCACCACGCGTCCTGATTGGGTCAAGATGCCTATAAATACGCACGGCTGAGACCAGAGGGATAACTAGTGCGTGAGTGAAAGTTATGAAAAGCGAAGTACCAAGTGAAGAAACAAAAAGTGAAGTCTATAAGCGAAGTTAAAAATCAAGTAAAATCGGCAGAAAAGAACGACATCCTGCGAGATCAATAGAAGTGAGTCCTTGGGGGAATCGGCGGTCAAGCAAAGGGTAACTACAAGCAGCGAATTAAAGACTAGGAGTTATTCCTAGCATCAAAGAGAAGACTAGGAGTTATTCCTAGCAATTAGTCAAAGACTAGGAGTTATTCCTAGCACCAATAAAAAGACTAGGAGTATTCCTAGCATCAGCAGAAAAGACTAGGAGTTATTCCTAGCGCCAATAAAAAGACTAGGAGTATTCCTAGCATCAGCAGAAAAGACTAGGAGTTATTCCTAGCAGCCAGGCAAAGACTAGGAGCTATTCCTAGCACTATAGGAAAGACTAGGAGTATTCCTAGCACAGATAGGAAGACCAGGAGTATTCCTGGCACAGGCAGGATCGACTAGGAGTATTCCTAGCACAGAGTAGGCAAGACCAGGAGTATTCCTGGCATAGTGGGGGAAGACTAGGAGATATTCCTAGCAAATTATAGGAGAATAGCAGTCGATAGGATAGAAAGGCAAGACCTGGAGTATTCCTGGCAACATAACCAAAATACCTGCTAAAGTTATTCTCGCTTGATCATCAAAATTTCCCAAATCTCGGACGTGCATCAGCAGCAGCAAACACTGAAATTAATCCTTGCCACCGCCAGCCAAAAAGCCACACAATAATACTTACAAATAATTATTTAATATAAGCCATACTATTAATAAAACCATTGATTTACATATTCAAAATTTCATCAACAAATCTTATTATTTCACCAGCGCACATATAAATTTGTTGTGCCGAACCTCGACACCTGAAATCCGGCTCTGCCGAATAACAGGACGAAAAAGGATCGTTACAATATACCTAGAAATATTTTTCAACTTTGACCATGAATATCAAAGCAACCCGAGTCAATGGCACCACGTTCGGCCACCACTCGGGAAGTACTGAATGAATTAGCTATCAAATGCTTTTTAAATTTTGAAAATCGCTTCACTACTTTAGAAGATATGATGAAGTTTCCATGAAGTCCATCGCTTCCTTCGAGGCTGGGACGAGTGGTTCTTGCAGATGCGGAAACTTGAGCTGCCAATACAGAAGTGGACCCAACTGTGGACGAATAGTGTCTCCAGAGCGAGGAGTGATCCTCAAATGTCCTCTTCGATGCGCCTTCCTGAAATGCGGGGGAGAATATACACACCGAATATTAAGTCAATTTTGGAAAACTTTCTTGGAAACACGGATCTGCAAAGGGAAGACACGGGATGTTCTCCTACATCTTTGTGGGAACCGGACAGGACGAAATAGCACAAAAGCAGGCGCTTCCATGTGCTTGGAAGGATCTCTAGAAGAGATTTACTTGGCATAATTTGTGAGCGCTGTCGGCCACACAATTGGAGATGACACTGATTTCGGCGTCAGCAGCCCGGAACAGAGGTCTCACCAGATCGAACATCCTCTCGGACAGGAATGTTCATTAAGACCCGTTGTCTATCAAGGCGCGGTAAGTTGATGGCGTATAATAACCATGGCACTACCCAGCAAACCTTTACAAGGGGTGGATATTTGGAACTTCTAAAGGCCATGGCAGTGGACGTGCTCTTCACTGATTTCAGGGGCGTTTTGCCACTCTGTGCGTTCTCCTAAGTTAGTACCGCACAGTACGTACACCATATATGAATACTTATATTTGGATTGTACGGTCACCAAATTGGTAAGGCTCTCCTCGCTCGCGTCGGCCGTTAGGGCTCTCGCTCATGGTAAGTACTCGGATTCGACTCTGTTCCAGAGGACCTTCGCCTGCTTCAGGAGCATTCTCATGAAAAAAACAATGGGACGTTGACCTCGAAAACTCTCAGACTATCACAAGCGGTAATGAATTGACTTACGAACATTTCGCCTGTGTCGGATAGTCGTTAAGACTCGGAACGTGTTCTTATTTTGTACGGGGAAGCGGACACCGTGACTCTTCGAACTGAAAGAGCGCTGGAGTCGGAAAGAGCGGGTGAGGGAGTACGGCTTGAGACGAACACCCTTTTGGGTGTAGTGCCGGAGAAGCGCGGCGAGGACTTGAGGAACCGGAATAGTACCGTTTGACTGTGTCGGTATTACAAGGGGCCTATGGATTAGGTGGCGGAATAGATGACGACGCGGAGCGACGAGGCACAACAATTATTTGACCGCATAAAAATATATTTGACCGAAGTGAATGAATAAAACAAAACATATAATATATAATGGAATGTGAATTGTGTGGTATGCGTAATTTTCGTTCGCAGTGGAAACGGGCTAAAAACATTAATCGATGTTTTGATTACGGGCTTGCGTTTTTTTTTTCTTCTTGCAATCTTTATCTTTTTGGTGCGCTGTAAGTTTATTTTTGGCGCACATACACGAAAATGGCGAAATTATTAATTCGGAAGTGGAATAAATTAATATAAATATGTACTCTCAATTTTATTTATTTTCTATTAAGTTTCAACTGGAATTATTTTTATTCATTGCTGCAGTAGCAAAAGTCGTGAGTGTGATCAAATCAAGTCAGGCGATCAGCTGTGTCAACTGTCAAGTGGTTTTTTGTTTACGGTTGGGAATTTGCAACTTTAATTAATTTAACGCGTTGAAATAAAATAAATTAAATGCAAGTTATATGCAAGACAGAAAACCAATGAAAATCAAATGCCGAGGCAGAAATGCTTATATATAAACATATACATATGTATGTACATACATACATATTTTTTTTTTTTTTTTTTATTTCGTTTATTAATACATAATATATGCAACATATAAAACAGTATTACAATGGAGATTTACAGATTTGTATAGCAGAATGATAAAGAGAAAGGAGAGAGAATAAAAACAATATATAGAAAGGAAAGAAAATAGCTAGAGAGTTGTGCCATAAGGGAACTGCGGTACTAACGGGGGGTATTGCGTCGCAGGACAATGGCGGGGCCTCCTATGCTTCGTGCTTTTTTCGACTTCGCGAAGGACATTGGTTATAATAGCTGCATATTTACAGACCGCTGACCAGTTCTCCTTTTTGTTTAGCATCATCTTTGTCAGATTTCCGACTCCCATTTTCTCTCCCAGGGTTGCTTCTAGGCTCTGTCGTTCTTTAATGAACCTCGGGCATTGGGATAGTACATGCTCTGCATCCTCAGCGACTCCGTTTATTCACAATGTGCACTCCGAATTGCTTTCATGCCCAAAGCGATGCAGGTATGATCTAAAGCAACCAGCATGACCACTCAACACTTGCGTCAGTTCAAGGTGACTTCTCCGTATTGCCTGTTTAGCCAGTCCCCTATATAAGGAATCAGCCGGTAGGTCCACCTGCCCTTTTGAGACATGGCCTACCGCATCTTTGCCTCCTAGCGAAAATGTATGCTGCTTCACGAGCTACCAAGTCGATGGGTGTCATATTGTTCTGAATGCGCGGCACACTCGTAGGGCGCCGAGCCGGTAAGTTGCTTCTATGCCTTGCATATATGATTTGCATTCCACCGCCTTTACCCAAACAGGTGCGCCATAAAGCATTGTAGATTTTAGGACACTCATCCGAGCAATCTTTGGCCTTGCCTTGGTCTTCTTGAATTAAGTAGGATTCGATTTAGGCCCCTTCCCAGTTCCGACGCATTGCTGCTGACCATTGCCAAGTGCTGCTTGAAGCAGAGGCGAGTATCTAACATAACTCCCAAGTATCTGATGCGCCTTGATGACTTAATTTTGCATGTGCCAATCGATATTTCCGCTGTTTCAAATACTTTCTGGCTGCTGATTAAAACCGTCTCTGTTTTATGATCTGCTAACTCCAATTCTGCATTGGTTAGCCACTGCTTAATTGTGCCCACCGCTGCTACCGTTTTGGCCTCAGCATCGTGGAGATGTTTCGCCACGACCACAAGTGCTACGTCGTCAGCGAAGCCAATTAAACTTGTATCGGGCGGGAGCTGCAAACGCAAGATGGCGTCGTACATTGCGTTCCACAGAAGAGGGCCAAGTACTGAGCCCTGCGGAACTCCTCCTTGTACTCTGTGTACTCGTGTACCACTCTTGGTGTTGTAACGCAAGGCGCGATTTCGAAAGTAATCCTCTATAATTAGTGCCTCAAAAATCCGACTCCAATTGGCCGTGTTAAAGGCTTTTTTTATGTCTAGTGTAGTGATCAGACAATATTTTTTGCTTCCTCCTTTCCATCGTTGTCCCTCGGTGGCTTAGGTAGCTATATCCACAACGATTTGTAGTGGATCAATGGTTGACTTTTTTTTGCGAAATCCGAATTGCAGGGAAGCTAGATCGCCCGCCTGTTTGATTGCCCATTTTAGTCGTGCAGCTATTATCTTTTGGAAGATTTTTGCCATCGAGTTTAATAGACAAATCGGTCTGTACGCTGAAGGGTCTTCTGCGGGCTTGTTTGGTTTAGGGAGAAGTACCAGGTCCTGGATTTTCCAGCAATTGGGAAAGGAACAATCGGCTATGCATTTATTTAAAACTTCTGCGAATTTGTCGGGGCAGATGGAAACCGCGAGTTTTAAGGCTTTATTTGGTTCCCCGTCTGGACCAGGCGCTTTTCCGATATTGAATTGTTCCACCAGTATACTGCTTGATGGTGGCGGCTATGACTTCTGTGGGTATGCATACTGGCGTCACAAGCTGTTGCCACTGCCTCATTTATCAGCTTTGCAAAATTGTTTGCATCCCCTAGGTGGGATTGTTAAGGCCGACCTAAAAAGAACTGGGTCAAGAGTGTCTATCCTGTATTGTTTACATCTCTGCGGTGGAGCTGCACTTCTTGCAAAATAGGCAATGGCCTATTGTGCAAATAATGGCGTTGTGGTCGCTCGCTGTGTAGTGTTTGCAAAGCTCCCATTCAGCTGAGTGAGATAAGTTTCTGCTTGCAAATGTGATGTCGATGACTGAACCATACCCGGCTCTTTGGAAGGTGTGCTCCGAGCCTGAATTCAGTACCATAAGGTCTAGCGTTGCAAGAGCCTCCATTAAGATGCGGCCTCTGGTGTTCGTTTGGCTACTGCCCCATTCCTCTGACCAGGAGTTGAAATCGCCTGCTACTACTATTTTTTTTGCTTACCTCTAGCATCCGTGGCAAGCCGATCAAGTGCCATTTCAAATTCGCTTATGTGTAGGCTTGGTGCCATGTAGCAGCTATGTAGAAATTTGACTCGCACAAATCCGTTAAAGGAGCATTGCATTTGTATTGGAAATGCATTCCTCCCGCAGCTCCATATGGCCGCCTTCCCTGTTGAATCGCAGACCCATGAGCTTCCTGCGCGATTTCGGTAAGGCTCGCTCAGGATTGCTATATCGATCTTTAGCTCACGCACCGTTTGCTCCAGTAACTCCTGTGCCATTGCACAATGATTGAGGTTAATTTGGAGTATCTTCATTCTTGTTTTTTAGTTACTTCTCCGATCTCCGAGACTTTGTTCAGCAGCGGGCAGAGTCTGCTACCAGGGTAATGCTTTGTATCTTCGCGATTTTCGGCTGAACAATTAAAACACTTTAGCTCATTGTTGCATGCGGCCGCTTTGTGGGATGTTTGCCCACATTTTAGGCACCAGTTAGTACGGTCGATTTTGCTTGTACATTCTGTTGCTTTGTGACCAAAATTTAGGCATTTGTAGCATCTCTTCTGCCCGTGTCTTTCTCTTATGCGGCAGCTAGACCAGCCGACTCTTAGGTTTTTCTTCATCAATCAGTGCGATTTCGCGTGGCATACTCAGAATAGCCATTTGTGTACCGACATACATTTTGCGCAGATTCTTGATTATGACCTGGGTGGATTTACCGCCCAGCGGCACCCACATCTGAGGTGGTGACCAGACAGTCTAAATCTCGCACCTTGAGCCAGGTTTCGTCTCCAACTGCTCTCACGCAGTGAGAACTAGTTTGGTTTATCTCGTCCTTGAGCGTTTTGCTACTAGCTCCGCTATTGTCGCTCAATTCAAGCAGCAGTTCGCCTCTGGCTGTTTTCCTAGTACGCTTGACCTTGTCTTTCACATCGTTTAATTTGCCGTCCTCTCTTCTTGTGACCATGCCGAGGATCTGGGCGTAGGAATAGCCTTCCTGGCTTTTCATCAAGATGGCCTCTGGTCTTCCTTTTCGATCCCTCAATTTTTTTTGTCGTTTATTGAGTACCTGTTGCCACTTTGAAGTATCATCCCTTGCATTCTTTTTTACTTCAGAGCTATGCTGAGGGGGTGGAATTTGTTGCCCCAGTTGTTCTGCATACGACGGCTTTGTTTTCTCTCCATTTCTTTGCCGCTTTGGTGGAGTTTTCCGCTGTTCCTCCGCCTCTTCTCGGTGTCGTTTTGGAGTATCGCCAGGGTTTGTTTTGGGACCGATGTTTTTTCCTTGTTTATTGCCTAAGACTTTAACACCGGGCGTGGTCTGAGTTGCTGCGCTTATTTTGTTCACTTGCTTTGAGAACTCACCAGCCAGCAGCTTTAGACAGAAGAAGTTCATGGAGCTCTTTCATGCGGCCGATTGCATGTTTGGTGTTCATGTTTATATGATGCACCGGGGGCTTTCCATCTTCTTTCTTGTTAAACGTATTTGCCATTTCATGAATTAGTCTGCCTAATTCGTTTAGTTCGACAATCTCTGTCACCAAGCGGCTATTATCGTTTCCGGACGCCTCCTCTGGGCTGTTGGCCGACCTTGTTTGCATTCCGCTCGTAGGAACAGTCATCGACATTGGGCGACTCTCTGAGCCGAGAGCGCCTGCGCTATTGTCTCTAGAAACTCCTTGGACAGAAGTTTCTCTGCACCAACAAACGTTTTGCCGTTATCGGAATAAATTCTTTGCGGGCATCCCGTGCGACCTATAAACCGCGCCAATGCGACCAAGAAATTCTCGGTCGTCAGGTCAGATGTGCATTCCAAGTGGTGCCTAAACACACAAACACACACACATAGCCCCTAGTAATAAGACAGGCTCGTCCTGTATAGTTTTTATTTCGAGCGGGCCGGCAAAATCCAGTCCCGTGTAAGTGAATGGCCTGGAAAAGGAAGATCGCTCCTTGGATAATGAGCGGATGATGCGGATCATTAGCTGATTCCCCCATGCAACGTTATGCAAATTTACTAACATACGGCAGAAGAATAGGATGATGTTCATCATACCGGAGAGAGCTGGAGGTTTTTACTCGTCCGCTGGCTTGTATGATGCCATGATGGTCGAGAAACGGATTCAAAGACAGAATTGAACTACGAGAAGACATTTGCTGTTTGTTACTCAGACATTGATATTCCGCAGCTCGACGCTAAGTAGAAATAATGAGCGCTTGCTCTACTGCTGCCAAGTCGCCTTGAGTGAGCTAAAATGAAGACGCCGTGGGGCCCCTGCGACAATGGCGGATAAAACACAGAACGAACGCAGAGACACGCAATACTCGGCTGAAATTTGAGACATTGTTTAGACATTATTTAGTTGAGTGACTGGTAACTGGTCACAAACTACTTTCACTATTGGCCAAGATCAGACGGCTTGTATGAACATTTTGGCGCAAACAATAAATAGAGATAACCAGCCTGCTGGATCGAACAATTTGTAAATTTGGGACAAAACCTCGCGACTCAAGTAGGAGGATTTTTGCTCCAGCGAAGAAGGGACGTACAAAAATTCGTCAGTCGTGGCTCTCCATCGAATCCCCAGCATCTTGGTTACGCTAGCGTCATCAATTTCGAGAAACTCGGAACTCAAGAGGTGGTCTGTTGGAATGTCACGCAGAAGCTGCATATGATTAGCCGTCCACTTTCGTCACGGTTTAGAGGACCGGTCCTGTCTGCAAAGCATTGTTGAGGCTCCTCCTATTAGTGGAAGCACTGGAAGCGTTGAATACTATGCAGACTTTAGTCGTGGTGCTCTCTGGCTTAAACACCGCATGATATGGAAGGTAAAATACTCAACTACCGTCTGCAGGACTAACTTTCTTCTCATGTCCAAGGTCTATGTACTCTTGAATCACCGAGTTGTACTGTTCTTTGAATTCAGGATTCTTGTTTATTTGGTTCTCGTTACGAAGGAACTGAGCCAACGCACCTGACCTTGAATGACCCAGCTGGATGTTGCTAGGCTCTCAAAATGGAAGGCTGAAGGCCCGAAGATGGTTTCTTTCCCAAGAAGGGTGCCACAAATGTTTGTTTCCTTGCCCTTCAAAGAAATTGCAGGAAGCACGTCCGACCCGAGCAATAAATCTATTTGGACACTTTGACGGAAATTCGGATCTGCAAGAGGCAAATCGTGCAAATTCTCTAAGGCACTCTCGCGAATGCTGTGCGTCGGAAGATTGCCCGCCAAATACGGAAGGACATAGGCGGACGTAGGCACTCAGCGTTCCGGCATCAATGACGAACCTATGACGAATTAAGAAACCTTATGGTCTGGAGCTGGAGTGGACATGGTCAAACTAGATATGTGTGCAGCCACTGATTTAAGTGGCAACTTAATCTTATCTCCCTTCAGATCCAGTGTCAATCAAAGCACGAACCTTATAGGATACTCCTTGATGGCACAGGGTAACCATGGCTGTTCCCAAAACGACTCGCTTCGCACTGGATGGAAAGTAACTTTGCGTGCGAATAAGTGGCCGGTAGGTTCTGAGCGACGGTGGGTGGACTGCCCCTGGAGTTTGAGTTGGTTAGCGCTGGCACTGGCGCAGAGCAACCGTGATGAAGCAAGGTATTATGGCGACCGTTGTAAGTGAAGCAATTATGTGCATTTATACATTTTTTCAACTGGTGTTGACGTGCAAAACAATTAAGGCATAATTTGAGTTCACTTATCTAGGAGACTATATCATTAATGGACATTTGGAAAAAACGTGGACACAAACGAATCGAATGATTCTCCTTAGCACACACTTTGCAAGCAAACGATCCAACTGAGACCTTGGTTTTAAAGTCTTAACATTTCTCGTGGTCTCTTTTCGGACGGACTGACTTGTCGATGGCTGACAACTCACAGTCATGGAATCTTTGAGCGATTCCAAAGTAAGGACACGGTCTTCTAAAAAGGCGTTTAATTCCGCCCAGCATGGGCGTTCTGTTGTTCTGTAGAGGCTGTTCCCACATTACTCGGGTGACCTTGGGTAGCTTTGAGTTAGCCCAAAAGACGGGCGCTGTCCCAAGTAGTTGTATTGACGCCGGACTCGTTAGAAATGGGCATTTAACTGAACAGGACTTTAAGCTGACTATTAACTGCCCAAGCTGATTCGAAACCATCATTAGTAAGTGGAGGAAGAAAAATCCTAAGGCAAGCATCAAATTCGCATGACAAGTCTACCGAAATAAATGAAAAATACAGTGTTAAAGCGGGTTTATCAACAGTGCGAAGTATGATTAGAAATGGTTAACACCTGTAGCGACTAAAATTTAAGAAAAAACCCCCATTAATCGCACTGAAAAGGTAGCTCGGCCTTATTTTGCCAAAGTGCTCATGATTTAGTCTTCTCAGTAGAAGTATGTGGTTTTTCGAATGAAAAAAATTTAATTAGTAGCTTTAATTAGTATTTTCCTGATCTTCGTGAATAGGAGGATCATTTGGATCGCCTCCACAGCCGGGTTGAAGAGTCATGGTGCGGGGAGCCGTCACTTATTATGACACCTGCGATATGCGATTTTTAACATAGTGAATTAATGCTGTGAATGGCAAAGGTGTCTTAAAAACTGTATCTTCCCACTTTTAAGATGCATTTGGGAGTCTGAATTGGCATTAACAACACGACAATGTACCAATACATACAGAAAGGTCAGCCAAATCGTGGACACAGAGCTAAAATGGTGGAGGCCGTGTATGGCCTCCAAACTCATAGGACTTAAATATCATCGAAAATGTGTGGGGATAGTTGTCCAGGAAGGTGTACGAGTCCGTAAAACAATATAATACTAAGGAGTTGTTTCAAAAAATTTTTCTGTACCTGTCAGTTTTTCAGCAATTTTAGGCAGAAACAGACCCAATTTGGAGAATGCATCAATCTCGGATTTTTTTTCCACAGATAAAATCGATTCTCGTCCCAACTTAAACTTTAAAGCAAAGAGAATTAACTATTTATGATGTATGTATGTGATATTAGGGGGTGTTCTTAGTTCTATGGGAGAAAAAAACTATTAATATTTTTTTAACTGCCGGGCATTTTTTTTTTCCTTCTAGCCAAAAAAAATCCCCAAAAAATTTGGGGCCGATCGGATAATGTTTGATGGGCGCGGAACTCACCTAAAGTTTTCAGTATGATGCTCCCATATAAGCATACATAGCACTATACAAATATCATAAGAGTGAGCGAGATGGCATGTGTTTCGCGCCATTTACAATAAGTGCTGCAAGTGATCTTTTTTACTAAATCTTTAAAGATAACAGCTGCTCAGAAGTTTGGTTCTTCTGTTTTTTTACATGACATTTGTTACTGAGTGTAAATTTTGCATTTAAAGTGGTATCGTGTGAGAAAACAATTATTGGAAATGGAAATAGTGTCAAGTGCATTAAATGTTTTAACGCGTCAAGCCGCAGAAAGATTAAGAACCGTCAGGTGCTCCAAGTCTTATTCTACAACATGCGCTTTGTCAAGCTCTCGGCAAAGGAAAGTTTTAGACTACCGACCAATGAAGTGATAGTATTTTGGCAACAAGCCCGTATACCGTACAGGGATCTTGATAAAGCTGCAGCCAAATTAATGAAATTATATGAAGATTGGAATCATATTAAAAAAACAATTCCCGAGAAAAGATCTGAATCTCAGAAAAAAAATGTCCACACATTTGTGGAATGTCTGGACGACTTATTCGACATTGCAAGTGTAGATGCACTAGAACAAATAAAGATTGAGAAAGATAAGCAGTTTCTACAAATGCAACGACAGAAAGGACGTCCTGGTTGTATGGTTGGTGTTGATATGACATTATATGCACGGCAAAAAAGATCCCAAGAGCGACAAGAAAAACAAGCTACCCGGAAAAGAAAACACGAAGATGGAACATTAGCCCAAAAAGGTAAAATAATTATTTAAGTAATAAAATCCAGGTTTCAACATAATCATTGCTTCATATTCTTCCTCAATTCATGGATAGCAGTGATGACAATGATATCAGTCAGCCAATTGCTATACCCGTTATGGATAAACAAGACATAAGTTTAGAATCAAAATTGGATGCAAAACGAGGTTGCAAAAGCTTTATAACATGTCGATTAGTCGCAGCTCTAGACAATGCCAAAGTATCTGATGGAATGGCAGTACATATACTAATAGCAGTTGCTGAAGCATTAGGACATCGTGCAGAGGAACATGTTATCAATCGTTCAACTATTCACCGGATCCGTCAGGCAAATCGTATAAAACAATCTACAGAAATTTCTGCTGAATTTAACGGAAAAGTAAAAGAGTGGTTTACAAATTTTTTCGGTCATTTTAAACCAATAATCTTATCATAACTTACAGATGGATAAAACTGGTGCCCTGGTAGTACATTTTGACGAAAAGTTCATGACAGATTTAGTCGGTTCTAGTAAGGTTGAACGCATAGCAGTTCTAGTTAGCTACAATGGTACTTCAAAGTTCCTAGGTGCACCAAAAGTGAAGTCTTCAACTGGAAAAAATGTTGCTGATGCAGTTTTTGACAGTCTAGTTTAATAGGATGTAGTTGACGAAGTCAATGGTTTATCCTATGGTTTATTCACGGCTGCAAATACAGGCATTTTCCCAGGAGCAGCAGTTCTATTAGAAAAAAAAAATGATGTGAGCCGTCATGGGACGCCTGGCAGATGTGAAACATCGTGTATGTACAAGTAATATGCATAAAAGATAATATTATTACAGGAATTAAATATAGCCTAATGAGAAAATGAAGTACTACGAATTTCTTACAGCAAATGGTAACTTTATTTAATAAACATTTATTTACATGTGATATAAAAACTCGATATTAATATCAAGTGGCCACAATTTAAATATTTTCATCTGTGAGTTCAGTAATAGTTATATTCGATGTTTCCTCCGGCGGTATTACTGTGATGATTGCTCGATGATAACTAAAGTACGTTACAAAAATTTGAGTGTGGCTTCAATATACTCATGAACTCAAATCTTAGTTAATTATTTATTTATTTATTTAAGAGGTAACTTATTAATAGTGAAATTATAGGCTAGCTTAATACGTGGCTATGGCAGCGGAGGCCTTCAGCTCTAGGGTTATATGTGTTTATGCATAAGTTCTCCTAATAGTACTGTGTGTTGTGATAAAAGTGGTTTTCTTAATTTGAGTTAATTTATATGTTCTTAGATATAGTGATATAAATTTTTTGTTTTTAGGTATTTTAGAATGTTTGATATGTTTGAGAATGTGGGTTATGCTAAGCATTGGAGAGGGTTGGTGTTTTTAAATATTGCTTGTCTTTGAAGTTTTAGGGTATTGCAGTTGGTGAGAATGTGTTTCATTGATATGGTGTCGTTGCAAAAGGGGCATATACCGGGGGATTGATCGATGTAGTGTATGTGGGTTATTTTAGAGTGTCCGAGTCTAAGTCTATTATTTGGTCTCTTCTCGATAAGTCAATTAATAATCAATTAATAATCAATTTTTTTAAAAATGTGGTAGTTGTTAAGTTTATGTGGGTTGTTTTCTTGATACCAGGTTGATGTTTTGGTTATGTTGGATTGTAGTTTGGTGAGGTGCATGTTTTTTAAGTATTTTAGTATGTCTTGTAAGTTTAGGTTTTCTTTTGTTATTAGAGGCTGTTTCGCTGCATTTTTTGCAGAAGTATCTGCTAGTTCGTTTCCTGCTATTCCTACATGTCCAGGCACCCAGAGTAGTTTGAATTTGGGGAAGGTTTTATTTAAAATATTGCGAGCGTATAAGGGGTAATGTTCATTGTTGTTTGTGTTGTTAATTGCGTCTATTGTAGAGAGTGAGTCGGTACATATGCAGAATTTGCCTCTTGTATTTTTTAAGGTTTCTAGAGCTTCTACTATTGCAATGAGTTCTGCGGAAAATACGGAGGAGTAGTGAGGTAGGAGGTATGATGGCAAAGGTAGTGATGGTGTTGTTTTGGGATCCATCTGTATAGATGTATGTGTATTCAGGCTTGTCTATGGTGTTAATTTGAATGAATTCGGCTCTGTATGTTTGTAGGCATGTGTTTTTTTACTAGAGTTTCTTAGTGTCGTGTCTGTGATTATTTGGCTTACATTCCACGGAGTAGTAGTAAGAGTAAGTAGTTTCGTGGGCTGAAAGGGTAGGTTGTGGTTTCTGCCATATTTTATTATAAGGTCTGTTGTTGAATTGTATTGTGACCGTCTAGGGGGTCGGTATGTTTTTAGTATTTTGTGCAGTGGGGAATTTTTCGCTGTGATCAGGGATTTTACAAGGGAGGCTGTTAGTAGATCGTGTCTATCTTCTAATGGTGAGACTTTGGCTTCGTATAGAATGTTTTGGGAGGGGTGTGGTTTTGAATGCTCCGAGAGCGATTCTGAGGCCTGTATTAATTTTCGATTTTATAGGGCGCAAAGTTGTTTTAGGGCAGTGTCCATAGATGGGGAGCCCGTAGTCTGCCTTGGAGTTGAGTATTAATTTGGTGATGTTTATAAGTGTGGATGTGTTGCAGTTGAATTTTGGACTTGCGAGACATTTTATTATATTAGTTGTTTGTTGCAGTATGTGTGTGAGTTGTTCTGTCTGCTTATTCCATCTGTGTTTGTTGTTAAAGTGAAGTCCTAGTATTTTTAGTGATGTGACATTCTGAATTTGTATGCTTCCTGTTGATAATGTGCATTTGCAGTTGTGCTTTCTGCAGACGTGCAAGTGTTTGCATTTTGTGGTGGATCGCTTGGCGCCTGAATATTCGGCCCAGTTAAGTATGGTTCTGAGGATTGGGTTTAGGTTTATATTGATGTTTTTTCTATTTTTTAGTTTAAGTATTATGTTAAAGTCGTCTGCGTAGGCGCTTAGACTTATATTTGGGTGTAGGGTGAGCTTTTCAGCGAGTTTATTGTACGCTATTACAAATAGGATCACTGAGAGTGGCGAGCCCTGGGGGATGCCGTTGTGGATGGGGTGGAAGGGGGAGAGGTTGTTGGTGTTTATTCGTACTATAATTTTTCTGTTCGTCATGAAGTTTTTAATGTAGTTTAATATTTTGGGTTCTGTTTTCCATTCCGTGAGTTGGTCAAGTATTGAGTGTAATCCGATTCTGTCAAAGGCTTTTGCAAAGTCTAGGGAAATTATAGACGTATGGTTTCTTCTGGAGATGGATTTTGTTAGCAGATGGTCTATCAACAGTAGACTGTCTGTAGCAGATTTCCCCTTTTTAAAAACTGTTATGGATTAATTTGTCGTTAGAAACAAACCACCACAGTCGCTTTGCTATTATTTTGTCCAGGACTTTTGATAGACACGAGTTCGGTGATATTGGTCGGTAAGAGTTTAGTGCGGTTTTGTCTGTGTTGGGTTTTGAGATTGGAACTATTATGCTATTCTTGTAAACTTGGGGGATGTGGTTGTTTAGTATACTGTTTTGGAGATTGATTATTCTACATTTTGTTTTTCTGTCCAAATTTTTTATCATGGCGTAGGTTACTCTGTCGAGTCCGGGTGTATTTCCTTTTAATGTGTTTAGAGCGGATGTAAATTACACAAGTGTTATTTCTTTTTTCTATTTCTATAGCTCTCTTTTTGGGGATATATGTGTGGTTAAGTAGGTTGTTTAGTGATGTTTGTTTTGTGTTTAAAAAAGTCATGGAGAAATTGTGTTTAGATGATGCGTCTGAGAAGTTTTTGCAGAAGAGTTCTGCTATTTCTGCTTTGTTGGTGGTATTTTGTTTTTGTTATTGGGTTTAGGATGCAATGAATGTGTTTTTGAGGATTTAGGCCGCAGAAGCGTCTGATGTTACTCCAAATTGTTTTTGGAGGTGTATCGGGTGCTATTTGTGTTGTGAATTTTTGGATACTATGTTTTTTTTTTCCCTTAAGGGTTCTTCTAAATTTGGCATTTGCTCGTTTGAATTGTATGATGTTCTCGGTACAGATGCTTCTTTTTAGCGTGTGCCATTTCTTAACTTTTTCGTCTCCAAGTTTTTGTAGATTATTGTTCCACCAAGGTACATTGTGTGGTTTGGTCATAGGGTGTGTCTGAGGGATTATTTTATGTGCACTAGATATAATTATTTTTTGTATTGTGGCTGTTTCCTTATTTATGTTTGAGCTTATTTTATGTTGGGATGAGTATTCTTCTGTGAGTTTTGAAAAACGTTCCCAATTGGCTCTGTCGGTGATAAAAATGGGTTTGGAGGGTATATGTTTTTCTATTGTTGGATTGGAGTTGAAGAGGTTAATCATGATAGGGAAGTGGTCGCTACCAAAGAGATCATTTTCTGTGTACCATGTGCTGTCGAGTTGTAAAATTGGGCTGCTAATGGTTATGTCGATGTTTGTTAGAGTATTGTGGGTGCTAAGGTGTGTAGGTGAACCGTCATTTAGTAGGATATAATTTGATTGGGTTATGAATTTATCAAGTATTTTTCCCCTAAGATTATTGGTGTTTGATCCCCAGTTTTTGTGCCAACTGTTAAAGTCGCCAGTGACTAGTACGGGTATGTTTGAGGTTTCTAGTACATTTTGGAGATTGTTCATAGAAAATCTCTTGTTTGGTGGAATGTAGGCTGAGATTAGTCTAAATTTTAGATTTGTCGTGAATTCTGCGCATACTGCGTCGAAGTTACCGTTTACAGAAATTTCACGAGTTTGTAGGGAGTTGTGTATCAGGAGCGCTACACCTTCATGGGAGGGTGAAGTGTTTTTCGTTATTAAGGTGTAGTTGATTGGTATAGGTATGCAGTTGGTGTGTATTATATGCGTCTCTTGTAGAGATAAAATGAGGGGCATGTGTTTGTTGATTATTATTTGGAGTTCGCTGTAATTATTTGTGTAACCGTTTATGTTCCATTGAATGATCTTAATGGTCATTTGGTTTTATTTATATTTAAGGAGAAATATGTGAGTGTATTGTGAGTCTATCTATTATTATCCTTTTTTTTATATTTACAGCATGTAGGTCACATTGTTATTTAAAGTGTTAAATACTATCGCTGTCGTTGTTGTCTTTATGTTTTGCTTTGTTTTTTAGGTTTTTGCATTTGGTTGGTTGGGTTTTGCCGGTTTAAGATTTGTTGAAAGGGTGTTTTTATCTTTAGGAAATATTCTTATTTTTAAGTCGTTAGTTTTTTCGCTTGTTAAGTTTAGGGTAGTCTACGTCCATTTCCATGTCTTCTTTGCGGTGGTGTTGGTGCGATATGCTTGCGTTATGGGCTGAGGTGCTTGGGTGCTCTGATAGTAGGTCGTGGTAGGTTGTGGGTAGAGATGAGGTGTTCTTTTGCTGGGCGGGTGATGATTTTGTGTTATTGATCGGGGTCGATGTTGTTGTAGCTGTATTTGTTTTTGGTGTTGATGAGTGAGCGTCTTGCTTTGTTGAAGCTTTGGTTAATGCTGATGCGTAGCTGTTGCTAAGTTGCGGGTTGTGACGAGAGTAGTAGATCGATAAGGCTGTTTTGTGGTCAACTTTCTCTGTTGGTTTGATTGCTACCAGCTCTTATTGTTTTCTGACTGTTGGGCATTTGCGGTCCAGTGGACTGTGCTTGGGGTCAACTTCGAGATTGTTTTTGCAATTTAGGCAACACTTTTCGTTGGTGCAAATTTCATTTTCAGCGGTGTGTATCGTTTGAGAGCAGTTTTTGAATGTTTCTTCTGGACTTTTGCAGCTCAGGGTTGGGTGGCCAAATCGTAGGCATTTTCTACATCTCAGAGGGAGAGGAATACCAGTACGGGCGGAGTCGTGTGCTCTCATATCCAATTTTTATTGATTCTGGAAGATTGTGTGTGGCGAATGTGATAATTTTAAGTCCCGTTTCAGCCATGCCTTGCTTCTTAAATATTTCTCGCACTTCGCTAACGCTTCGAGATTTTAATTCGTTTAGAATTTCTGTTTCCTCAATGTTACGTAATTCGTTGCTGTAAATGACTCCCTTGGAAGAATTTAGTGTCTTGTGTTCGGAGGCTTCGACTTCGATATCGGCCATAATTTTTATTTTTAATAATTTCATTGTTTGTAAAGTATTTTTTTGTTTTTATTAATAGGGTGCCGGCGCGTGTTTTTTTGCATGTGTCAACTTCTCCTCCACATGTGTAGTCTATTGCTTTTTTATACCCTGTACCCATAGGGTAAAAAGGGTATATTAAAGTCGCTAAAATGTATGTAACAGGCAGAAGGAAGCGTTTCCGACCCCATAAAGTATATATATTCTTGATCAGCATCGACAGCCGAGTCGATTGAGACATGTCCGTCTGTCCGTCCGTCCGTATGAACACCTAGATCTCGGAGACTATAAGAGCTAGAGCTACCAAATTTGGTGTGAGCATCCGTCTAATGTCAAAGCTGATCAAGTTTGTTTCAAATTTTTGCCACGCCCACTTCCGCCCCCGCAAATGAAAAAAAACAATTTTTAAAACGAATTTACTCGAGCTGTATTTAAGATATCGTATTCCTATTTGGCCAAACTGCACTAACTGATCAAATTTCAATCAAATCGGTTAATAAACATCGGAGATATAGCCATTTGCATTTTGTACTGAATTGCCGAGGCGACATGGCAGATAAGAAAGAGCGAGATAGCATGCTGGCGCTGCTGCTGCATGTTAAAGGGAATTTCGTTTTGAATTGATGGCAACTTGAAAGGTGTTCAAACATTTGTCTTGTGACTACGTAGATCAAGAAAGTTGAAAATTTTTGCCACGCCCACTTCCGCCCCCGCAATTTATTAAAAACTAATCACTCGAGCAGTTTTTAGCGAATCGTATCCTTATTTGGCACACCCAACGATATGGCCAAAATGCATCATCTGACCAAATTTGGTCGAAATCGTACAATGAATATCAAAGATATACGAATGTGCATTTTTAACTGAATTGTCAAGGCGACATTGGCTGGCAAGAGTGAGCGAGATAGCATGCGGTAGTTGTTGATGCATGTTAAAAGGAATTTTGAATTAAGTTAATGCCGATCTGGATTTAATATTTAATATAAGTTGGTGCAGGGTATACTCAATGTCGGCAGGGACGACTTGCTTGCTTCATTATCTGTTTTAACTAATAAGAGTTTTTGTATTGCTTTTTGGGAACTAACGGAACGCAGAAGTGACACGTCTTGTCTCAATAAGGTTTTGAGTGAAACTGATCTTAGTTAATTATTGCGATATATAACTAAAGATTTGCAAATAATAATTTTATTAATAAATGTTTCCATATTAATTCCTTCATGAATAATAAAAAAATAATTAATTGAAGATAATATTAATATAATTTATATAATTATTCATCCTCATATAATTTATATAATTACTAATATGAATATAATTAATTAAATATAAAAATATAATAATTACATTTATGGACACTTGAAAAATTCGATCTACTTACTGATGACTTGGTAGTATGCCATAGTGTAGTTTCATTTTCTTTGCACAAGGTTGATCACTTTGATTATCTGAGCTATCACTATCACACATATTTTATTGTTAAAAATTAAAATAAAAATTAAATAAAACGCAAGTTACATGTTGGGAGTTAAGAAATGGGAGTAGACGTATGTATGTTGCCTACCAGATCGTAGCAACAAGCCCTTACACGTACCCGTTTCTGAGAGTGGTCCGTGCTTCATGGTCATCATTGTTTTGACATCTTGTACATTTCGATTGAGTTTTCCAAAATAGTTTCTTTGTTTATTTCCCTTATTTCGTTGGAGTATATGACCCCTTTGTTGACGTTTAAGCGTTCAACGGCTATAACTGGGGTATTGCTTGGTATCATGTTTAGTTTTAAAAGTTCGTTTGTTTGTCTTGCGATTCTTGTCTTTACAAGTAGGATGACGTCTCACGTTTTTTACAAAGTGATGCTTTGCTAATTTATGTTTTTTATACCCTGTACCCATAGAGCTACCAAATTTGGTGTGAACATCCGTCTTATGCCCAGGCAGGTCAAGTTTGTTTCAAATTTTAGCCACGCCCACTTCCGCCCCCGCAAATGAAAAAGAAAATTTTAAAGATAACGAATTCTTATTTGGTAGACATAATTATATAGTCAAACTGCACAAACTGACCAAATTCGTTCAAATCGATCAATAAACATCGGAGATATAGCCATTTGAATTTTGTACTAAATTGCCAAGGCGGCATTGGCAGATAAGAAAGAGCGAGATAGCATGCGTTCGCTGCTGCTGCATGTAAAGGGGAATTTTGTTTTGAATTGA
Source organism: Drosophila prosaltans (assembly GCA_018151275.1). Taxonomy (NCBI): domain Eukaryota; kingdom Metazoa; phylum Arthropoda; class Insecta; order Diptera; family Drosophilidae; genus Drosophila; species Drosophila prosaltans. Next base: position 16,654 of record JAECWY010000015.1, on the reverse strand, counting down.
TTGCGATTTCGAGAGTGTTCGAACTTTTGTTTAGTGCCTACGCAAATTAAGATAGTTTAAAATTTTTGCCACGCCCACTTCCGCCCCCCGCAATTTAGAAAAAATGAATTACTAGAGAAGTTTTAAAGAAATCACATTCTTACTTGGCACATCTAATAATGTGGCCAAAATGCAACATCTGACTAAATTTAGTCGAAATCGTACAATGAATATCAAAGATATACGAATGTGCGTTTTGTACTGAACCAACAAGTGCGAGATTAGCTGTGCCAGGTGTGAGCGAGATAGCATGCATTCGATGAAAATTTTGAATTAAATCAAAGGAGATCTCGAGGGTGTTCGACTTTATTTAATATAGCTAGTTGGTACAGGGTATACTCAATGTCGGCAGGGACGACTTGCTTGCTTCATTTTATTTGAAATTTTTGCCATGGATAAATTATCAGTTGTTGAGATAATCTAGAACTAGCCGTCGATAGTGAGTTGATATTTTCTCCAAATGTCTGGAGGGGACCTTCATTCTGATGGTTTTACTGTACTTCTGTTAGAACTTTTAAGCCTGTTACAGAGCTCTGTTTTGTACTTTGCACTGTTGGTGCGTAGTTGTGTCTTTACTGTTTGGACTGTAAGTTATTTAGTCTTCGCTCGTTAGGAAAGTTAATCTTTTTAAAAAGTTAGGTTTGTTTTTTGGCTAAGCAGTTTAAACTTTGTGAATGGTTTCTGTAAGGTGTTCTATATAAGTGAGCTCTTGTTTTCGCTGCTGTTTGCATTGCTTATTGTATCTCTGGTGGATAATATTTTTGAATATGCTTATCTAAAACTAGGGCATTTGCGATTATAATAATTTCGGCAGAGAAGACAGAGGAGTAGAAGACTAGACTTATGTTACTTTGAGATCAGTCAACAGATATGTATGTTGTATGCTTCAACTTCAACGGTTCTACATAAGTGAGGCTTTAAAGTTATCACTGGAGGCTTTGGCCCTACAAAACTTTTCCCAGTTGATAACACAGAGCTTCAAACTCCACGTGGTTGCTGACGTGGACTCTGCTGATTGGCGTAAATGCAAAAGTTTGACAAAGGGCAAGCTTTAGGAATTGGAGTCCAACGGAAAAACCCAAAGGAAAAACAAAACGGAAAAACCAACGGGAACCCATAGGAAAAACTTACACCAAACGCAACTGTACCAGAATCGCGACCCGTAAACCAAAAACACCAAAATTGCCAGAGACCATCAAGAAGACGAAAATAACTGTACAGAATAAAAAAAATTAATATATTAATTTAACTCTGAAATCAATGTAAGTGATCTGCTCATTTTGTATGAATTTTCTTGAACAAGTGTTCTGAGAAATAAGAGGAAATTTTTGTTCCTTCTATGCTACTGTATTAACATTCATTTAGTAAACCATGAAAAAGAGCTCTTAATGTGCGACTCTTCTTTGCTTGAACTTGAAAACGTTTTTCAAAAATTTGTTTTTAATGAGATTGGCCTGTTGAAGCTGTTGAAAATGCACGGTGAGAATTCGAAGCCGAATTAAACAATATAAAAAATCAGATTAATGGTATATCAAATAAACCGGCAGCAAAAAAGTGGGAAAAAGTAAAAATTGTTTCAGGAATACATGTGAGGAAACGCTTGGTGCTGTAAAAACTCTTCCCGATTTTTCTGGGCAACCCGGTACATATGTGTCTTGGCGCGATCCAGCGCATAATGTGTATGAGATTTTCAAAGAGTTCGATGGAAGCTCACGCCACTTTCAGGCGGTAACAATAATAAGAAATAAAATTAGGGGTTGACGGGGGTGCTGACGGTGTGTTATCATCTTTCAGTACAGTGATCAATTTCGACGCAATAATAGCTAGGATGGATTTCACTTACTCGGATAAGCGTTCGGCTTACCTAGTTGAACAGGAACTGTCAACATTAAGACAGGGAACAATGACAATACTTGAGTTTTATGAAGAAATAGAAAAAAAAAACTTACGCTATTACCTAATAAAACTATTATGACTTACGAAGCAGATATTGCTGACGCAATTAATGAAAAATATAGGGGCGACGCATTAAGAATTTTCATATCAGGATTAAATAATGAAGCAAGCAAGTCGTCCCTGCCGACATTGTGTATACCCTGTACCAACTAGTTATTATATTAAATGAAGTCAAACACCCTCGAAATAGCGATTAATTTCATAAATAATTTTCTTTAACATGCCGCAACAGTGAACGCATGCTATCTCGCTCACTCTTGCCAGCCAATGTCGCCCTAAGCGCTTCAGTACAAAACGCATTAACGTATATCTCCGATATTTATTGTCCGATTTCGACTAAATTTAGTCAGATGATGCACTTTGGCCATAATATTAGGTGTGCCAAATAAGAATGTGATTCCTTAAAACTGCTCTAATAATTAGTTTTTTCTGAATTGCGGGGGCGGAAGTGGGCGTGGCAAAAATTTTAAACTTTCTTGATCCGCGTAGTCACTAGACAAATGATCGAACAACCTCAAAATCGCAATCAATTCAAAACAAAATTCCCCTTTACATGCAGCAGCAGCGAGCGCATGCTATCTCGCTATTTCTTATCTGCCAATGCCGCCTTGGCATTTCAGTACAAAAACGGAGGCATATCTTCGATGTTTATTGTCCGATTTCGAGAAAATTTGGTCAGTTGGTCCAGTTTGGGTATATAATTAGGTTTACCAAGTAAGAATACGATATCTTGAAAGCAGCCCTAGTTATCGTTTTTTTAAATTGCGGGGGCGGAAGTGGGCGTGGCTGATATTTGAAACAAACTTGATCAGCTTTGACATTAGACGGATGCTCACACCAAATTTGGTAGCTCTAGCTCTTAAAGTCTCTGAGATCGAGTGGCTCATACGGACAGACGGATATGTCTCAATCGACTCGGCTGTTAATGCTGATCAAGAATAAACATACTTTATGGGGTCGGAAACGCTTCCTTCTGCCTGTTACATACATTTTAGCGACTTTGTACCCTTTGGGTACAGGGTATAAAAAGCCCCTATGCGATATGGTATTTGCATCTAGACCTTCTGATTTACCATGCGCACTGGCACTAGCAGTGCCGTGCATGGTAAATGCTTCGCATTTTTCTAAGGGTTGTACTGAATCGGCTGTGAGGAACAGGCAACCAACACAAAGAATTACTGACGCAGATTCAGTGACAGGCCATAGGAATCCTCATTTATTTAACAGGCAAACGACTTTAGCTAGTGACGCAAATGCCGCTGTAGCACAGACCAGTAGGTATTGCAAAAAGTAACGTCACGCCGGGTGTCACTCATTCTTTGGGCGAACCAATCGATGTTGATCCTTCTATGTCCCGTTTTTGGCAAAACACCGTATACCCAAGTCGAGTTTAATCGGGCAGACATTTTAATAATCCGGCTGATCGTCAAAGTTTTAGGACTAATCGAACTAATCATCTGAATGAGGGACTCCCTGACCGGTCGATGCATACAACGATTGTGGTGCGCAAGAAGTGGCAGAGATTGAAGAAGATCAGATTAATTTTTTAGACGCAGTTCCCTCCTGCCATGGATATCTTGATATGTTGGGGGGAAAAAAGTAAAGCTGCTACTCGATACGGGAGCATCGAGAAGCTCTATTACACCAAAGGTATTCGACAGGTAGATAAACTTTTTCTGTTAAATCTATACACGGAACTACAATTATAACTCATAAATGTAAAATAAACTTATTGGTGTAACTTCCAATTTTTCTATTCTCCCAAATCTTACATCCTTTGATGGCGTAATAAGGCTCGATTTATTAAAAAAAGGTAACGCAACTTTGAATTTCAAAACTAAACTAATCATTCATGATTATGATAGTGAAGCTATACAGTTTCTTGTAGGCCAAGATATAAGTCATTTGCAAATACGATCTGAGGCAGTGCCGTTTGCCATTAAGGAACTATTTTATGAATGGTAAAGGAAAAATCCGGAGCTTCCTTACAATATTAATATTTTGGTAACAATTCGAACACGTGATCTAAATTGTATCCGTACCCTATGAGTGTTAGATCGTTTGTAAATAATGAAATAAAACTGCTGCTTAATGATGGGATTATTAGACCCTCTAGATCCCCATACAATAATCCTATATGGGTGGTAGACAAAAAGGGTTTTGATGAAAATGGAGTCAGAAAAAAGCAAATGGTTATAGATTTCAGAAAGTTAAATGCAAAAACTATTGAGGATTCATACCCTATTCCAAACATCGAGGTTATCATGTCCAATCTGGGCGGTTCTAAATTTTTCACAACGCTTGACCTTAAATCAGGGTTTTATCAAATCGAGCTGGCTGAGCGAGATAAAGAAAAAACAGCTTTTTCGGTTAGCAGTGGAAAATTTGAATTTTGTCGCCTTCCTTTTGGGCTGAAAAATACTCCCAGTGTATTTCAAAGAGCGATTAACGATGTTCTGCGGGAACATATCGGGAAGTAATGCTTTGTGTATATTGACGACGCTATAATATTCTCAAAAACAATGGAGCAACACCTCAATTATGTAGAGCCTTTTTGCTTCAAGCCTTTTTGCTTCAAATATGAAAATGTCACCAGAGAAATCCAAATTTTTTGAAGAAGAAGTCGAGTGTCTGGGCTTTATACTTGATCGTAGTGGAATTAAAACTTGTCCCAAAAAGGTAAAAGCAATCAAAGTCTTTCCGGAACCATGTTTCCTAAAATCTCTGCGCTCTTTTTTAGGATTGTCCGGCTACTACAGGCGATTTGTAGGGGACTGCTCGAAGATTGCCAAACCTTTAACAAGTATTCTTAGGGACGAAAATGGTAGTGTCCCAGCGTCACAATCTAAAAAGATAGTAATTTGGTTAGACGAGAGTCAAGAGAAACGTTTAGTGAACTAAAGCAAAGTAAGTTATGCTGTCGTATCCAAATTTTCGAAAACCTTTTGAGCTTACAACGGACGCGTCTTCAAGTGCGTTGGGAGCAGTTTTGTCTCAAGATGGTCGTCCTGCCACGATGATTTCAAGAACCCTACAAAAAGCAGCAGAGCATTATGCGACCAACGAGAGAGAGCTGCTTGCTATTGTTTGGGCTCTCAAAACATTAAGGAATTTCCTTTATGGAGTAAAAGGCCTCAAGATTTATACGGATCACAAGCCCCTCATTTACGCCATATCGGATCGAAATTCGAATTCAAAAATGCAAAGATCGAAAGCCAGGTAAAAAATATTTAGTCTCAGACGCATTGTCCCGCCAGTATTTAAATAATACTGAAGAAGATATCAATTCGGACGTAGCAACAGTTCATAGCGAGGGATCATATTCAAACACTATAGAGTCCGTTTCTAGACCAGTTAATTGTTACGCCAACCAAATCATTCTTAAATTCGGAAAGTCTTCTTCTAAAAAAACTACAATTCTGTTTGGCAAGAAAATAAGACATTTTATCGTTTTCACCGATTTTCAAAGCTTAATTAACACTATGCAATTAGCTAGTTGAGCTTTTCCCCAAAACTAGTTTCCGACACACCGAACAAATTGTTACTGACGTTTTCAATCCAAATGAGCAACTCGAAATTATTAATCAAGAACATAATAGGGCTCATAGGGCTCCGCAAGAAAATATAAAGCAAACTATTTGAGATTATTTTTTTCCTAAAATGGAGAAAAGGCAAAGAAAGTTGCTTTAAACTGTATGATTTGTTTGCAGGCAAAGTACGCTAGACATCCAGCAAAGCATCCAATCTGCGAGACTCCTATTCCATCTTATGTGGGAGAACTTTTGCATGTTGATATCTATTCTACAGACTCAACTTACTTTCCCACATGCGTAGACAAGTTATCCAAGTTCGCAATAGTGCAGAAAATATCATCTCGTACGATATTGGGTGTAAAAATACACCTTCTGCAGCTATTAAATGTGTTCCCTCGAACAAAAACGATTTATTGTGACAACGAGCACTCTTTGAACTCTAATACTGTTATGTCTTGTCTACGTAATCATTTCGGTATAACAATTGTGAACGCTCCACCTATGCATAATACTTCGAACGAGCAGGTCGAGAGGTTTCACAGTACCCTGAGCGGAATTGGCAGATGCCTAAAGTTGGAAAAAAGAATCGAGGACACAGCAGATGCAATTTTACTAGCTACTATAGAGTACAATAAAAGTGTTCATTCAGTTACTGGGCAGAAACCAATCGACTTACTTAATTCAAATGCCGAAAAACTTAAAGCAGCTGTGAATCAGGTGAAAATAGCTCAAGAAAATGAATTAATATCTCATAATAAGAAAACTATGGATCGTAAATACGAAGAAGGGGATAAAATTATGGTAAAATCAAACAAAAGGCTGTAGAGTGCAGTCTTATTTATGGCAAATCTAGAAATAGGTTCGAAACTTGACTAGAATATTTAGGAACAGATTAGCGCAAGCAAGCTTTAACTCTTTCATTCTCTTAATCCATCAGTTGAAGCTTGAGATTATCGCACTTGACGACAGCTAATTACAGCTTTCGGCGCATGCGTCTCGCTAACTCCCACGATTGCATTTATGCATATACACGCATGATCATACGATTGTACAGTTAGGCTTAAAGAAAAAGCTTGGTACTGCGTGCAAAAAGCCGTCTATAAATAAGAGAGGAGAATATAGCATAAGAGCTTAGAAATCAGTTTGTTCAAGAAAATCATAAAGTGAAGACACCAAGTAATTAATAGTGTGTCAGTGCGTGGTTCACTTATCTATTACATAATAAATTTAATTGTGTGTGAAATAATTTAACTTTCATACATTTGGTTTAATATATGTATAAATACATTGCTAAGGCAATTATATCGACAATCAAATCAGTGGAAACAAAGTTTAGTGAGATTTTCGAGTGAGCAGGTGATTTCTTTTAGTGAAAATTTATATATATATTTGGTTATTAATTTTGATTGGTTTAGCAGGAAGCATTTATTGGGAGGGCAGGTGGCTGCGCCTCTAAGAATTCCCACCAACATTCGGCAAGTTGCAACCAAATTATTGGGCAACAATAATTTACCCCCCCCCAATTGGCATAAAATTCTTTGCAACCTCAATCGAAGCGGCTGGTAAAATCTCAAAGACCCAAAGGAAATTTTGGATCATACTTTGAAAGCCTATATATATATATACGATCTAAGAAGAATTCGAAGGCCACCCATTTGTTATACCTTTTTGGAAATTAAAAAAAAAATCTGGCTGATTAGTGAGAATTTCTGAGACCAACCGTAACTTCAACCTGACTTGACCGCATCTTCAAGAGTGTGAGGATTTAACCGTCAACTTTGACCTCGCATTCTGCAACTCAAGGATTCGAATAGTTGAGCCACATCTGGGAAATACTTATTTATATTTTCTCAGTTGTGCGTCAACTTGGTTTGTACCGCCTTTCCGGCGTATGATGTAGAAAAATTGTAGTTTAGTTTATTAGTTTGTAAGAGAAAAAAAAAAAAAAAAAAAAAAAAAAAGATAAAAGATAAAAGAAATGTAGGATAAGTTCAGTAATGTAATTCATTTAATTATAAGTTTTGTTTGGTAGCATTTGAGCAAGATTTTTATATACCAATTTTCTAAATACTTTTTCTTTATCTAGGCTTATGTTAACCTGATAATTTCACAGCGTCTACATTCGACGGGCCCATCGATTCAACGCAAGGAAAATGTCTGAGTAAGAATATACAAAAGTAGCCTTTGTTCATTTTAAATATCTCTTTGCACAGAGATTAAAAATTGATTTGTTTATGCATATATATATTGGGTTATTTAAAGATCTTGCAAGAATAATGATACAAGTTAAATTTGAAGTTTATATAAAGAACAATTTGAGATTTATAGTTTGATTTGGAAAATTTGATTTAAAAATGAATTGTGAATAAAATTTATGAATTCTGTCACCTACATCATGTCCACACCTTATCCATATTAGTTTTCTCGTAGGTCTTGTTTTGGGGCAGTTTATTTTAATGCCTATCAAACTGCCAAGGTAGGGAGGGTAGAGACGGGGAATGCAAACAACACCTTAGCATCCCCACAATTTAAATCCAAGGTCCGAGAAACAGTCTTAATTTTTTTTTTATGGGAAATCCTTATTCTTTTTCAGAGAATACTAAATTTGTTGTTTTCATATTTCTTTAGTTTATCCGATAGTGCACTTTTATTTTTTTCTTCAAAAATTATGATACTAGAAGACGAGGCAAGAACCCCACCCCATCCGTCGAGCTATCCTCCTAAGGAGCCGGATTATAAGTGCACGCCCGCCGTTAGTCTTCGAGTACAGTGAAACATCAGTTAGTTCTAAATTTGTTTTCTTCTCGGCAGCAACTTAGAAAAGGAGAAATGTCGCCCAACATGGGGCAAGCTGCAGAAAAGAAGAAATGCATTTACTACTTGCACACTACATAGAATAGAAGAAAATGGCGCCCAACGTGGGGCCGACTGATTAATTTGAGAAACCATTAGAATTTACCCAAAATAAAATGAAAGTCAGAAATCTCAGGGTAGTGGGTCGATTTGCATAAGAGATATTTGATCTCGGACTCCCACACTAATTCTCATTGATCAGTTCCCCGAAAATATTGCTCCTTTAAACATCTATCAAATAATTTACATTTTTTTTATTGTTCATAAAATAGTAGTTCAGTCTTATATTTGATAATACAGAATTGTGGAATTTGTGTTTTGGATATGGCGATGTCAGATCCTTAGTTGAGGTCTGGTCGACCAGAATATAACCCAATTTAAAAGTAATACCATTTAGCGGAATGTAATTATTAGGCTTAACTTTGTTTTGAAAGATTTCTTGCTGCATACTGGAGAAGCAAATTGTTAGAATAATTTTGGCAGCTTGACCGATGCGGACAGGATCATTCAAAACGAATCAACAATAGTTCCATTAGTTGCAATAGAAAGACTAAACTTATCGGATTTGGTATGGATAGAAATGTATGGTGACAGGAATTAGACAGAAATTTATTAAAGAAAAGTTAAACAACTTCATTCAATTATAATTATGTCGGTACGACACAGTAACGAAAATCTTATTGACTCTATAAGAGCAGCAGATCAATTTTGTAATATCTGCAATGAAACATTAAGTGTAAACGATTCTATAGGTGAAACTCCTTGTACACATCGGTTTCATCAAAGATGTATAAGAGAATTTTTACTAACATCTGCAGAATGTCCAACCTGCAACAGTGACTTAAGAATCAGTCAACTTCGATATACAAACACGAATCTTGAGGCAGAATTGCGAGAAGCAAGCTTTAATTCACAGTCTTCAGCTAGGTCAGCAGCAGCTCAATTAGAAGTGCCACGCCCTAAGACTCCATCTGTTTCTCAGCCGACTAAGAAAGCTAATAGGGGAAAACCTAAAATGCCTATGTCAGGAGTTTTAACTAGGTCCATGCAGCGCCCACAGCAAGTCAGAGCTCAGATACAAAATAGTGCTCACAACGAAAGACAAGCAAAGCCACAGCCTCAAAATCAATCATTGGATAGAAACGAAATTCAAAATATGATACAAAGTTTAATGTTAGAACAACAACAACAGTTGATGAGGGATTTGACTTCAACTTTAAGATCAACCATTCATCAGTCTGTTCAAGATCAATTAGCTTTGGTTAACGCCACTCAAAATTTACGTATAACACCTGAACGTAGACAGAGAACCTCTCCAGGGAGATCTTCTGATGTAAATATGTTGCATCAGCAACCACCAAATTGTAGTAATAATGAACAGTCACCTAGTCATGATTATGATATTAGGTCAGGCAGTTCAGTTCCTTATGATAAGGCAGCTAGTATTATACAAAGCTGGCGTCTTAAGTTCGATGGCTCTCGAAACGGTATGCAGGCAGAATCATTCCTCTATCGCGTTCGAGCCTTGGCTAAGCAAAACTTAAAAGGTGATTATGAACTTTTATGCGATCATTTGCATATGCTGTTCGTAGACAAAGCGAGTGAATGGTATTGGAAATTTCACCGTGCTAATCCTCGTGTTACTTGGGAATTGTTTTGTGAGGAATTTCTTAAAAAATTTGAAGATACAGATTCCGATCTCGATATCTGGGAATTAATTAATACCCGAAGACAGAATGAAAACGAACCATTTGAAGAATTTCAATTCGCGGTAGAAAATTTAGCAGGACGTTTACGTAGCCCTATTAATGAAGAAACTTTAGTTCGACTATTGATTCGTAATTCAAAGACATCTTTGCGTTTTGAATTAATGCATTTGAATATTTTTTCGATAGCTCGTCTACGACTAGAAGTTCGAACTCATGAACAGTTTTATAAACAAGTCAAAGTGCAAACTAATAAAAATAAGTTTTCTACTCGTTCGCAAATAGCAGAGATTTTACCCGAAGATCAGTTAAACGATGAGATCGCTGAAATAGTTCGGAAACGTTTGATTTGTTGGAATTGTGATAAACCCGGACATCGCTTCGACAATTGTCTGGAGGCACCCACCTTATTTTGTTATGGTTGTGGGGCCAAAAACACTTATAAGCCCAAATGTAGGTCGTGTAATCCAGCGGAAAACCACAGTGCGGATGTGCAGAGTTACCCATCACCGGTAGTTCTAGCGCATCCGGAACATTAAAAATAAGTACAAACACTCAGACCGAACCAAATAATCTTGTAGATAGTTATACTCAGACCAATGTAGAACAAGAAGTTAAAATTGCAGGTCTTGATCCGAATTTACCTTTTCATAAAAGACTTTCAAATTATATGTCAACTCGACAACGAATATTTGGAGATGTAAGCTCCTTGGAAGTAACTTCAAAACGGAAACGATCAACAATTCGTCTTAACAAATTTTGGAAGACGATACGAATAGAACGTAAGAAGTTAGTTTCGTCTATTATTTCAAATACAGATAATCGATTGTATGTAGATATTAGTATTGAAGGAGAAAACTATGTTGCTTTGTTAGATTCTGGAGCCAACATTAGTTGTATTGGAGGCAAGGCAGCTTCCACTCTTTCTAATCACCCCAAGTTGAACAAATGCTCAGGCAATATTCGCACAGCAAGTAATTCACAATGTTCAGTTCTGGGCAAAATAACAACTGAAATCACATTTCGTGGAATAACAAAATTAGTAACACTTTATTTAGTCCCCAACTTAACTCAAGATGTTTATTTAGGCATGGATTTCTGGAAAGACTTTGGTCTTTTGCACAATTTATTGAATCCATGTGAGACAGTCTCGGAGATTAGAAAAGAAAATGAATTGTCAGATAACTTTAAAATGCATGTATTATCACCGCATCAGCAGCAGCAACTTGATATTGTTAAAGGAAAACTTCCTTCATACGAAAAGGAAGGCCTTGGTCGCACCCATCTCATCGAGCATAGCATTGATATTGGAGACGCGAAACCTGTAAAGCAACGTCATTGGTCTGTCTCGCCAGCAATAGAAGCAATAATGTTTGCAGAAGTAGATAGGATGTTGAAATTAGGTATAGTAGAGGAATCTAAAAGTCCTTGGAGTAGTAATTGCGTGTTAGTTAGAAAAGCAGAAAAGTGTCGTCTTTGTCTGGATTCTCGAATCGTTAATAGTTTCACTAAAAAAGACGCATATCCGTTACCGCATATTGACGGTATACTAAGCAGATTACCTCCAGCTCGTTTTATTAGCGGCTTAGATATGAAGCACGCTTTTTGGCAAATACCCCTCGATGAAACATCAAGAGAATATACGGCCTTCACTATACCAAACCGTCCCTTATATCAGTACAAAGTAATGCCTTTTGGTTTGTGCAACGCTCCGCAAACTTTGTGCAGACTTATGGATAGAGTTATCCCAGCAGAATTAAGAACTCGAGTATTCGTCTACTTAGATGACCTTCTCATATTGTCTGACGACTTTGAATCTCACTTGTCTTTATTAGCAGAAGTAGCATTGTATTTACGTAAAGCAAATCTAACCATAAATGTAGCTAAATCTAAATTTTGTATGCAGGAAATTAAATACTTAGGGTTTATTATAGGCAACGGCACCCTTAGTACTGATCCAGCAAAAATTGTAGCGATAAATAGTTTTCCGATCCCGTAATTAAAGGAATTAAAAAGTTTAGATCCTATATTGAAGGACAGGAATTTACTGTAGTCACAGACCATGCAGCATTGCAATGGCTGATGAGACAGAAAGATCTTTTTGGTAGACTAGCTCGATGGGCTATTAAATTGCAAGGATTTTCTTTCTCTATAACTCATCGTAGAGGTTCGCAAAATGTGGTAGCCGATACACTATCGAGATTAGCAGAACCAACGGTTAATGAAATATTTGATTATGGACCTTTAATTGACTTAAAGTCGAAAGAATTCAAGTCGCAAGAATATACGGATTTAATTCAAAACATTGAGCAGAATCAAGCTAGATTACCAGATTTACGCGTTATCGATAATTATGTATACAAAAGGACCGAATTTTCAAGTGGAAGGGTAGTTCAAGAATCTGACAACTGGAAACTTTGGGTTCCTAGGACACTCACATATGATTTGGTGTGTCGCGCACACAATGCTCCAGATTCAGCACACGGAGGCATTGGTAAAACTATATATAAACTGAAACAATATTTCTTTTGGCCAGGAATGGTTACTCAAATTCGAAATTTTGTATCTAAATGCTCAACATGCAAATCAACTAAAAGCCCGAATACTGTTTTGAGACCACCAATGGGTCAACCGATGGTTTCAGAAAGACCGTTTCAGAAACTGTATATGGATCTTTTAGGACCGTATCCAAGGTCGAAGAAAGGAAACATAGGAATTTTAATTATTGTAGATCATTGTACAAAGTTTCACTTTTTATATCCATTAAAGAAATTTACATCCACTCGGATTATTGAATGTCTGGAGACTCACATATTTTATACCTTTGGAGTACCAGAAGTTGTTCTCACAGATAATGGTTCACAATTTCGATCCGGTGTATTTGAATCTTTTCTTACTCGATTTGGTGTAACTCACATATGCACAGCTATTTATTCACCTCAAGCGAATGCAAGTGAGCGTTTGAATCGTTCCGTATTAGCTGCAGTCCGCGCTTATATAGGCAAGGATCATGCTAATTGGGATCAGAATTTACCTGAGATTAGTGGAGCGTTAAGAGGAAATGTCCATCGCAGTACTGGTTTCACCCCCTATTTTTTGACATTTGGTCAGAATATGACGCTTAATGGACAAGACTATGAACTTCTTCGTAAATTGCGTTCAGTCACTGATGATACAACTTTGAAACAGGCAGATATTTTGCAAATAGCTAGGAAGCAAGCCAAAAATAATATAGCAGTAGCCCATGAAGATAATGCTAGAGTATATAACCTTCGAAGTAGAACAATTCAACTGAAGGAAGGAGACACGGTATACGCACGCAACTTCGCGCAAAGCAACGCGGCTAAGAAATTCAATGCTAAATTAGCCCCTGTATTCATCAAGGCTACAGTTCTACGAAAGATGAGTCCATCTTATTATGAGTTAGCAAACGAAGCAAATAAATCATTAGGAGTTTATCATTTAAAAGATATAAAGATCTAATGCACTTTTTTTCAGTTCAAGACTTCTCGATTTGGAATTCGCAGCATGAACTGTGGTGTAGAGTGCAGTCTTATTTATGGCAAATCTAGAAATAGGTTCGAAACTTGACTAGAATATTTAGGAACAGATTAGCGCAAGCAAGCTTTAACTCTTTCATTCTCTTAATCCATCAGTTGAAGCTTGAGATTATCGCACTTGACGACAGCTAATTACAGCTTTCGGCGCATGCGTCTCGCTAACTCCCACGATTGCATTTATGCATATACACGCATGATCATACGATTGTACAGTTAGGCTTAAAGAAAAAGCTTGGTACTGCGTGCAAAAAGCCGTCTATAAATAAGAGAGGAGAATATAGCATAAGAGCTTAGAAATCAGTTTGTTCAAGAAAATCATAAAGTGAAGACACCAAGTAATTAATAGTGTGTCAGTGCGTGGTTTACATTACATAATAATTTTCATTGTGTGTAATACTTTTCATCTTTCATACCTTTGTTTAATATATGTATAAATACATATAAAAAACAGCTAAGGCAATTATATCGACAATCAAATCAGTGGAAACAAAGTTTAGTGAGATTTTCGAGTGAGCAGGTGATTTCTTTTAGTGAAAATTTATATATATATTTGGTTATTAATTTTGATTGGTTTAGCAGGAAGCATTTATTGGGAGGGCAGGTGGCTGCGCCTCTAAGAATTCCCACCAACATTCGGCAAGTTGCAACCAAATTATTGGGCAACAATAATTTACCCCCCCCCAATTGGCATAAAATTCTTTGCAACCTCAATCGAAGCGGCTGGTAAAATCTCAAAGACCCAAAGGAAATTTTGGATCATACTTTGAAAGCCTATATATATATATACGATCTAAGAAGAATTCGAAGGCCACCCATTTGTTATACCTTTTTGGAAATTAAAAAAAAAAAAAAAATCTGGCTGATTAGTGAGAATTTCTGAGACCAACCGTAACTTCAACCTGACTTGACCGCATCTTCAAGAGTGTGAGGATTTAACCGTCAACTTTGACCTCGCATTCTGCAACTCAAGGATTCGAATAGTTGAGCCACATCTGGGAAATACTTATTTATATTTTCTCAGTTGTGCGTCAACTTGGTTTGTACCGCCTTTCCGGCGTATGATGTAGAAAAATTGTAGTTTAGTTTATTAGTTTGTAAGAGAAAAAAAAAAAAAAAAAAAAAAAAAAAAAAGATAAAAGATAAAAGAAATGTAGGATAAGTTCAGTAATGTAATTCATTTAATTATAAGTTTTGTTTGGTAGCATTTGAGCAAGATTTTTATATACCAATTTTCTAAATACTTTTTCTTTATCTAGGCTTATGTTAACCTGATAATTTCACAGCGTCTACATTCGACGGGCCCATCGATTCAACGCAAGGAAAATGTCTGAGTAAGAATATACAAAAGTAGCCTTTGTTCATTTTAAATATCTCTTTGCACAGAGATTAAAAATTGATTTGTTTATGCATATATATATTGGGTTATTTAAAGATCTTGCAAGAATAATGATACAAGTTAAATTTGAAGTTTATATAAAGAACAATTTGAGATTTATAGTTTGATTTGGAAAATTTGATTTAAAAATGAATTGTGAATAAAATTTATGAATTCTGTCACCTACATCATGTCCACACCTTATCCATATTAGTTTTCTCGTAGGTCTTGTTTTGGGGCAGTTTATTTTAATGCCTATCAAACTGCCAAGGTAGGGAGGGTAGAGACGGGGAATGCAAACAACACCTTAGCATCCCCACAATTTAAATCCAAGGTCCGAGAAACAGTCTTAATTTTTTTTTATGGGAAATCCTTATTCTTTTTCAGAGAATACTAAATTTGTTGTTTTCATATTTCTTTAGTTTATCCGATAGTGCACTTTTATTTTTTTTCTTCAAAAATTATGATACTAGAAGACGAGGCAAGAACCCCACCCCATCCGTCGAGCTATCCTCCTAAGGAGCCGGATTATAAGTGCACGCCCGCCGTTAGTCTTCGAGTACAGTGAAACATCAGTTAGTTCTAAATTTGTTTTCTTCTCGGCAGCAACTTAGAAAAGGAGAAATGTCGCCAACATGGGGCAAGCTGCAGAAAAGAAGAAATGCATTTACTACTTGCGAAAGTTCATGCTTAGCTTGGGGTATTTAATTTTTTTTTTTTTTTTGGGTGTTTTTTTGTTTTTTCGGCGCCCCCCCGGGCGCCGGGGGGTGGGGGGGGGAATATTTTTTAAATATAAACCTTTAACTATAGTTTTTTTATATATGGGGTTTTTAAATTTTTCTTTTGGGCCTTCCCCCCTAAAACTTTTTTTTCCCAATTTGATCCTACAGCCCCCTGTTCGTGGGGGGGGGGGGGGTGGGGTGGGGTGTTTGGGGAAAATAAATTAGGTGGTTAGAGGGTGGGTTTTTGTTTTGGATTCGGTCGTGGTTAGTATATTATCAATTAGAACTCACCCAACCCAAGCTTCCTTAGGGGTTTTTTTTTAAATTTTATTTTTTTTATTAAATTTAATTTGGGGCCCGGCCCAGCAAGGAGTGGCGATCCAGCTTCCATAGAGAACAGACGTGTCTACGCATCAACAGTGCAATTTACCAAACCAACAACAACAAAACTGTAAAAGAACAAAAACAACAAAGACAAGTCCAAAATTGGCACGAAAACAAGTGCAGTGAAAGTTCAATGCTCCCAGAGTACAGCTAGCTGCGAGCAGTTGCCTCCCACGCACTTTCTAAGTGCAATAAACAAGTGTACCATAAAACAAAAACAACAAAGTTAGAAACAAGTAAGCTTGGAAGCAGGCAGCTACTAGCCGCCTGTCTTCTAATAAACACGTTGAGGAAAAACAATCAAAACGCTCCCAAAAATATTGCCTATGCGGCATACGATCAAATATCCCCTCCAATGGATAGCTCTCCAACTGTCTCTCCTCAAGGGCTCAGTAACTCTAAGTCAATTACTCCTAACATTAAGCAGCTATCTAATACGAAAAGCGAAAATCGCAATCGTCACTCAAAATTCTAGGTCTCCAGTGCTCTTGAATAACAGGTATTCTGACCTGAGTACAGATGACTC